>BSBM01000053.1:6535000-6592500 GCA_027924585.1 Larix kaempferi
ACCATGGATTTATTTGAACCTTAGATTGAATTCAACCTTCAATATTCAACCTTAATTAAAAGTCAACTATGGATTGAAGTCAAGCTTGGATTGAAGTCAACCATGGATTGAATTCAAGCTTGGATTGAATTCAACCATGGATTGAAGTCAATGTTGGATTGAAGTCAACAATTGATTGAATTCAACCTTGGATTGAGTTCAACCTTGCTTCAAAATGTGGTTTTGGATTGAAATCACCCTTGGATTGAAGTTAATGTTTGGTTGAATTCAACCTTTGATTGAATCCAACCTTGATTAAAAGTCAAATATGGATTGAAGTAAACCTTGTTTGCAGAGAATCAGAGACTAAATTCAATGTTGGATTCAACTCAACCATGGATTGAAGTCAACCTTAGATTCAGTCAACCTTACTTAAAAGTCAACTATGGATTGAAATCAACCATTGATTGAAATCAACTATGGATTGAATTCAACTATGGATTAAAGTCAACCATGCATTGAAGTCATCCTTGGATTGAATTCAACCTTGCTTAAAAGTGAACTATGGATTGGATTCAACTATGGATTGAAGTTATCTATGGATTAAAGTTAGCCATAGATTAAAGTCAACCTTGCTCAAAAGTTAAAATTATTTATTGAAGTAACCTTACTTAAAATTAAACTATGGATTGAAGTCATTAATGTTAATATTATTAATGGATTTAAGTGAATCTTGGATTGAAGTTGATCTTGGTTTGAAGTCAACCTTGAATTTTTCCATGGATTGAAGTCAACCTTGGATTGAATTAATATTTTGATGGAAGTCATCCTTTGATTGAAGTTACCCTTGGATTGAAGTTAACCTTTCTTAAAAATCTACTATGGATTGAAGTCAACCATCGATTGGATTCAACCTTGGATTAAATTCAACCTTTGATTGAAGTCAACCTTGCTTAAAAGTCAACTATGGATAAACGTGAAATATGGATTGAATTGAAATACGGATAAATGTGAAATATGGATTGAAGTCAACTATGGATTGAATTCAACTATGAAATGAAGTCAAACTTGGAAAGAAATCAACCCTGGATTGAAGTTGACTATGGACTGAATTCAACTTTGGATTGAAGTCAACCTTTCTTAAAATTCAAATATGGATTGAAGTCAACCTTACTTTAAATTAAACTATGGATTGAAGTCAACCATGGTTCAAAGTCAAGCAACCGCTTTTAAAAATTCAGTTGTGGATTGATTAGCCATGGTTCAAAGTCAACCTTGGATTGAATTCAACCATTGATTGAAGTCAAATATGTATTGAAGTTATCCATGGATTGATGAAATTAATGTTAATATTATTGATGGTTTGAATTCAACCTTGGATTGAAGTCAAACTTTGATAGAATTTAACTATGGATTGAGTCAACCTTTTATTCAAGTCATATTTGATTAAATTCAATCATGGATTTAAGTCAACCATGCATTGAATTTAACCTTGAATTGAAGTCAACCTTTGATAGAATTCAACCATGGATTGAAATCAACGTTGGATTGAAGTCAACCTTGGATTGAAATCAACCTTGCTCAAAATTCAACCATGGATTGAAGTCAACCTTGGATTGAAATCAACCTTGCTCAAAATTCAACCATGGATTGAATTCAACCTTGCTTAAAAGTCGATTATAGATTGAAGTCATCCCTAGATTATAGTGAACCTTGGATTGAATTCAACCATGGATTAAAGTCTACCTTGAATTGAAATCAACCTTAGATTGAAGTCGACCTTGCTTAAAAGTCAACCATGGATTGTTGTCAACCTTACTTAAAAGTAAATTATGGATTGAAGTCATCCTTAGATTGTAGTCAACCTTGGATTGAAGTCAACCATGGATTGAAGTCAACCTTGAATTCAAGTCAACCATGGATTGAAGTCATCGTTTAATTGAAGTCATCCTTAGATTGTAGTCAACCTTAGATTGAATTCATCCTTAGATTGTAGTCAAACTTATATTGAATTCATCCTTAGATTGTAGTCAACTTTGGATTGAAGTCAACCATGGATTGAAGTCAACCTTGAATTCAAGTCAACCATGGATTGAAATCAACCTTTAATTGATGTCAAACTTTGATTGAATTCAACCATGGATTGTAGTCAACCCTTAATTGATGTCAACGTTGGATTGAAGACAACCTTGCTTAAAAGTCAACTATGGATTGAAGTCAACCATGGTTTAAAGTCAATAAAACCACTTTTAAAAATGTGTTTTTGGATTGAATTCAACCATAATTTTTTAATACAAATAAATATTTTTAATTATTATTAACATATCTGATTTACTAATTTTTTCCTTATTTAATTTTAATTTATTTATGTTTTTTTATTGATTTATCTATTTTATTAAATAATATTTATTAATAAAATAATAAATCAATATTACTATTAAATAATAATAATAATATTATTATTATTATTAAAACTAAATAAAAAATAATGTTACATTTCAATAAAAAAATTATTAAATAAGTATTTATATCTAATAAATAAATTTTAATATATTATGTAATAAAAATAAATGTCATAAATAAATATTTGCTATGAATATTAACCTTTATTATTTATTAATTTTAAGAAATATTTTAATTTCGTAATAATAATTATTGTAAAAATAATAATTATTATAAAATAATTAAATTAAATTAAATCATTTTAATAATATTAATTTACTATTCCTTTCCTACTTGCTAATTAATAACTAGCGACCCATATTTATTAATAATATGGTTTATATACGCCACTTTTAAACGTGTAGCCATGATTGATATACACAATGTGCGTATATAAACCATATTATTAATAAATATGGCTTTCTAGTAAACTAACATTATTGCATTACTGTTTTGTTCTTTTCAAAATCTGTGTCTTAGACCTTCCAACCAAGAAAACTAGGCCATCAACGTGAAGTTGAGGATTACTTAGCATGTAACTAACATCCTTTTCTTTTATCATTTTCTTGTAGGTTGAATGTATTGACTTCTTCGTGCAACTATAACCAAATATTGATTTACTATTCTCAAATCTTGGACTAAGACCAAACTATGGTAAGAAAATTAAATATAGACTTACTCTGTATAATTAATTATTTTTCAAGTTATTATATAAATAGGTTCAAATATGTATAAAACATATTCTTGTGCCATTTTAAGCCATGATCCATGGTTATCGTGCATATAATCTAGGGTCTTGTTTTACACGTTCCCATAATTTCCACGCTTGATACTATAGTTGTATGGTGTAATATTCAACACATTAAATCCTAGAGGTTTTAACACCTCGTATGGTTCATTCTCCATATTAACCATTTATGTATTATGCTAATGTTGCAAGGGTTGGAATCCAATCCATAGTCATTCAGTGAATATTAATCATATGGTTTAAATTGTGTTTTCTATTCCTTTCAAAATTATTAATATAAAATGATTGATGTGAAATTATTGTTAAAGCGTCTTCTTGACTCATTCGATTCGCTGTATATATTCATTCTAGAGATTTATTGTTTGTTTTAAACTTGGATGCAGAGTCTTATTGCTATTCTGGACTCGAGTTCGGGTCAGAGGATTAATATTTACAAAATATTATGGTATTTTTGTATATATTGTTCATTCCGTGGCATTCTACTGGCTCGACCCTGAGCTTTTAAAACAAATTTAGTCTTAAACCCTTCGGGCGTTATTCAACCCTGTGTAGTGTTTATGTATTCGAATCCCATGTAATGTCTTAAGAAATTGAACTCTGTGAATTTGTTTGGTACTGTAGACTCAGTTGTTTTTTATCCCAACTTTGTTTTTATTAAAAACGTTCAACGAAATTTTGTGATGGTCTAACCCTAAGACCGTGGGAATGTGTTAGTACTGATATATTTCAATATATAAAATACTTATTACAAGTTCTATATGGTGATCCGCCATATTATTTATCCCTTGGGAGCTAAAGAAACCAAAGAAAAGAGGAACACGAGCTTCAATGTGACCAGAGGCTAGCAATCAGGGGCCTGACCAAGAGCGCTTAGGTGTTAGAAATGTTGAGTCGTTATATCGAGATAGATATGATGGTCTAGATACCGGTTGCACCCATAAAATGCAAGTCTTTTATCTCTAAAAGGTGTACATGCAATTCAAGAGGAGCGTGGGACAGATCAACGTTGGACATCTAAAATGTGCTGATAAGATGTGCCCTCCAAAAAAGTGACATGAGGGCGTGTTGTACTCAAAACCACTGAGGACACCTTCCCAATTGACCGCGTCTCCTCAAGCATAGTTTTCTTTTACTGCCTTGCCTTTCATCTGTGGGTTACCACTCTTGGAAACCAGAAGTGGTATTCGCCCATGATGAGACATAAATCTCTTTACAGCTCATCCTCTCTCCATCTTCCATTTTTCAAGTGGGTCCTGAAGCCTTTTCATCCTCGTATTTCAAGTCGTGGAATCCAACATGGAGAGTTGTGCTCCCAAGGGAATAAAAATATATTTCCCCTCTTTTCCAAAAAATCATTTTTGCTTCAACTAGAATGTGCTCCCAACAACCCAGTGTACCAACCTACCGTATACACGAAGCCAACCAGTCAACATTGGGACCCGAACTGTTCCAACACAACTATCATCGAGTATCCAGATGTTTTCTAGTTACTATTATCCATCCTTTCCGCTTATACTGTTGCTTGTTACTTAGTCTAAAAAGGCCCTAAATTATGAAAATTTTCCCTAATAACTAGTGAAGTTACTTAACCAAATTTTCACCTAAAATGACTTCTAAACCTAAATTCAATCTCCCAAATCCTTGTTTCTTGAACACATCTACGACAATGAATTTTATGTTTTTGATATCATAATCACCAACTTAGACCTAAATGAAACCATCATAGAGGCTAAATCCCTAGCTTTGGCTGATCAGGACAACCTCAACCTATGGAAATCATTTTTTTCTTGAACCACTTTCCCTAGATCATTAATTTATTTTATTTCATAACTTGGTGTTCAAAACATTATTCCCCCACCAAATGAGCAATTATCTCCTCTGACATGTCAAAAAACCTCTATTACATCATTCTGGATTCACTCAAACAGATGTTCTACATTCCTGAATCCTTAGCCCCTTACCCTTTAAATGATAAATCCCTAGCAAGTTCCTTCCATAGTCTTGGGCTATAAGAGCATCACCATTTTTGTCTCATCACTTGGAGCTTGGCATGGAAATACCTACCATTCTACCTCCTTATGATACCACATTTTTTTCTAAGAGTTCCAGGAAATCTATTTTCATCATTTGTACTATTGTAGGTATGGAAAATGATAAATATATATCTGAGGTTATTTTAGGGATACTACTCAAGATGACTACAAAACATGGTAAAATCCCTCCTCATTTCGACCTCTGTAGTCATCTAGCAAAGATAATACATGAACAATTGGAAGAGTTTCCTACCATTGAATACTTCAGATATCCATCCTACTTATTCTTCATGTTTTTCTACCAAAATTATGAGAGTTTCAAGCATCTAGGTCTGAGGACAACTGATGAGAAACGAATCCAAGTCCCTGTGTATGAATGGTATGATCTAGTCCCAAGGAGGGCTAATAATTCTAATTTTTCATATTTCACATATGAGGTGATGAGTATAGCCTATAGTTTCATTTTTGGCAGTTCACCTCGAAGGATGCTACCAGAAAACCAGAAATACTTACAATTTACATCCAATGTTTAGACATGAGACTGGTTCCTCTATGAGGACCATACAGTCTTAAGAGTATGGTTTTGAAGAGAAACCATACACGCTTCCCACTTTCCTGAATCCAAGGATATTTTCCATGGAGTATGTAAGGTAAATATTTTCTTCAGATGAGCTTCATTTTAGACACTTTAAGCAGCATAGATCCTTTTGACTGCCAAAAGAGATAGAACCTCTCATCATAAGAGGGTTGAATGCTTCTCAATATGTTGAAGGGTATTTGAGTCAACTTAATATTGAGAAGGATGAAAAAGCAACCTATGAACCACGGGCTGAAAAAGAAGCCTATGACCCACATTAAAATATTTCAAAGAAAAGGCTAGAAAACAAAAATTTAGCCTACGTATATGAGGCCAAACGTATTTGGGAAAAAATAGCGGATAAGTAAACATGGGAGGAGGTCCAGGAAGCTTTGAAAAGATTTGAAGAATAGGAAAAATAAGCACAACTAATAGGGAAAAAAAGAACAGTTGAAGAAGCCCAGGGAATGGATATTGATTAAACTGAATAGGGCCTAGATATAAAGAGGGCCAGAACAGAGGCTAAGGGCGAGTAACATTCCTTAGTATAGGCATAAGATTGAGTTGAGATACCAAGGTAAATAACTGAATTGATAGAAAAAAAAAGCACTCCTAAGAGGACCTCCTATTAAGTATACCAGCAATCCTTCCATATAATTCACTATCCCTCAGAGCTAGATGGAAGGATCATCCTCAGTGGAACCAGTTCCTATGAAGACAGATCTATAGTCTCGTTATCGGAATATCAAGGAGAGGGGAATGAGAATGATAAAAGAGATGAGACAAGAAATCCTAGCTATAGAAAGGAGACTAATCTTGGTTGCTGACCATCAATAGGATACTTTCACATTTTCCATACGTGAACCTAAAGTACCCAAGCCTGTGAAATTGAGTGACTGGAGAGATGAAGAGCATACTATCAATTTCAAATAATTTGGAAAGCTGGATATACTATATTTTTACAAACAAGCCAATGATATGATATGCATTGAATTAGTCAAATAAGAAAAAGAAGAAAATAATCTCAAGTTAGCCCTAGAAAAAATTGAGAAGCTATATAAAATGGAGAGATGGACAACTAGGGCTAGGAAAAAAACTATTAATTCACTAGAAGAAAATTTAGTGGCACTATCAGTTGATCCATCATATGGATCCCAAATTAAGTCACTCATTGAAAATAAAGACAATGAGACAGCTAATTTGAAGAAGAAACTAAAAATTCCTACTACAGATCTGGTTCAAACTGAAGAGTTGAAACAAGTTTAGAAAGAGAAAGAGCATATTTATCCTAGTATGATAGAATATTAGAAGCTGTCTAAAGAAAGAAGGAAGAATATTGATGATATACATTGGTAGATAGCCAATACGAAATTAGAAAGAACTAAGATATCCACTAGAGAGGATATTGGAACATCAACCCCTGCAATCCCTGTAGAAAATCAAACAATGGCGGAAAATGCATCATAGGCAATGGTTGAGCAGCCAACTAATGCCTTGGAAGCAATAGACATAGATTCTATGGAGGAAGATCAAGCATAGAAAAGATCCAGTCCTCAGCCAATCCAAGAAGAAAATGACCAGAGTAGAAATCTTGAAGAGGTTGAGAAAAAAATAGAAATAAAGGATAGAAGGATCATGGAATTGAAAAATGAGGTCGACAAAAAGGAGGAGGATATGGAAGACTTGGAGAAAGAGATAGGGGAATTGAAAATCCAAATAATCAGAATGCAAATGAATTTACAAGGAGAGAAGCTATTAATAAGGATATCACAGACAGTGTGGAATAAGATAATTGAATGGTTCATGCAAAAAATGGGATTATTTTGAATTTATTTAGGACGAACTGGAGATGGCCACATTAGCCAACACATAAATGAAGTTAGTGGAAAAACAACTAGGAAATATGCCTAAACAGGCGAATGAAGTGATAGACTATTTGAACAACAGAACTAAAAGACAATTGGATGAAAAGGGAATTGATAATAGAACACAAATTATCAAAATAGCTAGATCTGTGATAATGAAGCAAACCTATGTGCTTAGAATGAAAGATAACATTAAGCAGCCAACAGAGGAAATAAGCATCTTTAAAGATTTATTCAGGGATGTGATAAGTATGGGAATCCCTTCCCCATGGGATGGTAATGGATATTCTTACACTAAGGATACTTATAGAGAACATCTGGATCAGGAAAGGAAAGAGATACCCCCAAACATTTGGAAGGAGCAATTTATGGAGAGATGGTTGTAGATAGACTCAAAAGTTGTTTTGAGATCTGGATTGGGCTTTAAAATAGTTCCAAAAGATTAGGACCAATCTCTTATGAAAAAAAAACAAATGCATAAATATCTTTGGAGTCTCTAAGGGCACAAAAGCACCCATTGGGAAAGGAGTGGAAAATGGTAATACAATATCACAAATACATATTGCCACATAAGACATCAATAGGGAAACCCTTATCCCAATATTTCAGTCAGCAACCTAGTCAAGCAATAGGTCAATTGTCAACACAGGTGCCATGACCATTTGCAAATCAACTAGCCCTAATTTGTTTTATGCCACCTTCAGGGCCTTCCAATGTCCAAATTATGTATCAAATGAACCATTCAGGTATGCCTCAAGTAAGACCAATGGTATAGTATCTTATTTATCCAAACATCTACATGAGAGGAAAAAATAAGACCACCGGGAAAGGAAATTAAATCTTCTATACTCACCAAGGAAATTTCAAAGAATGTGAAATCCAAAATGTAAAAAGTAAATTAGAATTTGTTACAAAAAAGTTAGAATGTGAAACTTCAGTTACACAAATAGTGTATATAATGTAGCTCATATTCTGTCATTAAGGGCTGGCAATTTTAGAATAGAGGTTCTCTGTCTATTTTTGTAAACTCGATGGTCAAATTTCGCCCTGTAATATTCTTTGTATGAGATTAAAGATACTAAGTGTTTTATAGAAGTTGTTCTTATGTTACGAAACTCCATTGTTATTTCATCCATGTATGTATGTAAGGATTCATGAGATAAATATAAATTGGATGCAGCAACTTTTGTTGTAATCTAGTATTGGTGATGCTTGTTATGATTGAAAGTTGAAGGTCATATCTAAGATTCTTAATGTGTGTTTTCCTCTGTTATTATCTTTGAATATTTTGTGTTGATTCAAAAGTACATGGAATTTCATGTGTGTATTTGATCCAGGTGGATATCGGTGGCGGCCCACCTCTTCCTACTGGCTCAAAAGAGTCTATTGGCAATTTTGGCAAATTACTATTTTTAGCAGTTTTTTAGGTCCTAAACTTCCGGGGCTGTTTTGAGGCCCTAAACGACCTTTTTTGGCGATTTGGGGGGCCAAATGGTTGCCTTTGGCATACATTTGGCCCTAGTCAAAAGTTGTAAATCTCGGATATCCCTTTCCAACGGGCTACCGAGCTCCTCGAACGAAGATCGTATGCAAAAGTTATGACCTCGGGAAGTTGACTGTTCAACTAACCACCTTGGGGCCGCAAAATTTATGACGGTTCATCTTCTAGGGTTAGGTTTTTGGATGTTTGGGATTCTTTCCCTCATGCTTATGTTAAATAGGCCTTTCAGCCTCTCTTTGTATTGATCTTGGCACGAATGAGCATAGTGGCCACATCTCTTCTCAGAGATAGCTACCACCATTCCAGCTATTGTATTTTACAATCTATTCTATTTCCGATATTTAATAGAATGTGTGTTTACTGTATCACTGTGTTCTTTGCAATATATCTCTGTATATGATTCTATATATGCTATCTTATTTCGTTCCTGCATAAATCTGGATCAGTATTCTCCACATAAATGTCTTGTTGCACTTTTCTTATACTCATGTTTTTCTTCCATTTGTGTAACAATGGTTGAATTCCTCATCCTGAGGCTTAGCACGTTCATGTCAGCTTTGATTTAAGAAAGTGTCCTCTGCATGCGCATATTGAATAACCCTAAGCACTCCATTTGTTAAACTTCACCATCATTTTCAATATGTTCTGTAACAATTTGTAAATTTCCTCTGCAACTTATTTTTACATCTAGAAAATACTTGTTCATATCCTTTTGTCATTGAAAGAATTTTCAATAATGAAATCAATCTCCATTTTACATTACATATATTTCTAATATCTATAAAATTTGAGCTTCTATCATGCCTAGGAATATGCTATTTCAACCTAGTCTACCTCTAGGACTAACAAAATGAATAATTGGTTTTTATTCCTATATTGGGTGAAAAAATGAAGTTGGGAAACACTTTTTCCTGTTTTTTGACAAAAAGATTGCAAAATTTTATGTTTTTCAACTTCAACTCTTTCAAACCCATATACCCATTAAGAATTTCACCTTGACGTAAACAAAAGAGGTTTAGAGAATTGTATTAGCTTTGTACTAATATTTTTTTGAAATTTTTTTATGGACATATAGTAGGACAAATTTGAAGGGAACCAACGACATCTACTTTAAAATTTTAGGTTTGGATAATGAGTGACCTGTGTGCCCCTCATTTTTTTAGAGATTGTTATTCATTTTACGGAAACCAAATGTACATTCGTAATCTACACAGATTTTACTTTGCAGTGGACTATATGTTGAGTATTTTCATACTTAAACACTATTTTTTATTATTTATCGAAATAAAATTTGTTTAAATAATGGTTCCTTATTGACATGTGTTCATGTCCTCGAATTTTATTTCAAATGTGACTCTTATCATACAAACTAAAACTACCATTTTGAAGAGGACAGTGCAAGGAACATCCTTGTGAGTTTTTACATTTTTTTGTGTTGTCATTGTGACTTATTTTTAGCTTCGTAAATTTTGTAATGATACAGTTTAGAAAAAAAATAGTAAAAAATAGAAATCCCAAATGAAATTCAAAAATTATTATACCATGAGAAAGTAGATTCAATGATGACTCTATTGGTATAAACTCTGACAGGAAATTCTAATATTTTGTAAGGTTTCCACCTCGTTAAAGTGGCAAATTTCATAAAATTGTAGAAATACTTGTTGTATTCGTTGACTAGAAATTCTAGGCCGAGAAATGTACATATTTCTCGGACGAGAGATGTTTGGCCCGAAAAGTAACCCGAGGTTAAACAAACTTCTCGCCCCAAAGTTTGTTTAAACTGTCGACTGAAAGAATAAAACAACTCTCGGGCGAGAGTTTTATTACATAACCCCCCGAGAATTTTTTACGGGCTGACCTATTAATTGCCTATGATTCTCGGCAAGATTCTATAATTTCTCACCCGAGAGTTCTATATATACACTTTTGCCCGAAAGTTTATTTCCATCATTCACCTAGGCAAGTTTGAAAAAAAGTTCAAGTTCAGATATTTACACTAAGTTATAAGGTATTTTTTGTTTTGCTTATGAAGGTTTTAATGTTTTTTATATTATAAATTTCTTTGCAAAGGGTATATTTTCTTATAAAGAATTTTTTGTTTTGCGTATGGAGGTTTTAAGGTTTTTTATATTATAAATTTCTTTACAAAGGGTATATTTGTTTATTTTCTTTATAAGTGAAAATATTATATACTTGGTTTTAGCATATTACTTTTTTTTAAACATTGTAAAATTGGTTTTAGAATATTAATATTTGTTTTTTTAAAGGACAAAAGCAAATTTGGTTTTGGCATATTAGTGTTTTTCTAAGAAACATATTGCATATTTTGTTTTGTCATATTACATTTTTTATATAAGGGACATGGTGAATTTGGTTTTAGTATACTACTCTTATTTTTACAAAGAGAAATATTGTGAATTTGGTTTTGTTTTCATGTCATATTGCAATTTGTTTCATTCATTATACAATTTTATATCCAACATAAATTACTATGATTTCAGTTTTTTGAAATTGGAGTTTAGGTTTTCAATCTTTTAACATGGGAAACCAAACGAAATGTGCAACAAAACATGATCGCACCAGAACTGATGGAGAGGCAATAAAAGAAAGAAAACGTGAAAACATGAGAAAGTTAAGAGAAAAAAGAGCATTGGAAAGAAATGTGGAGGCACATGGCGGTGATGAATAAATGAAAAATGTGGAGGCACATAGAAGTGATGAAGGAATAAAAAATGTCGAGGAACATGTTGATGAAATAAATGAAGAACAGGGAGGTGATGAGGAAATGACAAATGTGGAGCAAACCATGGGCAACATTGATATTGAGACCATGATTGGTGAGTAAATATTTTTTAATGTTTATAAAATTGCATTTAATACTTGAGTATATAATTTATTTGAAAGTTCGCAATCTTATAAATCTATAAATTTTCATGCAAGGTCAACATCCAACCTGCAACATCCTACCATACCTATCAATTTACAGATATTAATTAGAAGTTGGAACAATATCCTCATTGATGACAATTTTTTGGAGAATATGGATTCAAGTAAAATTGAAGAATTGGGACCTCCGATGCGTGATCATACAACTCGATATAGAGCAAACAAGATACTCAAAAATTATCTTGGAGGTATTTCTGTCATAGCATAAGCTCAATTGTTACATAGATTGTTAAAGCAAAAAATTCTAAGAGATGCAATTAAATGATTGGGCATTAAAAGTGTCAAAGAGGTTAAAACAAATAAGATGGTATCAAAAAATATGACCTCGGCCCTTGCCACACTTGCAAGGAAACGATATCATGATTTAGTGTTTGCTCGTAAAACATTGCTAACAGGGGTTGTGGAAAAAACACACTGCAACTGATCATTTTTTGGCTATGACTTCAAAATGTTAAAAACATCAAGAAAAATTCTATGGAAACATAAAAATGTTAGGGTTCAATTAGATGAGGATTACGAAGTTGCATGTTGGGCTGCTTTCTATAGGCAACCTTATCAAGATAGACTTCCATATAATGTGAGGGACGGGGTGAAAGAGTTTTGGCATTTAAACACTTGTGTCTTACCAAATGAAAAGGATGTTGTGCGGCGTCGTATATCTAAAGGAAACTATGAAACTCATGCCAAACACATAACAGAGTTCACTCAAGTGGAAATGTTCAAAATTTTTATGGAGAGTAATGTTGATGTGAAGTTTTCCCTTAGCACATTTGTGAAGCTTAAACCATGGTATGTCATGCCCATTGTTGTTCGTGACACATGTTGTCGATTCCATGTAGAATTTGATTTATATTATGAGACACTTAATAATTTCGGCATGCAGTGTTGGCCAAATGACCCCCCTCCTTCGAGTGTTCGTGAATTTGTATCTAAAATATTATGTGCACAAGAGAATGATCAAGTATTCTATAAGAAACAATGTGTCGGTGGTAGAAAATGTGAAGAATGTTCTCATTTGGCTATTTTTTATGTTAAATACCCCATTGATCCAAATGATCCTCAATTTACAAATCACATTGTGAAATGGAAGAGATATGAATATGTTGATTATACCCATAATTTTATAGATAGCAATGCTACTACTTAATAACTTAGGATTCTAATGTGAAACATAATAACTTTGTGTTAGCTAGGGTTTCATATCTCAATTGAAAATATACAGAGTTAATCTATAAACAATAGAACTAAACAAATGATATTATTTAAACAGTTTATATCTGTGTATTTAAAAACAATTACTTTTCCAAATAAAATAAACAGGATTATGTTTAAAAGAGGATTAACTACCTCTTCATTTTTTGCAAACATTTACAAAAGGCTTACTTAATAATTTTTATGGAAAATGTTCATCTAAATCCTTTTGATAAATAGTTGATATGCATATAAAAATAACCATTAATAATATCTCTACAAATGTTAGATTTTTATAGTCACCATAATTATTTTTTTTTGGAGATCAATAAAAGGAACATGATTAAATTTACTCACTGCATTTAACTCATAATAAATAAATAAATAACCAAAACTAAAATATAGCAAATTAAAGATAGAAAAAATTATCATAGTTTGAATTCCAAACCATTTGAGTGATTTCCAGTTTCCTCCCATCCATAGACCATGGAAATTATGTTGTTCATTCCACAAGTCACCCCCGAGACAGACCAAGCACACTAGGATAGGATAACAAAGGATTTGTTTTAGATATCTTCTTTAAACTACTGCAGAGTAGTCACAAGGTTTTTTTACCATCTCTTTGTAAACCTTATAATTTCAATCCCTTTCCACAAAGTCCACTTCCAAGACTAACCATGTTTCTTTCATGGTGTAATGAGCGCACAAAGGCTTAGAACTAAACCCTCCAGTGATCTAGGAACCATTACCCCTATAATGTTCACTCTCTACAAAAAATTTATTTAAATGATAGGATTTTTGTTCAATATTCAGGTCTCTCTCTCTTTGTAGTAAAAAGTGTCTCATTTTACTCTTCTTTCTCTCTCTTTTTATAGTTCTTTCATTTACAAGAAGTAGTTAAGGTTTATTTCTCTTATTTCTATCTATTTAATATTCATTAATGAATATTTTTCCTGGATTTTTTCTTTTGCATCATTATTTTTATATGTTAATTAATAGGTCATACCCCTCCTAGTGTACTTGGTCCCTCTTTTAAGTAGCTATCACTCAAGGAGTTTGGAATATAAAGTGAGATATTACTTTTATTAATAGAATTTGATGCTCCAGATTCAACGACTCAACACCAAATAATAACATATAAACAACAACATTCTTGATACCCCAAAGTCACATGACTCAACATCAAAATGTAAAAATTTAAATAATAAATATACTTGATGCTCCTGAGTCACATGACTCAACATCAACACAAAAATACTTTAAGTCTTAAAAATTCTTATTTGCAAAGGGGTTCTAAATTCGAGATATCACAGTTCTCTATAGGCATGTTTTTCCTCTCTGTCTTCTACTTATGTAACCTATGCAATATATGCAATCTATTTATGTCTTTGTTACAACATCATCAATTTCTTGTACATTATCTCATGCACTTCTCATAGGATTCTTTGATTGATGTGCATATATTTAGCTAGTACATTTTGTTCATATGCTACAAGATCATTCCTTCCTACAAACACATCAACAAACATCATAATAAGGGAATCAAATAATCCCATCTTAACATCTTCACTTCTATCTTTTACTACAACAAGCCTTTACATCTTAGTACATTCTAATTTTATCTTGGATTCAGTGCCACTCTGAATCTCTATCCACCATCTAGGTAACAATGCAACTACCACCATTACACCACTACCAACATGTCCTCCTCTTAGTTGGTAGAAGGTTTAACAATGATATCTCCTCTAAGTAAGGTTAAGAGACCAATCGAAGCTCAAGTGAATAAGAATCCAACTAAATAAAGAATCCAAGGCTCTCGGCACTAGTGTGGTCGAGGGTTTATCTACAAAATGTGTACCCTTTTGTTTAGGATATAATTTAGATGAAGAATATTTACTAGATAAATTTGTGTCTAGGAGTTGATCTGAGACCTTGATAAATGTCCAACATTTCATGGATGCTTTAAAAATATTCTTTAGAAGCGATTTCTAGAACTAGGAACGTTGCAGTTTATTTGTGCTAACTTGGGTGATAGCAAATCCTATGTTCATTTGCAAGAATAAGTCATTGTTATCTTCCTAGAGAGCATCATAGATAACTCTCGTATATTGAAGAACATTATTGGTGTAAAGAAGTCAAGTCATGTACTTGCATCCTTCTAAATGGATCGTTTCGTCAATTGAAGTGAACCCAGAGACATAACGCATATGCGTGAACTCCATTATAAATTTGTTGTGCATTTCTTGTGCTATTTTAATTATAGTTTTTAAATTTTAGTCTTGGAATATTAGTTTTTTAATTCATTAATCAAATTTTGTTTATGCAATTGCAGAAAATTGATAAGTTGGTCATAAGAGTCTAAATTAGTGGGGTTTTTGTTTTAAACGAAGCCTTTAACACTAAATTTTCATTAGGGGAGTTTTGAGGTAAAAAATGGGCCTCAAAACAAATAATGTACCATAAAAATTCACTTTATAAGAACCAATAAGATTCAAGATGATGATGTCAACCATAAGGGTAAAATTTGTAAAACAAATTGAAGGGAAAAAGAAAAAAACTACTTTTTCTTATCGTATTTTTGACATATCTCCTTAACAGTTTAGCCAAATTTCAAGTTTGGGCACTCGCTGGATGTGTATTTTAAATCTGCATCCAACCCATACCCATACTACATACTTCTGAGGCACCCATGACATGAAAAAACTGAATATTTCAATAAAAAAAAATGTATTTTAATATTAAAATACGTATTTTTTTATTGAATTTTTCATTTTTTTCATGCCGTGGGTGCCTCAGAAGTATGGAGTGTGTGTATGGGTTGTATGCGGAATTAAAATCCGCATCCAACGAGTGCCCAAACTTGAAATTTGGGTAAACCGTTAAGGAGATATGTCAAAAATACGATAAGAAAAAGTAGTTTTTCTTTTTCCTCTCTAAAATTTAAAACTCTTATTTTATTATTTCCCTTAGGAGGCCCATTTTAGACCTCAAAACTCCCCTATTGAGATCATGCGAATTGTTCTCACATGTTTTATGTGGTGGACTTAGCATGTGGATTTGTGTGTAAAGGAGGACAACCTAGTTCCAAAAACCATTGGCTATTTTGTTTGGCCAATCAAAAAATATTTTCTACATGGTATATGTGTGTGTACAACTCCACACATATATGTAACTCATTTTTTAGAAGGCTTTCATTTTTGCATTTCTTTATAGACTCATCCTCACTCGTCAATAGTGGTATTATTATATAGTATCATATCTTTTACATTGTGGCCTCAAAGATCAAAACTCTTTAATACACTCAAATCAACCTCTATAGTATGGACATGTCCTATCCCTTTCTTGGAGCCTATCTCTTATGATCGTTAGGTGTTGCATCTATGTGAGTTACACACCAGGGATTTGGTAAATGGTGTTGGAATGTAAGGTCTTGATCATTCATTATACCTATGGATCTTCTGGATACAATCAGTCGTTGGATGACAGACGACTAGAGGAGTAGTTGACTAGAGGATAGAATCTTAAAGTTGGCAGAATGAATAAACAGTTGATTGGATGGACTGGTAAGACCATGGTCAATGCAATTATCACATCCAACTCAACTTCAAGATGTTGCGGATTTTGTGGAAACCATTAGAACTAATGATCCTTATTTATGGACCAGATATTCTTCACTTTCAGGGAGTTTGTTAAATATGGAAGTTATAAAAGGATGATCCTATGGGCTGTGCTAGTGTGTTTAAAATGCTCAATATGAATTGTGATGTTCTTATCATAATTCTCTATGCTTAAGTGTTGCAACAATGTCTTTAGATACCACCTTTCTTCTTGGAATATTGTTTGTTTTTGCTATCTATTTTTTATTCTATAGTTCAAGGTTAAGAGGTTATCCAACATGGTATTAGAGTTGTTGGTTTTGACCTAGCCTATAGATCATGTTGAGTCGAATCTAGGGTTGATCGACTCTAGGATGAATATTTGTTAACTAATACCTCTACCTAAACTTTGATCAGATTTGTTAGATTAGAAGGATGACTTCCAGGATGGAACCTATTGTTCTCAGTGGACATAATTATGCAATCTGGGTGATAGGCATGGAGACCTTATTGAAGAGCAAGGGACTATGGAAGTTCACGAAGACTATTATTGCTGACCCAATAGACGTCGATGCTAAGTTTACCATCGATGTTAAAAGGGACAAAGTTGTGGGTGTTATCACGGCCTACATTTCAAGGGAGATTCACTCTCATACAACCGGGATCAATTGTCCTCATGTTGTCTGGAATAAGCTAAAGACTCTATTCAACAAGATAAATGAAGGAAAATTTATGTAGAGAGAGAAATATTCGATCTCTCGAGAACCCCTTTCCTTTGATCAAATCAAGGACCATTTAGCTCGTATCAAGGAGCTACAACTAAAATTGGGAAATGTGGCAAGGATTTTCTAGAGAAGGATGGATAGCTCATTGAGCTGATTTTGATGAATTTGAATACACCATATGATGTTTTTTGTTCCTCGTTTCACACCAATTGGATGTCACACTTGAACAAGATGGTAAGGATTTTTCCTTTGATAATTTATGTGATCTATTGATTAAGGACCAACAAAATTTGCTTGAAGAAGTCAAGCTTGGTAACAAACATCAAGCTCACTTACTGATAGGTAAGGTCAATCCAAATATTAAAGAACATGGTCAACAGGATCACCGACCAGAATCTATTGACCAATACAAAGGGGAAGACTGAAGAGTCATCATTGATGAAGAAGTATTGAAAGAAGAATACATGTCGATATTGTATAAAGGTGGGACATGTCAAGAAGAAATACAAGAAGAAGATGAAGGATTTAGAAGGTAAGGTCAATCACGTTGAGGATAGTGCATCGACTGGATAGTTGACCAATCAACCTATTAAAAATTATACCTTCTCTATTAGCACTCCCCAGGAATTACATGCCTGCACCAATCAAATCGAATGGATAGTCGACTCTAGATGTACGAGTTCATCAAATGGCAAAATATGTTTTTTTTCTCATCCTTAAGTGGAGCTCCTAACCAAAAGATATGTTGATTATTACGCTCTCACTATTCCTGGAAATGGTGATGTTTAATGTCAGCATGGTCACATATCCAACATTTATCATGTGCCTATTTTGAGTGCAAACTTGTTGTCTATTTCTCAACTGACAAAGATAGAGAAGACTATTGATTTTGGTCGGATCTCTTTATGGTAAAGGATATGAGGCTTGGAAGGGAAATTGTTGCTTCAGGGTATTTGGATCCCAAAGATGGACTTTATAAGTTATGTGATCCTCCTATGAATGCTTCCCAAAAAATTGGACTGACTGCACTCATCGCTCAGACTTATGACAGAAGTAAAATTTGGCATGAATGACTTGGACATATAAACTTTCAAAGTTTGAAGATGATGGTAAATCACAATATGGTTACTAGTCTCTCAAAGACTATTCCACCCGATAGAGTTTGTAAAGGATGTATGCTTGGAAAGCATCATGAGGAACCCGTTGATTCCAAGAAAGCATGACAAGCACAAAATCGGTTGGAGCTTTTTCACAGTGATCTTTGTTGCATGAAAAAACCCTCATTAGAATGTGTGAAATATATTTTGATATTTATTGATGTTTTCTCTATATTTACATGTCTATATTTCTTGAAGAATAAGAGACAAGTATTTGAAAGATTCATGGAATTTGGAGCATTAGCTGAGAAGCAGTGTGGTCGACCCCTTAAATGTTTGATATCAGACAATGGTGATAAATATGTGAGTCAATAGTTTGAATAATATCTCTTTCAAAATGGTATTTCTTGGTAGATATCTATCCCTCATACCCCTAGGTAGAATGGCATCGCATAGAGGAAGAATCAAACTTTGGTAGAAATGTCCAGGTGCCTACTGCAAACTAAAGATCTTTTGACGAAGTTTGGGAAAAAGTTGTTTACTACTCCAATTATCTCCTCAACCTCGTTTATACCAGAGTAGTCACTGACATGAATCCCATCGAGAAATGGAAAGGAAGGAAACCCTATTTTGGACACCTCAAAAACTTTGGACGTGTTGCTTGGGCGCATATCAGTGACAACTACAGAAATAAGTTAGATGAAAAGAGTCATGCTTGCATCCTAATGAGTTGAAATCCTATAGACCATTTCATCTATCAAACAGTAGATCATCTCAAGAAGAAGTGTGATCTTCGATGAGACGATTTCAGGTAATAAGTTGTTGACTTTTTAGGACCCCTCTTGTTGGGTCCTCACGAACTGAACCTAAAACTTAACATCTTAATACAAAACATATTAGATACCATCATTCATAGAGAAATAAAATAAATTAACTAAATAACTTAGCAAATATAGACAAAAACCATAACCTGTCGACCCTAGGTCGTGACCGTTGTCGAAGGAGAAGTTGTTGCTAATCGGATCCAGCTTGTGCATTGACGTCCACGTCTTCCATAGGATCCCTCCAGCAAAGCTCGATTAACCATTGGCGAAGCAACCATTAGCTTCACCGCCCAACTGTAGGCTTATGCTTTCAGTCGCATATCCACCCCCGAGCTTCGGTTCGTAGAGCTCACACACACAGTTCAAGAAACTCCCAAATGGGATTCCCCCCCACGAGAATTTCTAGCCAAACCCCAATAGCAGCAAGTCACTCACTATTTCACAATTATGATATCCATCTAAGAACTGGGGTGATTTACCCATTCCCAAAGCCTTCCTTAAATAAGAAAACCCCTTGCAACACATGTCACTTCATGCAAAATACTCAATTTCTTAATATTCAAAAAGTAATTTATCTCGCATATCCAAGTGTCATGTTTTCTAGAAGAATGCACCTACTTTCCTAAATTTACTCAAGTTTGTCTCTAAGATGCTTACTCTAAATTCTATTTTGTGGGTGCATGTGGTGTTAGCTAAAAGCTCAAGCCTAGGATTCCATTTTGCTCTTAATAAAATTATTTCTATTATTTTAAATACTAAAAAGTATTTTCATGTGCAAATGCTTAAAATAATTATTTCTATTATTTTTTATACTACAAAGTATTTTTATGACCAAATGTTCTAAATGCAATTTCATATGTTTTTATGCATAGTGTTTACCAATTAATCTCTTCTAGGACCTAGGTACCACACCATTAGGCCCATCCTTCCTCTATGTTCATCTTTCGATGTGGTACCACTCCGTCGGGTGCCATCGTCTTTCGTTTTCGTTTCTCAGCAAGGTACCACATCGTCAGTTCCTTTTGCCGTCATTTCCGTTTCTCAGAAAGGTACCACATCATTGGGTCCTTGCGTCTGTTAATTCTATTTCTCGGAAAGGTACCATATCATCGGGTCCTTCTGCCGATATCCTTTCGTTTGACTTGTGGGAACTTCATGTAGGGATTTTAGGATCCGTTAACTTCAATCCTCCGTCTACACGCTATTGGGGACTAATGGCGCTAAGGAGTAAGTCCATTCTTACTGCACGCCCCCCAAATCATACATGAACAACTCCGTTGTGGTCCACATCATATGACCTCATGCTTCCCCTAAGTAAGCAGATTAGTGCTTCTCTACTCATGTGTGGAATTCCATCGAAAGTCGACATTGTCATCGATCTCCCAGTGTGTGACTTATCCGTACTCTATGACCCTTCAATTCCTTTGTGTGTCCGTCAGTGAACCTGTTTCACCTATCGCTACACACATTTCTCAAAAACGCATATTAATAGTCTTGTCCTCATTTACCATAATTCAATTCACAAGTCCGCTAATCATTAAGCATTTATAGTTTTACTCATAACATCCGTACATTCTTCTAATTAACAAGGTGTTTCGTCAATATGTGCTTATTTTGTTCTCATCACATAATTGATCATACAGCTAGTCGTTAAGCATCATTTGCATACACATGTAACACATTTTTCATAATCAAGCTAATCATTGAGCAACATGCAATTATTCATTTAATCCAACTATCCAACTCCACATATGTTATTTAATTCATTAGTTCATTTATCAATTGTCGTCATTCACATCTTCAGGTTTTCCTCAATCGTTTAAGATATATCAACTCAAAGACCACTTTATCAAAGTTTCTTCAGCTAGGTCACTCGACAAGTGCCCTTTAAGGTCCACAGTCATTATAGGGGCATTACATACACTCCCTCTTATATATAACTTCGTCCCGAAGTTAAATTTTGTTCTCGTACTTCCGACACTAGGCTTAACTTTTAATTTCCTATTCTCATATTCTTGTCATTCTCTTCTATTTTTCTCAGACACTTGTGGCCATAAGCACTAGTGGTTCTAATTTTTAGTTTTCTATATCATCTAGTATGGTTCCAATACATCCTCAGGAACTCAATCATAATTTCGTATAATATCAATCCGATAATACATTCAATAATTTTCAGTCCCAACTAGATTTCCTATATCTCTTATTCAATCGTGAGGGTCTACGATGTCCAGATTAGCAATTGTCGTCATTCACATCTTCAGGTTTTCCTCAATCATTTAAGATATATCAACTCAGAAGACCACTTTATCAAAGTTTTTTTAGCCGAGTCACTCGACAGGTGCCCTTTAAGGTCCACAGTCATTCTAGGGGCATTACAGAATTCCTCTTCTATTGAAGAGTATGGATTGACTATGCCCATACTTGGAATCATGACAGGACCAATTAATTATGCTCTTGAGACAACTAGTAGCTGGTATACTGTGATTATTGAAGTTAGAAATATGACTTCCTTGAATCGCATAACTAGGGATAACCGACCTGAATCATCACCAAGTTGCTTACCTTGGTGAGTTGTTAAGACGATTGAAGCTATTGGAATGGATGTTGGTGATGATATTATTGGTCGGCATACTTGCCACCTGTGATCTTGAAACCTATGATCTTGATGTTTATGTTGATGCTCGGGTTGTGCCAGAATGGGAGAGTGCTATGGCTGCTGAATTAATTCTTTGAAGAAGAATCAGACATGGGAACTTGTTCCTCGACCACAAGGACATAATGTTGTGAAGTGTTGATGGGTCTATAAGACCAAATTTACCTCTAATGTTGTTTTTTAATGCCACAAGGATCATTTGGTTTCCAAGGGATTCTGTCAGCAAGAAGGCATCGACTACACTGAAACCTTTTCCCCTATTGCAAATATGAATTCTATTTGACTGATCCTTTCATTTGTTGCTCGTTTTGGATGCTAGCTTCATCAAATGGATGTTAAAATTGATTTTCTTCATGAATATATGACTGAATAAATCTATATGGAGAAACCTCTTGGCTTTGTGACAATTTCTTGTCTTGTTTTATGAATAAATAATTCATTGTATGGTCTGAAACAGGTACCTCGTGCTTAGTATGAAAAGATTGATCATTTCTTTGTCAATCTTGGATTCAAACATTGTGAATCTAATCATAGTATTTATGTATTACATGTTCATGGTGATGCTTTGGTTGTGGAACTGTATGTTGATGATCTGGTCATAACTAGAAATAATGTCAATTTGATTTTGGGTTTAAAGAAACAACTTGCAGATACCTTTGAAATGACTGACCTTGGTCTATTGCAATTATTGCTTGGCATTCAAGTTTTACAAATGGATGGGTATCTTTCTTTCTCAACCTAGATATGCCTTGGATCTTTTGAAGCGATTCAAGATGGATGATAGTAAGTCGTGTGCTACACCTTATCAGTTGGGAGTGAAATTGTCAAAATACGGTGATTCTCCATGAGTCGATGCCACTCTTCATCAACAATTGGTCTATAGCCTTACTTATTTGACTCACAATTGACCGTATCTTTCCTTTGCTATTAGGGTGGTTTCTCGATTTATGAAGGATCCTCAAGAAAGAAACTTGAAGGCTGCAAAGAAAATTTTCCGCTACATTAAGGGAACTTATCAATATGGTATTAAATATTGTCGTAGTCCAGAGCCACTAGTAATGTAAACTGATTCCAATTAGGGTGGTGACATTGATGATGGAAAATCCACTTATGGCTATGTGCTTTGACTGAGTTCTAGACCCTTGGTCTAATCATGTAAGAAACAAAAATTAGTCTCTTTCGACTACCAAAGTCGAGTATCGTGGCATTGTCAATGCAGGTACATAGGCAGTTTGGATTCATCATCTTCTCAATGAGATTGGGTTTCATGTTCAATCCTCCACTCTTATTTACTGTGATAATTAGGGTTCTATTCAAGTTGTTGATAATCATATTTATCATAGCAAGATGAAGCACGTTGAACTACATGTTCATTATCTAAGATAGTTGGTACAAGAAAATGTTGTCTCACTTGTTTATTGCAAGACAAATGATCAAGTAGCTGATATTTTTCCGAAGTCGTTACCAAAAGCCAAGTTTGTGAAACTTGGGCTATGATTTTTTTCAGGAGGCTATAATTATGGGGGGGTGTTTAGAGAAATTAATTTCATTACTTAAATATCCAAAGCATTGTGCTGATGGGGTGTTGTTGGAACTTAAGGTCTTGATGGTTCATCACACCTCTGGATCTTTTGGATACAATCAGTTGTTGGATGATAGGCGACTAGCAGAGCAGTCAACTGGAAAACCGACTCGGAAATTTGGCGAAACAATTGAATAGTTAACTAGATGGTTGTTAATATCGTGTTCGGCGCAACTATCATAGCCAACTCAACCTTGGGATATTGCGGATTTTGTGGAAACCATTAGAACTAATGATCCTTATTTATGGACTAGATCTTTCTCATTTTTAGGGATTTTTTTGGATATAGAAGTTATAAAGGGACGACCTTATCGGTTATATGCTAGTGTGTTGAAAATGCTCAATATGCATTATGATGTTCTAATCATAACGCTATGTGCTTAAGTGCTACAATGGTCTCTTTAGACACCACCTTTCTTCTTGGAATACTATTACCTTATGCTATCTACTTTATGTTCTATAGTTCAAGGTTAAGAGGTTCTCCAACAAATGGTTTGTGTTTGATGGAAGAGACCAAGGATCTATTCCCTTAGTTGACATATATTCAAACAAACTTTCATTTACATGTAATGAGTTTGTTTTTTTAAGGCATTTTTCATATTGTATTTTTTGCCAATTTATTGTGATATAGAGGTTATTTGTAGTTTTTTTTTCCATAACTCTTCATCTAAGCCTATGTTTCCCATCCTATATGAGGAATTGTCAAGAGCATTCTACTCTTGTTCCAAATAATTGTTTCACGCCACATTAATGTGCCTCTTTGAGATCCTGGTTTTTCTCATGGGATGAATATATATGTGTTGATTTCTCACTTGTACACGGGTATCTAACATGGTCTTGTTTGACAAGACCCATAATAAATATTATTATTGTTGATGTCTTTATCTTTTGGTGTGTCTCTTTCAGCACCTTTGAGTAATGGATTTTGGGGCACTCATGCAAATATTCTTACAATGTCACTATGCATTTGACACCATGCATTCCCTTGCTTTGTAGTGACTTGGATCTATCCACTTTGGAGCATTACTTGATTGGTTTCTCAGCATTATCGTCACCTTCAGTTCATCCCTCCACATTTTTCCATCATATGTGACATCCATTACCATCATTTATGTCCACCCAATTCAACATTCCAGGGGAGATAGTATGCAATTCTTCCTTAAGTGATTATTTACATTTCACCATTTTATTCAATGTCATTTTTTTCAGAGTGATCATACATAGCATTGATTCCTATTTTGAATAATTGGTAAATGGACACTCATTTTGTGTTGTTTTTCTCAATTGTACATGAGTACCTCGTTGAGCATTTTGTGCTAGAACTCTGTTTAGAGGATCAATCTATTGTGTATTCTTCCCTAAGTTGCACTTAAAGGGGGATGGTGTGCATTCAATTCTCACTACCTCAAGGCTTTGAAATTTGTTGCTTGGAGTTCTTATGTGGATCTTTGATGGCATTTCCAGTTTGAGGTAACCTGGCACTCTTTAGAGTTTCAACCATACTTTCTATTTGGAGCTTTCAACCTCCACATTCCCCATCGCTCTTTTGATGGTTGATGGTGGTTACTTATGTTTGAAGTTTTTGTTTTGGTTCCTAACTAGTGCCTATTTTCCTAGATCATTCATGTGGTAGTTGTCAATTTTTCCATTCTTGTTCATCTACAACCAATCCTTTTTAGCTTCAAATTTTAGCCATGTTCTTTGAGGTTACTTGGCCATTCTCTTTAGAGTTGTGGTCATATTTCCTTGTTAGATATTTCAACCTCTATAGACATCATGCTCTTTCCCTTCAATACACGACTTGCAGGATCTTCCTCATATTTATCTCTAGGGGTGTATAGGGTACTTACAATTGTTAAGCTTACATAGGAAAATATTTATCTACCAAGATGGTATAGTTATCTACCATACTGGTACATCTTGTTTGCTCGGTTGGCATACCATCAAATTACAAGTCGAACCTCTTTAGTTTGTTATAAATAGGCCTAAATTACTTTGTAAAATCATATAATACTATATAGATTGAATTTATACTGTCAAGGCTCATTTATGATCTAGGTTGATCCCAAATTTCTACATTTCTTAATGTTGGCATTAACATGCTCTTAATCTTTCACCACCATAGTGTCACATACCACCCCATGGTTTTTCATTTTTGTAGTGTGGGACCATATGCTTGAGGCTCATTTATGGTCTAGGTTAATTCCAAATTTATACACTTGTTAATGTTGCATTAATATGTTCTTAATCTTTCACCACCGTAGTGCCACATGTCACCCAGTGATTTTTCATTTTTACAATGTGGGACCATATGCTTAATAGTGGTGTGGGGAATAGAATGTGAGGTGCTATCAATAAATGAAAGGCAATTAAACCCCTTCTATTTCATATAACTCTTTAAGGTGGACAAGAATATAGAGAAGCAAGGCAAGATTGTGATGGAAAATGGGGACAATAGAGGACATTGTAAAACTAAGGAGATTTAAATGTAAATGTAATGAGAAATAAGAATAAGGACTTTGTTTTATGCATACTACCCCACATAAGTAGTCAATCACTGAGTGATATAAGAAGAAAAGGTGGGGAAAAGACTTAAACATAAAGTAAAGATCTAACCTTAAGTCGCTTTATTTGATGCATAAGTGAAACAACTTCATATAAAATCATTCAAAGACGGTGGCGTTTTCTTCTCAACGGTTTTGGATAGTTTAATGAGTGCCCATACGATTTGGACTTATAATAATATTATCATATACTTCAACGTGGTGATATAAGCGATTACGTCACAAACAAGAGGTGGGTGACATCAGCTTCAACATCGATGATGTAAGCGCTTACTTCACATATAAACAATAGCTTCGCATCATCAGGATAAAGTAAATCCCGAAACAGTTTTCATGAGAAGGATGGTGGTCCCCTTGAAAAGATTCAAACAATATATATACATCAAACTACTCGAAAATTCAAATCAATGAATTTTTTTTTATTTTTTATTTTTTTAAATTAAAATTATATATATATATATATATATAATTATAATTTTCAAATATATTTAATCAAAATGTATCTTATTATTGTATCATTTGGTTAAAGTGTGGGTCTAGTCATCAAGGTGACCCACGTTCAATTCATCTTCTAAATGAGTTAGGTGAAAAGAGACACCCTAAATCTAACCAAATCTAAAAGTAGTATGATCCATACTGGATGTAAAGTATTAGCATATCAATGATTAGATACTAATGCAATACATACATTTATTTTTTTATTTATAAATTAAATTTTAATTATGTTAAAATTTAAAATGATAAAATATAAAGTTATATATTTTTATAGATAAAAGTTTTCTTTTAAACGTAATGTTCATTAAATTAATTTCACATTCAAAAAATCTCACTTTATTATATTTTTTATGATGATGATGATGATGATAATTAACGTCCACTGAGACCAACTTTGGTTTATCGGACCTTAAGAAGGTTATTACTTGGTTTGCTTTAAGATTTTGTTCCTATGCTCAAAAAGCTTGGTAAGAAGCTTTCCAAGTTCAGTATAGTTTTGGCAAGTTAGGAGATTAGCAAGGTTTATATTGTAGCAAATACTATGAAACTCATATCTAATGTGGGTGTAAGTAGGGCACTCTAAGAGAAAGTGTTTTTCATCATCAACGCTCATAGACTAACAAAGATGGCAAACCCTTTCCGCCCACGGATTTTTGGGAATAGACCAATGCTTTCTTCGCTATGAAGCTCATGGGAATTCGTTCTAATCTTGGCTATATTAATTTTCTTCTTTAAACTAGTTACAATCAAGAGATATTTTTTATCTTCCAAATTAGGGTTAATGACCTCCTTATAGTATCTTAGTTTTCTCTTAACCGCTAAATTTTCCTTGCATCACAATTTCTCTTTAAACTTAAAGGTAATAATATTTTTGACATTATCAATATTCTGTAAAGTGTCATTTTCATCAATGCCCCAATGGTATGGCCAAGCCATCGTATATTTACACCAAATCTGCTTGAGGCATAGTTGGTTTTGACTTGAATTTAAAGCAATTTTAGGAAGTCTCTCGTTTCCCATGTTATTTATCTTGTGCTTGTACATCAGGTACCTAGTCATAGTCATGCTCTCGATGGGGAAAGACCCACTTCTATGAGGATAATAGGATAAGGTGTATTGCTTTTAATTTTGAGGTTATAAGTTATAAACTGCTTCTGGATTTGCTCAATCTTTCTCCGAGATTCTCTAGAAATGTTGCACCCCCATACTTCACAATTGTATAAGATAAAAAGGATGACAATATTTTCAAAGAGGAACTTTTTTTATCCCACATGATGAGGTTGGTTGATTTACAATTATTTTCAAGACCAAAATAAGCTTTCCATCCTCCATTAATCCTTTTCTCAATGTTATGGTTCCAATTGAGCTTGTGATGAATATCAAATCCAAGATATTTGTAAGAATTCACTTCCTCCAGTTTATTGTTATCATAAATAAAATTTGCATAGGTGTCTTTCTTAGATTTTATAATCACAACTTTTTTCTTGTGGGTGTTAATAGTCATACCCATGTTAGAGCAGAAATCTTTGAGAAATATTAATTTTTTATCGAGATCAAAGGGACACATTGCCATAAGAACAGTATCATCGGCATAAAGAAGGAGGATGATAACTATATAAGCTAAGATCGTGTCAGCACAACTTGCTTCTTCTAAACATCTTTCTAGTTTATCGATGTAAATGCCAAAAAGGGTATGGGAGAGGGGAAACCTTGATTAACTCCAATATTACAATTTATATTCGTTGACCAACCCTCATTATTCTTAAATTTGGTGATGACCTTTTTGTATAACCTTATCGCGATAGCTCTCAACTCAAAAAGAAAATTAAGCTCATCTATCATATTCCACGGGTTATTTCTAGGCACTGTATCAAAAGATTTTCTAAAGTCCACAAAGCAACAAAAAAGTTCAGACTTATTATTACAACATTCCTCTGCAATGATCCTAAGCATAACAAGGTGGTCTGTGGTTGAATGATTCCTTATAAAACTTGTTTTTCCTTTAGCCCGCTTACCTTCCATTTCTAGCCATTCGTTGATCTTCTTTTCTAAGATAATATCGTATAAATTGACTAGGAGAGGGCTAATCATAATGATCTAATAATTAGAGGAGTTATTTTTATCACCACTTTTGAAAATAAGAATAATAAGACTCTGAATCCACTTTATAAGATATATTTTAATAAATAATCATTAAATTAATTATGATCTCACTATATTATCATAATTTTATTACAACTTTGTTATTATCCTATTGTATATCATTTTTAATTATTATTATATAATATTATAAAATAATATAATAATTTTGTTTGGACAATTATTGATTTCACATTCATAGTATCTCACTCTATTATCATAATTTTGTTACAACTTGTTATTACCTTATTTTATACCATTCTTAATTATATAATGTTATAAAATGATAAAGTGATTCTTCTTCCTATATATTTAAGAATAAAATGTTTGTGAATTTTAACTCATTATTCTTATTATTATATTTTCTAATACATTTAAAATAATTAAAATTATAATATATTATAAATATACCATTCTTAATTATATAATGTTATAAAATGATAAAGTGATTCTTCTTCCTATATATTTAAGAATAAAATGTTTGTGAATTTTAACTCATTATTCTTATTATTATATTTTCTAATACATTTAAAATAATTAAAATTATAATATATTATAAATCTATAAATAATGTGATTTAGATGTCACTATTTACACTTTCTTAAAATATTTTAAATTAAAATTATAATATATTATAAATCTATAAATAATGTGATTTAGATGTCACTATTTACACTTTCTTAAAATTATATTGATACTCATTTAAAAACTATAGTTATATTGGTTTTTATATAAAGAATTAAATGTTTAAAATTAAAAAATCAGCACATATAAAGAATTAAATGTTTAAAATTAAAAAATCAGCACATTGTATGTTTATGTAATAGTTTTAATTGTTATTTTGAAAAATATAATTATTAAAATATAAGAGTGGAACATAAACTAAAGTAACTAATAGCTAACTTTTAACCAATCAATTATTCATTAATTTTGATTATAAGAATGGAATTAAAATAGTAACATATTAATGATAATTCATATTTTTAGTGACTTTATTATCACAACATAGTGGTCATATTTGTGAATTATTAGTTTATATATTCTTGAATCTAAACCAACATAAATCCATCTTAAAGGGAGATTTACCAAGTGCCGAGAGGGATCAAATCTTCTTTAAATATTTTAAATATCATTTGAGCTGACATATTATTTTTTATAATATTTTATTATTTTTAAAAAGGACACGTATCAACTCCACGATGAGAGCATGGAAGGAGTTACACATCCCCTTACTGGGCTGTAGAATGTGCCTCTTCTGCACAACAAATATAAATTCAAATATAATAAATATAAATTCAAATGGTACAGGATAAAATTATTATCTTAATTGATTCTTACATGGCTCATGAAGAATTAGGATGATTACATCTTGTGTGTGTTGTGGTTTATGTATATTTTTATATTTTCTAAAATTTGGAAGTTTCATAATTTTGTATATATGACATGTATACTTATATATTTTAGTTGTACTAGATTTCTTCATTACTTATTTCTTCCTTACCAAATTGTATTTGTATCCATACTACAATCTTACTATTATACACGGGGGGATCACTTAGTGAACTTGTTACATAGCACGATCGTTCGCATGATATTAAAGAATATCCCTAATTTCACTAAATATTGAAAATTCCTCCTAAAATTTAATTGTTGAACCCCCCTCCCAGTATTCCTTTCCAATTAAGAAAACCCCTGGTTTCACCAGATATTGTATGTATCCATTTTTATCAACTCATTTTTAATACCCCCTTTATATCATATTATCAAGTTGTAACAAACAAGAGCCCTAAATCCCACCAGGATTGCAAGGGTGACTGATCAATTTGTAGCGTTGGATAGTGGAAGCCCCAACGAAATAGTATTGGGAAGGAAAATGCGTAAAAGGAAACCCAGTCAAGAGATCAACATAACAAAGAATGGAAAAGGATGATAGTCCAATAGTTAGTGCAATGCTTAGAAAAGATGAGAATTGCAGATGTTTCACACCATATTCTATCAATCTACCAATTTTATATCATGTAAATATAAGTATAGTCATAGAGAGCTCATGTTTTTTATAAGCTTAATAAATTAAACTCCATAAAAATTCAAAAATGAAACCTTTTCGTGGATGGACTCCCCTACCTTTCGATCAAAACAAACATCATTGATGTTTGAATCCAAATGAACATAGAAAAATTTCTCTTACATTCCAAAAACACCATATGATCATGTGCACAACTTGGATTTGGGTCACTCACAAGATGCAATGAATTTCCTCCACTTCCCCTACATTTATTCTTGCAATCAAGGGAATTAACAACATTTAGTTACCTTTTCTTGGGTTATATCTAGTTTTTTTTTAATCTTTATTGGAGAGGGAAAAATCTCCATCGTTAGGTTTCAAGCATGGAATAGTTATAAAGATACACATATGGTGAAACTTATATGATATCATTTCATGGTAAGAATAACACATAGGGTATGTAAATAAGGATTAATATTTTCGGCTATGTTCATGTAAGTTTCAATACAATATTAAGACGGATGCCTTGCATATAAGAATTAAAATTACAATTATGAATGTGCCAAATATAACTCGATCTAACAACTATTCCTAACTAGCAATGCAAAAATGTTAAAGAAGAATACAAAAAGTTGAAAAAAATAATTGGTCAAAAAATATTGATCTAACTTTTCTTGGTTCCAATGAGCCAAGAAAGATTGAACTCACTTTTCTGGTTTGTCATGGAGCAAGGCATGATTGAATCTCAATACCCACCTAAACCCCAACCTAAAAAATTTAAGAGTTAGATCTTTTACTCGAATGCCTACAAAAAATACAATACAATTGTTCAACTCTGGAACTCCCAATTAGCTACATCTCTTAACTTAAAGATGAAAAACAATATAACATCAATTCAAACCAAGCCTAAATAAGCTATTAAATGAGTATGGATCAAGTCCAGTAATTCGAAGAGACTTCCATCGATATTATCAATGGTACACTATTATCAGATTTATGCAAAACTTAGGATCATAAGCAATATCAAATAAAAATGGAGGGTCCTTAAGTTTTAGTTGGGTATGAATTGAGCCCATGATTTGGAGGTATGAATCCATCCCATATTTGCAGGTTATTCCTCATCCCACCCAAATAAAATAACCCCCAATATTTATATTACTATGTCAAATTAAAAAACCCCCCCTTGACCCCTTAATACGGGGCAATATATTTTTGAGGTTTTTAAGAGTATTCAAACCCCCAATATGAATGGACGTGATATGATATTGCAAGGCCTAGTGAACCCCCCGTGCTATTATACTTAAAACTGAAACAATGTTTAGCTTACGATTTCATTTTTTTAATCATTATAATGTAATCAAAGTGACTTAGAATGCCTTTTCTTCTTAATGGAACTCAACATTTAGATCCAAATTTGATAAATTCATTTCTTTTGGTTTATTTGGATCAACATAGTTGCTAACCAAATCAAATAATAAATGGATTCATAATAAAGAACTGTTAAATGAATTTATGGCTTATAAAATATTGTTGTGTTTAAAAGCACACAAAAAAAGCACATTCATACAATAACACAGATGGTTATCCTAGAAATCCAATCAGGAAAACCAACCATAATAATAGATATGCTATTCCTAGTTCCAATTTGGCCTGGGCATGGCCAACCATTCCATCACCAACCACATACAAGTCCAACAGCATCCTCCTTAGGCATCTTAAAATGGATTTGTCTAAGCCTTTAAGTAGGTTTCTTCATGTGCAATACCATGGGAAAATACCATGGGCTACCAATGACCATGGACCAAAAACCATGAACTATAGACATAATTTTTACTCTTTAACCAATTCAAGTTTACCTAACAATACCCCCTTTAAACTTGACTTGAGGTAATCGCCAACCCCCCTCAAATTTAATTGAGAATTGAAATACAACATGCCCCCTTCTTCTTCCATCTACCTAAATCTACATAGGTGACTCACCAACCAAGGGTACGCATGCCTCAACAGGTCTTACAACCATATGCCCTTTTACATCCAACTCTCATACAAGTGCTTAGATTATAGTGTGCTATCACTTCTTCTTCTTCCACTTCCATCTACTTCTTCTACTTACCATGTGCCTAAATCCAACTTGCATACAAGTGCTTACATCACAGTGTGCTATCACTTCTTCGTCCACTTCCATATGCTTCTTCTACTTACCATGTGCCTCTTTCAATAATCAATTTCCTTGCCTCGAGTAGTCCAACCTTTTTCTCTAATACCACTATTAGGTATTAGAAGCACACATATAAACATAATCATTAGATCAAGCACATAAACTTAATGACAACAAAGGTTATCCTAGAAACACAATCGGGAAAACCAACTATAATATAATAGATCTATTCTTCCTAACCAATCTAGTTAGGGCATGGCCAATCCGGCCATCACCAGTCACATATAGGCAAACATCGGCCTCCTTAGGCCCTTTACAGTGGAGTTGACTAAGCCTTTAAGTATTCTTCTTCAAATGCAATATTATGGGTGAATACCATTGTCTACCAAATACCATGGGCCTAAAAACCATGAATTGTAGACATACATTTGACTCTTTAACCAAGTCAATTTTACCTAACAATCCCCCCTTTAAACTTGACTTGGGGTGATCGCAAACCCCCCTCAAATTTTTAATCAAGAATCGAAATACAAAATGCCCCCTTCATGTTTTTTCTACCTAAACAAACATAGGATACTAATCAACCAAGGGTATATGCCCATTTACATTGTGGTTAAACCCAAGTCTCATACAAGTTCCTAGATTGCAGTGTGCCATCAATTCTTCATCCACTTCCATGTGCTTATTCCGCTTACCATGTGCCTCTTTCAATAATCATTTTCCTTGCCTTGAGCCATCTAACTGTTTTCTCTTATACCACTTTTAGGTATTAGAAGCACACATAATAAACATAATCATTAGATCAAGCACATATAAACATAATGACAACAAAGGTTATCCTAGAAACCTAATCAAGAAAACCAACCATAATAATAGTCTATTCTTCCTAACCAATCTTGCCAGGGCATGGCCAATCAGGCCATCACCGACCACACTAAGGCCAACATAGGGATCCTTAGGCACATTACAATGGATTTTTCTAAGCCTTTAAGTAGGATTCTTCGCATGCAATACTATGGGATAATACCATAGGCTATAAAATATCATGGTCCCAAAAACCATGAATTGTGGACATCTGTTTGACTCTTTCACTGAGTCAAGTTTATCTAACAACCCCCCATTTAAACTTGAATTGGGTCATTTCCAACCTCCCTCAATGTTTCAACCGGGAATCGAAATACAACATGCCCCCTTCTTCTTATGTCTACCTAAATATACATAGATGACTCACCAACCGGGTGTGCATATGCTTCAATCGGTCTTAGAGCCATAAGCTCATTTATATTGTGGATAATCCCAACTCTCATACAAGTGCCTAGATTACAGTGTGCCATCATTTCTTCATCCTCTTCTATGTGCTTCTTCCACTTACCATGTGCCTCTTTCAAGAATCAATTATTGCAGGATTGCAATGTTTTTCTAACCTTTTTCTCTGATACCATTGTTATGATTAGAAGCACATAATAAGCATAATCATTAAACCAGTCACACATAATACAACAAAGGATTACCCTAGAAACCTAATCGAGAAAACTAGCCATACTAGATCTATTGATATCCATCCTTCCTAACCAATCTAGTCATGGCATGGCCAATTTGACCATCACCAACCACATACAATCCAACACTGGCCTCCTTATGCATCTTATAGTGGAGTTGTCTAAGCCTTTAAGTAGGATTCTTCACATGCAATACTATGGGAGAATACCATGGGTTTCCAAATACCATGAACTATAGACATACATTTGTCACGTCCCCTCCCATGGGTCCAACGCAAGGAAGGGAACATGACACTAACATTCTGGGCCTTTACAAAACTCAGACCCACACACGTTTTACTTGCATTCATTAGCATAATCATAACATCCTTCAAATACAAACAATGCAGAAGTAAAACACATGGAGAATACTCATCTTGATGTAATGTTGTCCCAAGCAACTAGCTATGTTGCTACAACATTCCACCCAGTGATAGGCTAGTTGTGTTCGTTAATCTCTCAACACAAATGCCACCCCTGAGCTGGGCATTATTTCTACAAGGAAAGGGAACTTGCAACTGATGCACAAGAAAATCAACTCCACATCTAAGCCAAGCCAGTTCACAGTTGGGTTTTATCAAGCCAAAACTGAACCCTCTTCTATTCTTGCATGATTGCACTCAAGCTCAAGTCAAAACAATGGATACCCATAACTCAAACCACATCATTCTCTCCCACACACATAAAATTACATATGTTGGGCATTGGGAAAACATTTGTAACTATGGAATTTGCAAAACAGGGTTCCCATTGGCTCTTCCAATTCGTGGCACACCCAAAATCGAACTGTGGGAAGGGAAATCGACCACAGGGAGAAAAAAATTGAGTTTTTAGCAACTATATGGGCGTTTAGAGGAAAAAACAACCTCTATGGGCCCCCAAATCATGACTACCTTCCTCCCAAACATCCTACAACACATAAACATCCTCCCAGCTAGAGAAAAATGGAGGAAAACTCATAAATTCGTGAGGGAAAACACCCAAGTAGCTTCCAAACTCGTGAGAGATCCAAACCCATCCATGAATAATGGTTTGGGGAGCAATTTTGTGGCTCTTTTATTGCCCAAGAATCCAAACACGTTTTCCAAAAATGGTGGCTTTCCCATATCCGAATTTTGGACATCCATACCTCACCATTTCCCCAAATAATAACTATTTCAACAAACTCTTGGGAGAAATAAATGATTGGGTACAAAAGTCAACATGGGTAGTTGATGGTTCATGGGTTCTCTCATTGACACTTGGCTTGACTTTATTGGCTCTGAGGATTTGAATATTTCCCTCCCAATTCCTTGTAAAAATCATGCCCACATTTCTTGTTACATTGCACTGCATAGCTAGTTGTGAGTAATTTATTAAAATGCATATTTACATGATATTTATGATTTCTATTGTGCCTAGCTAGCACACAAATCATATGCATCAATTTTAACGCTAAATCGATGGTGGGGCCTTGGCCTTGAGCTCCTCACCACGATTTTAGAATGATATTACATCATTTACATGTTAAATGAAATGGGGTCAAAATCAAGATATTACAACATTAGACTCTTTAACCAAGTCAAGTTTACCTAACAATCCCCCCTTTAAACATGAATTGGGGTAATTTCCAACCCCCCCTCAAAGTTTTAACCGATAATCAAATTACAACATGCCCCCTTCTTCTCTCTATCTAAATCTACATATGTGACCCAATAAATCAAGGGTACGCATGCCTCAATAGGTCTTACAGGAATATGAAAATTTGCATCATGATTAAACCCAACTCTCATGCCTAGATTACAGTGTGGAATCACTTCTTTATCCACTTTTGTGTTCTTCTTTTGCTTACCATGTGCCTCTTTCAATAATCAATTTCATTGCCTTAGTTTGTCTAACCTTTTGTTGTGATACCAATGTTAGGTATTATAAGCATACATAATAAACATAATCATTAGATCAAGCAAATAAACATAATGACAATGAAGGATTACCCTGGAAACCCAATCGGAAAACCAACCATAATAATATATCTATTCTTCCTAACCAATCCAATCATGACATGGCCATCACTCGCCACACTAAGGCCAACACCGGTCTCCTTAGGCACAGTACAATGGAGTTGTCTAAGCCTTTAAGTAGGCTTCTTCACATGCGATACTATGGGCCAATATCATGGGCTACCAAATACCATGGGCCCAAAAACCATGAACTGTAGACATACATTTCACAATGAGGATAAGCCACAAATTTAATCATATGTAAAAAGTTTTGTATCTCTAAGAATTCTAAACTCTAAATGAAAACCCTCCAGCAAGAGGAGTTGATAACATACATTCCAAATAGATGCCTACTAGTGGGTGGGGCCTTGAAACGAGGATTTTAGGCTCTACACAAAGACCCTCATTCATTCCAAAATGCTTAAATATAAGAAGATAAATTACACAAATTCAAAAATATATAAAAAGGATTAGATATAGGATCTACAGAAAGGCCCTCATTCATTCCAAAATGTTTACCTATATAAGAAGATAAGTCACTCAAATTCAATCATATGTAAAAAGTAATAAGCAATCAAATTTAGGAAATAGATAATTACTCCTATATGAAAAGTAAGAAAAAAAAATACCCTCAATCATTCTATGGAAAAAAAGAAGATAAAAAAATAAATTACACAAATTTAATCATATGTAAAAGGTTCTATCTCTTATAGGATTCTAAGCCCTCCACAATTCCAAAATGTTTATATATACTAAGATAAGTTACGCAATTTCATTATATGTAAAAAGTTCCAAGTTCCATATAATGAGTTAATACGATATAATCAAGTCTATAAAATAGATAATAATAATAATAATAAATTATAAAAATTAATTATAGAAATTAAATCATATATAAAAATTTGATATCAGATGAGTTGATTTAACATATCATCAAACTTATGAAATAGATAACTACTCTTGTTTTATGTTCTAAAAAATGACCCACAAACTTATGAAATAGATAACTACTCCTAAGTTTTATGTTCAAAAAATGACCCACAATCATGATTGGAATTTGACTAATCATACCACTTTATTGGTCAAATGCAGTTATAAAATTTCTTATAATTGCATTGTTTTCAAATTCCTTCCTTGTATTCAATCATTCCAAAATGTTTACATCTAAAAAATATGTAAAAAAAATTCCATATAATATAAGTTATAACATGCAATCAAGCCCACTAAATAGATAACCAAATTAGAAGTATACAGAAAAATCCAAATACATCAAACCAATCAAGTGATGTATTTGTTAACTAGTTGGGTATAAGTTACACAATACGTAAAAAAATCCATATAAAAAGTTATAACATGCAATCAAGCCCACTAGATAGATAACCAAATTAGAAGCATACAGATTTACATCAAACCAATCAAGTGATGTATTTGTTAACTAGTTGGGACCAATCAAGTGATGTATTTGTTAACTAGTTGGGTTCGGTAATTATTTAAGTAAACAAAGTTTTGTTTATAATGATTAAAACACGAGAGAATCATAAATAGTTTGTGGTGATGAATTCTTTTTTATACATACATCAAATATTCTTGATGGATTAGTTTAAATGAGTGAGTGTTAAACTAAACATAATTTAATTCCATCAAATAATAACAAACTAACCCTTCTTGATGGGTTAGTCTAAATGAATGAGTGTTAAACTAAACACAATAATTCCATCAATAATGACAAACTAACCCTTACTTAGGATACTAGGCTCAGAGAGAACATGATCAGTTCTTTTGTGTGGCCTTCGTATTAATTGCATGCATTGGATGCAAGCTGCTAAAGAAAGACCCTCAATCATTCCAAAATTTGTGTTTACAGCTGAGAAGATAAATAACACAAATTCAATCATATGTAAAATGTGATGAGTTGATGAAATACAATCATGCCCGTAAAATAGATAACCAAATTACAACTGTACAGAGAAATCCCACGAAAGCAAACCAGTCAACTGATGTATTTGTTAGCTAGCTCGGGTTTTGTAATTAAATACATTCGTGTAGTAAACAAAGTTTTGTATGATATGGTTACTGTAAGAGTGATTAGTTAGTTATCTTCATGTACTGTATCCTTTCCCGTCAGAGGTTTTGATTATCCGCAGAAGCTGCAGGCCACTGTTTGTTGGAGAAAGGGAGAGAAGAAGCAGAAAAAAGGACGTTCGATTGAGAAGCCGGATGAGGGGCTGCTCTCGATGTACTTGCAGCATGCAGATCCGTTGCATATAAGGAAGGCATCGACTCTTTCCATTTTCTTGAAGCTGAGAGTTGATCGCCATTGGTCGATATAAATGCTCTATCGCTTGATCCTGACTGAGATTGAGTAGAGCCTTGACTGATAATGGAGGTTATAACATTTGCAAGGGCAGCTGTGAAGTTGGGATCAGATGTAATGGCAGCAGTTGCAGCACCGACTGTATCAGCCAAAGAATGCTGTGATCCCGATGAATTATTGGACTTTGCAGCTGCCTCTGCCACGATGTTCTGAATCAATGTCTGGGTTGAAGATCTTGATAAAGCTCCTTGAATCACTTTTGAATGATCAATAGGAGCTGGTCGTTGATGGAACTGCTGGCTAGCCAGATCATACTTTGTGCCAAGAGGAGAAGGCTTGCTGTATATTGCATGAGGCTGGTTGTAGCTGTAGGCATTATTAGGGTTCCAAAGATTTGACCCCGAGTGAGGTATTAAAGAATGGCTGGAACCCACTATCGAGCTGTTATGAGGAAGCAAACTCTGCCCGGTTGATGGATATAGAAATGAGTTGGAGAAGCTGGTGGTCAATGGCGGCCCCGTTGATCCACCCAAGCGAAGGTTTGATTGTGGATAAGGATTATTTGTAAGGTCCAACGTGATTGAAGGAAAGGGATTCGCTGAGGTTGTGATGTTAGGACTCGGTGCAAGGAATTGACCAATTCTTTTATTGCCGGCCCCAAGAAAGAATGAGCTGGCATTCATGGCTTCTAGGCTGGATGTTGAACCAGACAGAAGCATTGAAGCTGCTGCAGCAGTAGTGGAAGCCATGGCAGTTGCAGCACTAGGAAGAGGGTGATTGTGCGTCCCTTCGTATGTGGTGACCAATATAGACATGTCTTCAGGACATCTTTGTACCTGCAGATCGGCATAAATACAAGATTTAAACAAGATTTATATTGGTTAATCACAAGATTTAGGGTTTAATCACAAGTACTTGGGAAAGATTTAGGGTTTATGGGCGGAGACAAAGAAATCGAAGCTGTCTCTATGCATACTATCAATATTCACGTTCTTTTTAAAATTCTAAAACATAATCTATCTATGATTGCCTTCTGTAAATGATTAATCAAATCATCCTGACCTGCTTCCGGACCGGGCATCCTTGTGAAACTGTGCAACGATAGTATGCTCTCGGGCAGGGATTGCCCTTGGCTATCTTTTGACCGTACTTCCTCCATTGACAACCGTCGTTCATCTGAAACGTGAAATGTGAATTATTACACAATGCTCTCAAAATTCACTCGAAATATATTGAAGCATTCATCAGAATGTACCAGTATTGTATGTGCAACATGCTATATCGATGTTACATATATAATTATGGCTGTTTCAATTTACAATATGTATCGTTTAATGCATTCAGGCTAACAGGTTGGTTAAATTATTTGTAGATGTTGGTTGGTTTTAATATTGTTGATACTGATATTGTCTAATAATAATAGCCATATGTGTTTATATTTTAGAACTGAGGATAGAGTAGTAGGTATGTTTTTAACCATAGTCATATGTGTTTATATTTTAGAATTTAGGATAGAGTAATAGGTATGTTTTTAACTGGGATAGGCATAGTTATTGGATTTGGCATCTTTTGAATGGGATGACAAATTTAAAGCTGTTTATTTAGGATAAATGTAGGATAATTAGGGGTTAATTAGGGTTAGGGTTCTGAATCTCCTAATCTTAATTTTGATCCATTTAACCTTGGTGATAGGTGTTATATTTTAGAATTTAAGATAAAGTAGTAAGTATGTTTTTTTAGATTATAGGAATATTAAAATAAACTATTATATATATATATATATAAATAAGATAATTGATAGTTAATGTAAGGATAACCAGACAACAAGTTTAATTAAAAAATGACTTCTTTATCACAATTTGTAAAAGTTGGTATTAACAAGTAGCATGGAGAACAAGTAAAGAATGACTTCTTTATGAGAATTTGTGACCTAGATAATTTGTTCAAAGCAGTTAATTTGTAACTTATGATTGTTCACTGAACATAACTTAAATGACCAGTGAAGTATATTACTAAATAGATATACCATTCATGAAAAGCAAGATGAAGTAAATGAAAAAAATGCATTAAAAAAATCCATTCACCCATGTGAAAAAAACATCTTCATTTTCTTAAAAAAAATGCATAAAAATCTTTCATTCTCTTAAAAAATGCATTAAGAAGGATCTGAATTTTACTGTTGGTGCTTCACATCTAGCCCGCACAGATACTCTGGCTTTTCTCATAGGGGGTGCAGTTTCTGAGTTTTTGGCCGTGTCATGTGAAGTCTTCACTTTTTTGTTTGGCGGGCAAGATCCATCTTCTCGTGCAAACATACTTTCATGCTTAACCTGAGAACTGTTTTCAGGGCTAATACATGCCTGTCCTTCGACAGTTGTCAAATCGATGGTATCTATCTTTACTAAACCGCCATCTGATCTAGTCGGAGTACCACTTAGACTCGGCGAAAGGTGCCCTTCAACTTGGTCTCGGCCTGTTTCTTCGTCCTTTAAATCTAAAGTTAGGTCTAATCCTTCCATATTCTCTCGTAATCCCCCATCCACATGTCTGGTTTCTTCTTTACTTCCTTTAGCTGATGGATTTGTGTACAGAGTGAGCGCCACTAGTTGCGATTCATCTTCATGGCCTTGCAAATCCTGAATTACAATGGAACAACAATTGTCATCTCCTGTAACAAAGTTTATCAGATTAAAGGGAAGATGCTACTAAATTTAGAATTTTCATCGATCTTGATTGTTAAAGCTTTTGCCTATCCTCGGTATTTGTCAAAACTCACCCGCTCTTTCAGTTCTGCGTTGTCTTCCTGATGCTGCTGCATAATACTGAACCAATGCATATGGAGATTCTGATAATCGTGTAGTATCCGAGACAAATCTGTTTTCAAAGTTTCGTTTTCCTCTTTGAGTTGGTCAATTTCTATTTGTAAAGATTCAATCTGTTCATAAACGATCAAATAAATAAGTCATTTAGATAATCTAATTGTACTCAAATTAGGGCTATTGAATCAAACAATAAACGATTCAAATTAGGGTTATTGAATTAAACAGTAAACGATTCATTAGTTGTCATCTTCTTGAGATTTGTCATGTTAATGGTAATTATCAATTTGATTCGGTCTGAGCTTATCTCTATTGTTGATTCCCTCTATATCCAACTCCCATGAGCAAAGTCAAAGAACAGCTATCCGTAACAGTCTTTTTAGAAAATATAAAACTGAAAGAGAAATTAATTTTGATTTGGAAGAAAGGAGAATTTAAAGATAGGGTGCAATGTCTTGTGTAGCAGCAAGAATACCCATTTATTCAATCTCATAGATTCTACTAGTCTCTACCAAAACAAAAATCTTACTCTCTTTTAACAGTGCTGAATTTGTAACTCAATTAGATTCTATTTCTTTGAGTCTTTTAAGGGTTTCTAGTATGTACAACTGGGTGATGCTATATTTGGAAACTGAGACCCACAGATCGTGTAAAATTCAAGAACACTTACCAAAGATCATTGTGCTTATTCTAAAATAAATAAATAAATGATCTAGGGCAATTCAAAGCTGCAATTTGGAAGGGAAAAGCAAAGAGATATGACTAATACCTTTGTTTGTCCATCTATCCCAGAATTTATGGGTGTAGGAACCTTTGAAGAAGAAGGTTTATCATGATAATAATTATCATGAAACTGTTTAGAAGTCTCAGCAGCCTCACCGTTATCTTCATCCCCTTCTCCATTTTCTTCATCCAACTGGACAGACAGATCAATCTCTCTAGCCCTATCCAACCTGCCTTCCATGGCCATTTTCTTTCCATGATTTAGATTCATTTGAATGGACTCCTGCCCGAAGAGGGTTTTGTGCTCAGTAATATGACTCATATCGGAGCCTGATCGATCTCCTTCCATAGCCAGGCCACAATCAAAACCAAACCAGAGACTTTGACTTTATAAGATCAAAGACAATCGAATCTACCAGAGCGAGAGAACTGTCTGGAACGTAATCTCCTTTATGAAAACAAAACAAACAAAATACAATCAACTTGTATTAATAAAGATGTCACTGTTCCAGTCCGTACAGAAATATAAAGCATCTGATCCTCACCTCAATCTCAATGAATTGAACGAACACAAATATAAATCCAATTGCCTATATTTACATCTACATCGATTCAATTGCCAAATTACCACTAGTTTCTCATTTCCAAACCCTAATTGATAAAAAAATGAATCACAAAACCACAAGATTCAAGAGTTTGACAAAAAATTCAAGCAGAAACGTGAACACCGCCATTGCCCCCACTAGCATATCAAATTTATTAAATAAATTAAAAAAATGAAATGTCAACCTTGCAAGTTCCGAATTTTTATAGTTTCCCGTGCCGACAGACGTGCAAAACGTTTACCTGTTCTAACAATGGCGGGCAATTTGACAAGCTCTTTTGAATAGAAAACTAATGAATCGTTGTCAACGATTCCACCTACAATCCTACCAACATACTCTTCCCACAGCATCTACGAGTTTTTCACAGCTGTAGACGCCTCTCTCTCAGAATTTTTTAATTTCGAGACTTCCATAGATGTAGAGCTCTTCGGCTTCAAACTTTTTTAATAATTTTTTACGTGTTAATCTTGTACTTCAAAAGAAAAACCTTACCAACAACTTCAACGCTCCATTTTAAAATCTTATTCATATAATCTTTAACCATATTTCTCAGTGATGTTCGTAAAATTTTATTAAAAACTGTGCTATTATTAAAATCATAACTTCATGATCACACAATTTTATTACAGAGATTAAGTTATTAAAATCATAACCTCATTATGCTAATCTAAGTAAGCGAATAAACTGTGCCCCAGCCATCCATTATTTTTTATTGTGTTTTTTAAATTATAATAATAGTTGTTATTTTAGCTTATAACAATGTCCTAGATTGTTCTAAATTTTATTTTTTTTTGAGTTTTTAATGAAGAGATATGGATTATTTTAATTTGAAAATTTGTAAAAATTATATTTTAGATTAATGAAATTGTATATATTAAAAGTTAACATTATATAATTTAAGTGTAAAAATTTAAATTTATAAAATATTTAATTATTTTTATAAAAAAAGTTATTTTTTTTAATTTTAATATTTATTTTTTTAATAAATAAATAAAAAGACCAAAGAAATAAATCCTTTTTCAAAAATATATATTAAATGGTATGAAATTATAATTTTAAATAGAAAAATAAGTCCTTTCAAAAGAATGTTCAATATCAACTTATCATTTTAAATATAAAAGCATGAAAAGTTTATATAAAAACAAGGTTTGATATATTATCTATAAAACAAAGTCATTTCCATTGAAAGGTATATGTTATTTTTTAAAACTATTTATCATGAAAGATTGATATCTTTAAACAACTTGCAAGACTAGGTAAGTGGGAAGTCTCATTCCAAAAGACACCATGACAATGAATTTTGAAGTGATTAGGTTAATCGGCTATGCAAAATGCTTCTATCACCTAAGAGGTAGAGCATGTAGATTTGGTCTTGTTGTTATTTAAAATAAAAATAAAAAATAAGAAAGGAATTTTGATTTTGTGTCAAAGCTTTTGTTTAGTTGAAAATAGATATACTCTAATACATTAAAATATTTAAAACAAATTTATCTATTTTTAAAATGTTTATATATGTAAAGTTCAAGTCATATGACTTCTTCCTAAATCATTTATATATATTTTTAAAATGGTATAAAATAATTTTAAAACTTCTCAATCAAAAAAATTAGTTATTGGAAATCAAATTTTATTATTTATTAAAAATCAAAATTTAGTATAGTCTTATATGCTTTTTTTTTATCTCAAAATGAATGGATAGTTATAACCTAGATGCAACAACAAAGAACATTTATGAAGGACCCACCACTGCATTTTGAGAAGGTGCCACATACACAAATTTGTTTAAGTCAAAGAAACCAAATCCTTGTAGGTTGTTTTTTTATTATTAAACACTCTTAAGGAATGAAGAGAAAACATGACTCATATAAATTAAACTTAGAATGAGAGATACACTTCATTTATATCATATTTAAGGCATATAAAAAAATTTGTTTTCATTACAACTTGTACCTCTAAAGGACCCCACCACTCCATTTTGGGAAAACTTGCCATATACATTAATTTGTTTATGTCAAAGGAAGGACCCCACTCCATTTTTATGTCAAAGGAGCCAAATCCTTGTTGTAGGTTGTTTTGATTATTAAACACTCTTACATAATGAAGAGCCATATACATTAATGTGTTTAAGTCAAAGGAGCCAAATCCTTGTTGTAGGTTGTTTTGATTATTAAACACTCAAGAGAAAGCATGACTATATAATGAAGACAAAGCATGACTCATATAATTTAAATTGATATACTTTATCTCTATCATAAAAAATATAAAAAAAAAATTTAGTTTTATTATAATTAGTCTTAAATCACTGAATGTAGTTGAAAATAATAATAATAATAATAACCAATTTCATTATGATGATGATGATGATAGTAATTAACATTCCAACTTTGGATTATCGGACCTTAAGACTTGATTATTTGAATTGTTGTAAAAGTTTATTTCTATGCTCAAAAATCTTAGAAAGGAGTGTTCCTAGGTCACCATAGTTTTGACATGTTAAAAGGTTAGGGGTGTTTGTATCATGGCAAAGATTATGGAATTGTGATCTAATGTGAGTGTGCACAGGCATTCTAAGAGAAAGTGACTTTCATCATCGACCCTCGTAGTCTCACATAGATGAAAAATCCTTTCCAACCACTCTATTTTAGGAATTGTTCAACCTCTTGTTTCACTATGAACCTCATGAGAATTCCTTTTTATCTTGACTATATTAATTTTCTTCTTCGAACTAGTTAAACAAAGAGATATTTTTTATCATCCAGATTAGGGTTAATGACCTCCTTATAGTATCTTAATTTTCTTTTAACTTCTAATTATTTCACGCACACATTTTCTCTTTAAACTTAGATGTGATACTGGTTTTACCAAGCCATGGCATCTTTAAATCGTCCTCTCTTGAGACAAAGTTGCTCTTGACCAAATTTTAAAGAAATTTCAGGAAGTGGTATCTATCGATGGAGGGATGACCCACTTCTGGAAGGAGAATAGGGTAGGGTGTATTGCTTTTAATTTTGAGCTTATACATTATGAAACACTTCTGGATTTGTTCAATATTTATCCATGATTCTATAGAGATGTTGCAACCCCAAACTTCACAACCATACAAGATAATGGGAGTGATGAGAGTTTCAAAAAGAAACTTATTTTTATCCCACAAAGGTTTGTTGATTTACAATTGTTTCAAAACCAAAACAAGCGTTCCACCCACCATTAATCATTTTCTCAATACTATAATTTTAATATATATTCAAGATAAATACTTAAATGAATATATATTGTGATTAACTATTTTAACTTAGAGAAAATGATAAAAATTGAAAATCAAATATTATATCTTAATTTTTAAAATTGTACTATGAAAACTACACATATAATTCATTTTTTGAAAATATTTATTTATTAAATTTAAAAATTAAAATAATTTTTAAATATATTTTTATAATTTTTATAATAATAAAAAATTATTTTTATTTTTATTTTTAATAATCTGTTATAAAAATAAAAAAATTAACTAATTAATAATTTCCATAAATTATGAATTCACATATATTAAATATCATATTTAAGTATAGTATTATAGGCGGTTATTTTGGATTGAAAACAATATATATAGATGGGTAGACTAATATTAAATATGAAACATACAATTTACTATTAAAACTTGTGAATTTTGGTTAATATCATGATTAAAAACATATTTTATGTAAATATAGGCAATATTAGAGACTACAAATGACCAAATAGAGAATTGTTTTTTTCAAAAAAAATCCAAAAAATAGCTAATTACTAAAATTTCACCCCTAAAAATTTCCCTACCACAAAAGTGTAAGTGTATTAACATTTACTTGAAAATAAGACATTATGTTATATTAATATTAAAGTTTAACCATCTTAATAAATGATTTCCATAAATTATAAAATTATAATTATTTAATATTTAAAATATTGTAAGTTATAATTTTACCCTAAAGTTTAACCATCTCAATGAATGATTTCCATAAATTATAAAATTATAATTATTTAATATTTAAAATATTGTAAATTATAACCATTCCAATGAATATTTTCTCATAAATTATAAAATTATAATTATTTAAATGAATTATTTTTATAAATTATAAAATTATAATTATTTAAATGAATGATTTTTATAAATTATAAAATTATAATTATTTAATATTTAAAATATTGTAAATTATAACCATCTTAATATTTCCATAAATTATAACATTATAATTATTTAATATTTAAAATGTTGTAAATTATTTAATTTGATTTTTTTATATAGATAATCCAACTCAATCCAATCCATTAAGATTATTCTTAAATTATGTTATTGTATTTTTTTCATTATTCTTATTTTTAGTTGATGGAATTATTATATTATTATAAAAAAATAAGATAATTATTTTAAAAATAATAATTTTTTCTCATTTTTATTAATAAAAAAATTAATAATATTTTTTTAAAAATTTATATTAAAATTTAAAATCTTTAACATTTAATAAATTAAATTTAAATAAAAAATAAATTAAATAATTATTTTTTTAATACTAATACAAATTTCAAATTCAAATTTCTATTTAAAATAGATAATAATTTACTCTAAAATTTCATTACATTAAAAACAAATACAACCCAAATACTCACCTAAATTATAAAGTTTCTCATAACATAATAAATATTAAGATTGAAATATATACTAAGCAGACTCTAAGTCATTTACATAAATTTAAGTTAATATTTCTTTATAATAAGTTTAATAAATTAGTTCAAACTCTCATAATTAATATTGGTGTTAAATATTTAGTTAATTCCACAATAACTATAATAACTATAATTGTACTAAAGAATTTAAACAAATTTACAAAAAATAATATGTAAATAATATCTTTTTAATTTAATTACATTAATATTTTGAATAATACAATCGCCAAAAGAGACCTTTTCGTATAGTCCATGGAGTGGAATTTATTTTCAAAATATAAATAAAAGGCCATAGGTCTAAGGATAGTATTGTAAAATAATTGGAAATATTATTTTTTTTTTCTTTGGCTTTCCAATATTTAATTTTTCTTTTGATTGCCAAGAATCTATGGATCTCACATGCTTCAAATTCAAAGTAATGAGATAAATGCCATATACCCGTCTCACTCCATTTAAATATAAGTGTCATGCTTTTCCTAGCAATTTCTCTTTGTGCGGAACGATTACGATTCCTTGCAAGTCAACTCATATAATCTGCCCTTGGCATGCCAGGTCAATGACTTGGTGGGAAAGAGATCATTCATTTAATTTAAATTCAAATATTATATTATATACATAGACTTTATAAGAATGAGAAAACCATATATAAAATTATTATTTTTATAATTATTTAATTCATATTTATTTTATAAGTCAATTTTATTCTAACACGAAATTCAAATATGTCACATGTACTACTAAATTATTAATGTCAATATCATCAAACGTAATGGCATTGGTATAAAATTTAAAATATGTGACAATAAAGGAATTCAAATTCATTTTAAGTTGACAATTTTTCAATTAACATTAATATAGATGTTATATCAAAATAATATTTTAATGTTTTTTATCATTATTTTTATTTAATTATATTTAGATATTATTATTTTGAAATTATTAAAATATTGTCACTTAATCAAATTAAACATCATTAATGAAGTGTGAATTTTAATTTTAAAGGAAATGCATTTTTATATTTACACATCATTAATATCTATATCTCAAACCCGTGTATATATATATAAGAATGTGTATATCTGTGTGTACAATCTATCTCGTTCACTGTTCATGACTTTATAGTATTTAGAAAGGTATGGGTTTGCGGCATGATTGAACACACTTAAGAATGTGTTAAATTTTATATTTTATCAGTATTCTTGTATTTATCTTTAGTTCAAAAATGATTCAATCATTATTACAAATATTTATAATGTTGTTTTTCTTGTTGCATAGTTACATATATATTGAATATGAAGTATGTGATGATGAAATATCCGTAATTAATTGTATACATTGAACATGAAGTATGTGATGATAAAATATCCATTATTAGTTGGCATGAGTCAACCTGTAATTATCCAATGTGGCATGATTGAATTCACTTAAGAACATGTGTTATTTTTATATTTTATTAGTATTATTGTATTTATCTTTAGATCGACAATGATTAAATCATCATTACAAATATTTTTTAAGGTTTTTTTTCTTGTACTCTTCATTTTCATTTTGGATAATTAAAGGTTCACGCATGCTAGCTAATCATGGATATTTTATCATCACATACTTCACGCTCAATGTATACAACTAATAATGGAGATTTTATCATCACATACTTCATGTTCAATGTATATGTAACTATGTAACAAGGAACTTGAATAGAAAGACTATTTCATTTTCTCATGTTTGTATTATTATAAAATAATGATGTGCATTACTTACTGGTAAAAAATTCTTGATCCATAATGAAAATCATAGGTGTGTTTTCCCTTTTTATTAGAGCCTACTCAATCTTGGAGGAAGTCGTTGCATACCTATATATCTATCCCATTTGGGATATCTTATCTTTCCCCTATTATTCAAGCAAATAGAAAGAGACACATGAATCATATCTTAGTGTTAAATCTCTTCTATAATGTAGAGATTAGTTTCCTCTTCAAGTATTAATGTATTATAGCGTGATACTCACTTTTTATTCACCTCAAATGATTTATGAGAGACCACTCTTCTCATCTTTCCTCGTGGGCCTCTAGTAGAGCTCATTTTTAATAATGTGTATCTATTTTATCTTCATATTTCGTTACTCTATATTGATCTTTGAGAGTTAATATACTAACTTCCCTCATTTTGAAGTTCGTTTAAGAAATCCCTTATCTTTTTTTATATCCTCCTTCCCAAATCCCAATAATCAATTTAATTATAGTTATAAGTATTAAATTCAATTAAATTTAATATTAACAATTATTATGTTATGAAGGACATATCCATGATTTAGATCTCAAGCAAAGTGCATCGCATAGTCTACTAAGAATAACAACATAAAATATGTTTGATATATCACTACTAAGAAATAATATTTTGTTGTCAAGAAAAACTACCACCATATCTTCACTAGCACCACTCAAAATGGCCATGGCACCAAAAAGCAGCCATGGACAAAACACTTATCTAAAAAAACATGTTTTTGTGATGATCCGTAATGGTTGCAAAAAATTGAAACAAAAGCTCTGAAACCACTAGTAAACCAATGATGAAATGAACTTACAACTACAATCAACAACCATTTCCATAGTGAAATAAAACTATATTTTTTGACATTTTTTGCCATTACCAAAAGATATTTTGGTGATGACTAGTGATAATCACCATAGGAAAAAATATATAAAAAAATTCAGCAATAGGAAGGAACCATATGACCATCCACAAAGTCTATTTTTCATGACATTGAATAAACAATATTCTCATAAACAATGGTTGAATTGCACCATAAATGAATAAAATTATATATTGGTGAATTCTAAAGAGTTTGATAAACCTGTTCAAGAAATACAGATCTAATAGACTATTGAAACATAATGAAACAATGGCAGATATACACAATATATAGAAATTTTTACCTTGGAAACCCTTAATCGAGAAAACCATCAAAACAAAGCCACACTTATTCTCATTGTATTAACAAAATAATTTACAATATTATATTGGGGTATTCCATAGCATCATTCAACCCTAATATGCCAAGAGATTAGATTATGAAATGGGTATAAAACCATTGGTTGAAAGCACCCAAAACCCATGAATAACCCTAAAACAACCTTCACAAAATACTTAGGATGCAAAAAATTCCTTGGGGGACACTAGCCCCCCACCCCAATTGGTCCCCATAAAAATGTGTTGAGATGCACAGTATATACCTACAAAGAATAGAACATGTATCCAACAATATCCCACTTGTTGAATATTTTTCAATGATGTCTTCACAATCACATAATCAACTACTTGTGGCATCTAAGCCCATTGATTCACTATACCAAGAAAAATTATGATTACTCATAGATTTCATTAATGAATCTGCAACATTATTCAAGGTATCAACTTTATCTAAGAGTACTTTATTGTATTCAACTATGTCTCTAACAAAATGGAATTATACTACAATTATATGCTTTATCTTAAAATAATCAGGGTTCTCTACTAGAAACATTGCATTTTGATTATCACAATGTATCTTCACAACTCTTTTTAGGAACCCAACATCTAAACACAATGGATGTATCCATATCACTCCTTACTTGCATTAGTGGTTTCCATTTGTTAAGCTTTTGTAGTCGAGAGTGTTGATTTTTTTGTACCTTAGAGGTGTTCCCCTAGTGACTTAGTGCCTAAGTCATTAAATGGGGAAAAGTGACATGACCCTTAGCATTAATTTCATATGTTTTGAAGTTAAGTTCACTTTATGAGTTTTAAAATGACTTTTTGATTATTTAATGAGAAGGTGAGAGAAATTATTTTTGAGTTGGGAAAAGTGTTTTTTCCTCAACTCTTGATTAGGCATTTCAGATCCAAATTGGTCCCTTGGATTTTGTGACCTTTTATTTACCCTCATTGAATGAACAAAAAGGAAAAACCAAGGGAAAAGGAAAAGTCATTATTTTTGTTCATGAGAGCATTGGAGAAGAGGAGTTGAGAAGGCAAGAGAGAGAGAGAGAGAGAGAGAGAAGGAAGGGCATGATTTCCCAAGCAAAGCATACAACAAAAGGAAGTGAGCACAATTTCCAAGGTTGTTGGCATAGAAATCGAGGAGCAATAGGAAGCAATTAATGAGTCCATACAAGTATTAAATACAATAGTCCATACAGTTAGAGAGAAGTATGTTATGTAGTTGAAGTGGAAACTTTTCCAAGCATAGTGGGCATGAAAATCAAGGCATTTATTGCTAATTCGAGGCATGCATTTCAAGACAACATTATGGTACACAACATGAGATATGTTGTATTGTACTGGAAATCCATAGAACTGAAATTATGGCACGAGTTTTGAGGTTGACTATGGAATTTTTTTTTAGGTAGATTGTAGCATTGCTTTCGAGGAAGACTGTAGCACTAATTTTGAGGAAAACATTGGTCACTGTGGTTGAGATAATTTGAATTTATTGCTGATATTTTTGCTATTGTAAATGTTCCTGAAAAAAGAAAATAAAATTCCTCTCCCATAGGTTTTCCCCATTGTGGGTTTTTCCTGGGGCATTATCCCAAAAATCATTGTGACTAAATTTTATTCTCTTTGACTGTAAATTTCTTCATGTGTTTCAAGTATAGAATTTGTTTGGGATTTTAACCTTCATTTTCAACAGTCAAAAGTTCAATGTGTTTGGGAATTAAACGGTGATGCTCTAAGAAATTGAAAACCAGGTTGGGGAATGCAATATTTGTATAGATATTTCAACTACAACCTACCTATTGTTCATCCAACTAATTTATCCCCCAAATAGGCTAACTATATAACCACTTGTCCATCTTCAACAATCAATATGTCCATCCTAATTTGCATAAAAAAATGCTTGTACATCTAATACTCTACTTTGTCAAGGCCCTTAGTAGAAGATTTCATAATCTGTTGTGCTACACATATATCTAAAAACTCTCTTTACAACAATCCCTTGTTCCTTCCTTAGACTTGGGAAAAAATCCCATTACATGGGTAGTGTCTGATCTAGTACAGACCGTGGCATACATCAAACTTCAAACAACACTTTCATAACAACATGAGGGTACTCACACAAAGATGGTACCTAAAAAGGTTGCAATGGAAGCGTGCAAGTGGAAAAAAAACAAGGACATGCACGCACCTCTAAACACGTGTACACGCCTTTGCTTCAGAAATTTTGATCGTCCATGTTGGTGAGTTGACGTGGACAATATTTATGCACACGCATTATTAACGCATACGCAAACATAGGCGTGCACACATCATTAATGCGTGTGTGCACCTGTGTTTTTTATATAAAAAATAGTCTACAGTTTTGTTATCACAATAACAAACCCACGAGCAAGCAGTGGAGATATAGGACCCCCGCGAATGCATGTTGGAGCACCCAACGACCTCCCACTCAGAATCAAACTCAACCTCCACTCTGTTGCTACTAGTGCCTCCAGGTAGGTGCTCAACCATTCATTTTTTTGTTGCTTTTTTGTTTTCCATTACAATTTTAAATTTTAAAAAAATTACAATCAATTAAAAAACCAACAAATTTTCAATGTAGATAAAATACACCTAACAAAATGAGAAACACATCACAGCCATCAGAGGAAACCAACGAAACCAAACCATTAGACAATAACATCAACATTGGAATGGACAATGAACCTGATGATGAACCATTTGAAAACCCCAAGGATGAATTACATTAAGATGTAAACCAATTAAGGGTCTTAAGTGATTATTTGAAGAACACCAAGGAACCCTCTCGGTTTTCCCTGGCTACATCATTGCAAAACATCATTGAATCTATCAACATTTCCCACAGTGAGATCACTAATCTGAGCTAATATAAAGCTCAAATGAGGGAGCACTATTCCACCGGGATATCAAAAGAACAAATTAAAGACCTCAACATCACGAAAGAACAATTGTGCAACAAATTCATAGATGCCAGGACAAGGCAACCTCCAGATGTGAGGAAGAGATGGGTTTGCGTGGACTGGTGTAATTACCATCCATGGAGAGATAACTAGAGAAAGAGATGGTTTATGGTGTTTGACAGGCCCCCATGCAATAATTTGGAGGTCCCACAATATTTTCTTAGGAATTGTGGGTTGAGTTTGAGCTAGGATACCATATCAATTATTTTGAAATCACTGAGCTTCAGGGTATCAGTCTTGGCTCTGCCCAAGATTGACCTCAGGCTCGTCGCAACCCACTTAGAGGACCACCTGCACCCAGGTGAGATCCAAACCCCCCCTCCTCAACCACCTGGGTTTGGTAGTGGCATAGATGAGATTGATGACTCTGTTAGACATGCCACGCGTCATCTTCTTAGACATACCACATTTGTGGCTATGTATTCACAAATCCTGGAGGACAACGATGAGATACACACTGTTGCACAGTCAATGGGTGGTGGCCGGGATAGATCAGGTACAAGTGGAACCCAAGCGGGGCCACCTAGTTCTACTGGAATAGTGGCACATCATTGTTCTCAATGTGGTCATTGTTATAGGTCAAATATACACTTCTCCATCCATGATCACATTGCCCTATTGATCACACAAAAGGACATGAAGGATTGAAGAGCTAGATTGCCCTGGATAACTTGCTGCTAGAAGTACACTCTTCAGCTAAAAATATGTCAGTTTCTCATGACTTTACCACATGTACGCCCCTTTCTCTATAGCAGACTAGCGTACACCTTGAGAAAATACCCTACTTTTCTCAAGGACAACCAGCGTACATCTCCCAAGATGTTGTAAACACATGTTGTAAAGCACAGAAGTTGCTCTCGGTATGCTACTCTTGTTGTATGAAACCCGTGTACATCTTAAGATGAAATAAACAAATATATTAATTTGACGAATTGGGATTAGTTGAAGTTGGTTCTGCAACTTCCCCAACCTCCCAATTCAACCACCTCTCGATCTAAACTGCCTACCTTGTCCCATAAATACAAGGAGGATCCATGAGAGGGGTTAGATAGAGAGTGTGAAAACTTGGAGAGAGTGCTTTGAGTACTGTTACGTTGGAGGAATTATCAAGTCAAAGTGAAGAGCAGGAGCCCAGGATCCAGTTGCAGAAACATCTCTACATGTCAGGTATATTGTACTGATTCATGTTTCTTTGACAATAAAAAGGTCGAAACACCCTTCCTGTCCCAAATCGAATGTCTACTAGATTGTATAATCATTTGGATTAATATCTTGTTATATTTGATGATCAAGTTGTTTATTCTTTCATCATATTTATTATATCCAAGATACGTTGAGGAAGGTATCTTTTGTGTTGCAGGTTCGTCAAGCAGAAGAGCAAGTGGGAGATCAAGTGAAAGACCAAGCGAAAGCTAGGACCGGCCATCAAAAATAGGTATTTCTTTCAATCTCGATCTCTTTCTTTTGCAGCAACTAAATGCAATATAATCAATGTGTTTACCTGTCAATCCTGCCCAGTTGGTAGTGTTTATCTCCTCACTATAGGGTAGAAATCCTGAACAACAGACTGGTGACTCCGCTAGGGATTGCAGTCATCAGTGGCAGTTTCCCTCGCTATTGAATAATGGGAATACATCAATGTCTCTTATTCGACAGGTTCCTCAATTGTTCTACTTCAATTCCTCTTATTCACACTTGTTGGATCATACTAGGTACCTTGTTGGATCGTACTAGGTACCTTGGGCCCCATTATCATTATCGATGGAAGCCCTCATGTTTGTTAATGGGATACATCAATGACCAGTAATCAAATGATACCCCCCATGTTCAACTTCAGCTCATTTATTCGCATGGATAGGATTTGCACCTTGGGTGGTTTGAATGAATACCTTGGGACTCTGATAGCATCACCATATTTATGTTATCGCCTAAGCTGCGCAAGACTGAGCCTCACTCATTTTGGCTCTTCATGAGACATAGATCCAGTTTGTTGTTATGGCTATGATCTCTCATTTTGACATGGATCCATAATGTATTTCAGTGGCCATGCTATATATATACATCTCCTAGTTATGTATCGAAGATCATGTTGTATTATGCTACACATCTATATGATGTCAATATTGTAATTGCTTGCTGACCTTGATTGTTGTTTCAGGTGTTTTTGGTGACTTGGTTCTGCGGTTTCTTGCTCCTCTTCTGACTTGGAATTATAATGTATCTCGGCCATCATTTCCCTCTAAACTCACACATTAGGGGGGATCTGTTATAGGTCAAATCTACACTTCTCCGTCTGTGATCACATTGCCCTGTTGATCACACAAAAGGACATGAAGGATTGAAGAGCTAGATTGCCCTGGATGACTTGCTTCTAGAAGTACACTCTCCAGCTAAAAATATGGTAGTTATCATGATTTTACCATATGCACGCCCCTTTCTCTATAGCAAACCAGCGTACACATTGATAAAATACCCTACTTTGCTCAAGGACAACCAGCATACATCTCCCAAAATGTTGTAAACGCATGTTGTAAAGCACAGAAGTTGCACTCTGTACGTTACTCTTGTTGTATGAAACCCGTGTACATCTTAAGATGAAATCAAAAAATATATTAATTTGATGAATTGGGATTAGTTGAAGTTGGTTCTGCAACTTCCCCAACCTCCCAATTCAACCACCTCTCGATCTAAACTGCCTACCTTGTCCATTAAATACAAGGAGGATCCATGAGAGGGGTTAGATAGAAAGTGTGAAAACTTGGAAAGAATGCTTTGAGTACTGTTACGCTGGAGGAATTCTCAAGTTAGAGTGAAGAGCAGGATCCCAGGATCCGGTTGCAGAAACATCTCTACAAGTCAGGTATATTGTATTGATTCATGTTTCTTTGACAATAAAAAGGTCGAAACACCCTTCCTATCCCAAATTGAATGTCTACTAGATTGTATATTCATTTGGATTAATATCTTGTTATATTTGATGATCAAGTTGTTTATTCTTTCATCATATTTATTATATCCAAGATACGGTGAGGAAGGTATCTTTTGTGTTGCAGGTTCGTCAAGCAGAAGAGCAAGTGGGAGATCAAGCAAAAGCTAGGACCGTCCGTCGAAAAGAGGTATTTCTTTCAATCTCGATCTCTTTCTTTTGCAGCAACTAAATGCAATATAATCAATGTGTTTACCTATCAACCCCGCCCAGTTGGTAGTGTCCATCTCCTCACTATAAGGTAGAAATCCTGAACAACAGTCATTCTTTCCATGGTCCTACGCAGTAGCATGCCATGGAGAGCTACATGGACTATGTTAGCTATTGTTTTATTTAATGTTCAAGTATTTATTGTATGTTATTCGATATCATATTTTTTAATATATTTAACTTTTAATTACACATTGTTGAATTTATTTTCTTTAGTGTACAGTTATTCAAGGTCGAGTCTCCATCCTCCAGGGGGGAGGGCATTGGTTTCTTCGACCTAGACCGATGCATGGCAGCAGAAGAGGAGATTGTGGAACCATACACACAGGTAACTTCTTTACTTTGAATAGTTTGATCCAATTATGAGTAATTTGTGTCTAGTAATTACAAATTAGTTAGCATTGAGTAACCATTTTATATATTATCATCGTTTAAAACTAAAATCAAAATGAATAATTCTCACAAAACATGTCTATCATATTATCACCGTATTTTAGAGTTATGTTTATCATATTTTCTAAATTATTTGAGAGCGATAAATT
>BSBM01000053.1:6600000-6927500 GCA_027924585.1 Larix kaempferi
CTCTATTTGATCATCTCATTACTCACTCTTCCATCACTCGAAAAGTGGTGCACATGTGAGAAGGAGGATCAGCTGCTAGGAGAAGACTATCTCTTGTACTTTGGTTGTATCATTGCTCTTTCTATCTCTGAGGAAGTTGTGGGGTTTTTCACCTTTATGGTTTTCCCTAGTGAAACTCTATGTGTCCATTGTCTTATGTGATTGCTTGATATGCTTGATAAATGCTTGATATGATTGATATGTTGTACATGTTATTCTCTTAGTAAAGATCCTATAGTATGTTGAATTAATGCTCAAAATCTAACATGGTATCAAAGCTTCCCTGAGAAGAAGACATTGTGCAGTGGCGGAAACTAGGGTTTCTTGTTTATTGGGTTTCTCTCCACAAATTTTGGAAAATAAGTAAGGTATATTGACTCTACTCATCAAGGAGAATCTTTCTGTCCAATCAGAATTCAATTCTAAGCACTTTCAGTTTTGGCCCTAAAAATTAGGGTTTCCACAAAAATAGGAATTTCTGAAATATGAAGACATAGCTGGAAGATCCTTGAAAAAATCGAAGCTTAGAGCTTTGGATCGAGATTTTTGGTTGGGTGAAGCTCCAGGAAACTCAAACCCTAATTCAGGGTCCTCCTCACTCAATCCGGGAAGACTAAAAGGAATTTATGAAGGGTGAAACTTTGCAGATCTCAAATTCTGAATATACCAGGCTGATCAGCTCATCAAGGCGCATCTTACTATCCTTTCAGAAATTTGAAATTCACATTTTGAATTTTGTAGGGTTTCTCTGACAAACCCTAATCCGGGACCAGATTTAGTTTTCAACAAGACAAGTGGTAAGACCTAAAAATTTTCTATTTCCATTTGAAGTACTCTTTAAGATGTCTCACCACACCAAGCTTGAGGATAAGATTAAAGGGGCTGATAACATCTGAGCATGGAAGTATAGGATTCGGTTAATCTTGGAAGAAAATGAGTTGGACATTTATATAAATGAAGTGGTCCCTGTCCCAGAAGAAGAAGAGGCTAAGGCTCTTCACAAGAAGAAATTGGTCAAGGAAAAGAGGATCATTGCTGATTCTATCAAAGATCATCTCATACCCCATGTGTCTTCCCTAAAGACACCAAAGGATATTTTTGATTCCCTAACCAAGCTATTTGAAGGGAAGAACATAAATCGAAAGATGACCCTGAGGAATCAATTGAAGAATGTCAAGATCCAGAATGCAGAGACCATGCAGTCTTATTTCTCAAGGGTCTCCCAGATAAAAGAACAACTTGAAGCTGTGGGAGAAGACATAGAAAATGGAGAAATGGTAATGACCACTCTTAATGGCCTTCCTAGGTCATGGGATTCCTTCATCCAAGGAATTTGTGCTAGGAAGAAACTTATCACTTTCAGTAGACTATGGGAAGAATGCTCACAGGAAGAAGCTCGAATTATAGCTCGAGAAGAGAATATGGGGAATGAAGATCAAGCTCTCATAGCACACTCCAAAATTCATGGTGACAAAAAGACTCACCATCATGGCAAGAAAGAAACACATCACCATCAGAATCAGAAAGGTAAAAGAAACATGTCCCATGCCCATTGCTATACATGTGATGAAAAGGGACACTATTCTAGAGACTGTCCCAGAAATAAGAAAGATGGTTCTCACAAAAGTAAGAACACCAAAAGAAGACATCATGCTCATGCTGCAAAGGATGATGAACCTCCCAGGAAGAGGGATAGGGAAGATAGTGATGATTCTTCTAGAGATGAAGAATATGTTTTGACTTCTGCTCTCACTGGAACCATTCCTCATGGAAGTAATGATTGGCTTATAGATAGTGGGGCTTCCAAACACATGACAGGATTCAAGGAATCCTTTATGAATCTATCTAAACATAAATCACCCCATAAGGTGAAACTTGGGGATGACTACCAGTATCCCATAAAAGGAAGTGGTTAATCCTCGTACAAGCTAGACTCTGGAAAGTCTATGAAGATGAAAGATGTACTATATGTTCCAGGTCTCAAGAAGAATCTACTCTCCATATCTGCATTAGATGCAAAAGGCATGAGGGTTGCATTTGTAGATGGCCAAGTCCTAATGTGGCCAAAGGGTAAGACTATAGATGATGCAGTGGTGATTGGAGAGCAAGAGGGAGGATTATACAAATTGAAGGGCCAACCAGAACAAGCCATGGTCCATGATTCAGTAGAGCCAAGTGAACTTTGGCATAGAAGGCTTGCACAAATGCACTATAGGGAATTACCAATTGCAAGCAAAGCTGTAGAAGGTCTTCCTGAAATCCAGTCAAAGTATGAAGATGTTTGCAAAGGATTTGCAAAAGGAAAGAACACAAAGAAGGCAATCACAAGCAAGTAAGGAAAAAGGAATTATCCACTCTGATGTATGCAGTTCGATGTCATCTAGTTCTCTAAGTGGGTATGTATACTATCGTTCTTTCATTGATGATTTCTCTAGGAAGACTTGGGATTTATTTCTTGAAGAACAAAGATGAAGTATTCAGCAAATTCAAGGAATTCAAGGCCTTGATAGAAAACCACACTGAAAAGAAGTTCACCTTTAGATCCGACAATGGTGGAGAATTCACTTCAGCAGACTTCAAAGTGCTATGCAGTGATTTAGGGATTAAGAGGGAGTTCACCACTCCTTACAATTCACAACAGAAAGGAGTAGAAGAAGTTACTTCAGAATAGGACTCCAACAGCTCCTGCAAGGAAGCAAAGATTCAGAGGGAGTCCACCCAACAAACAAACAAAGATAAATATTTGAATTGTCATTTCTTGTATATTATGTTTGTTTAAATAATGTTATTCAATGATGTATATGCTTATGATCCTAGACTTATGTTGTGTATTATGCATACTAGAATAATTGCATTGATGAACAATATACTACTAATACAGTAATGGGTAAGTGGCCTATGGCACTGTACAACATTCCATTGCTACTTATCTAGAACGAAACCTCTTTGCTGACATGTTGGGAGTTGTGCACACTCTTAACAATGTTCTGGTAGAGATGGAAGGCATCTAGAAAGTTACGGAATATGGATAAATGTTGTATTAAAGCATTGGCTAAAATAATTGCATGACTGTATGACATATTTCTTTATGTGTAAGAATTTGTTCTGAAAACTATGAGATGTTTTTTAATCGTGCAATTTAACTTGTTTTTGTAGGAAATATCATATACCATCACCTACAAAAGAAGGACTACAACATTTGTTCAAAGAAAACTATCTATTGAAGACATTTGAAGAATCTGAAGTTCCCAGGATTCGGGATGAAGTAATGGAAGAATACCATGATCCGTCGATCATGAAGAAAGATGTTTGGGATGTGGTCCCAAGACTAGATGGGAAGTCTGTGGTGAATTCCAAGTGGATCTATAAGATCAAGCATGCTGCAGATGGCAGCATAGAGAAATATAAAGCAATGTTTGTAGCTCGTGGATTCTCCCAGAAAGAAGGGATTGATTATGAAGAGACTTTTGCTTCTGTGGCCAGATACACTTCCATTAGATCAGTACTTGCTCTGGCTGCAATAATGAAATGGAATGTACACCAGATGGATGTTAAGACAGCTTTCTTGAATGGTGTAGTTGAAGAGGAAGTGTATGTGGAGCAACCACTCGGGTTTGAGACACATGACCGAGAGTCACATGTGTGCAAACTGAAGAAAGCCCTGTATGGTTTGAAACAGACACCCAGGACCTGGTATGGCAGGATAGATGGCTTCCTATCCAGTTTGGGCTTTACCAAGAGTAAAGTGGATTCCAACCTTTACTACAAGGTTGAGGGAGACAATCTAGTTATACTACTTTTGTATGTGAATGACCTGTTCTTGACAGGTGAGGATGGATTGATTGCCGATACGAAGAGGAAGCTGGCTGCCAAGTTCGAGATGAAGGACTTGGGTATGATGCACTACTTTCTTGGCATGGAGATGTGGCAAAGTGCAGATGGAATCTTCCTTGGACAAGGGAAGTATGCAGTAGAGATCCTGAAGAGGTTCGGGATGATGGACTGGAAGGCCATGGACACAACTATGGCATCAAACCTGAAGCTTCTATGTGGTGCTTCATCTGAGCCAGTTGATGCTACGATGTATCATCAAATGATTGGGTCCTTGATGTACCTAACGAATATGAGACCAGATATCTGCTTTGCGGTGAACACCTTGAGCCAGTACTTGACAGATCCGAGACATGTTCACCTGATAGCTGCAAAGCATATTCTAAGGTACCTGAAGGGTATTGTTGACTATAGGCTCAAGTATGAGGAAAATTAAAAGTTTAACCTGGAGGGTTATGTTGATTTGGATTGGGCAGGTAGTGCCATTGATCGGAAGAGCACTTCGGGGTGCTGCTTCAGTATGGGATCCGGTATGATCTCTTGGTTTAGCAGGAAGTAGTCATGTGTGGCACTGAGTACAGCGGAAGCAGAGTATGTCGCAGCTTTTTCAGCCAGTTGTGAGGCAGTATGTCTTAGGAAGCTACTATCTAATTTTTTTGATATCCAATTGAGTGCTACTTGTATATATTGTGACAACCAGAGTTGTGTGAAGTTGTCGGAGAACCCAGTGTTCCATGACAAATTGAAGCACATTGAGATCAAGTATCACTATATTAGAGATATGGTGCAGAGAGGAGTAGTGAAGCTCCTGTGTGTTGCGACGGATGAGCAGATAGCTGATGTGTTGACCAAGCTGCTTGCCAGAGTGAAGTTTGAATACTTCAAAGGGAGACTTGGTGTACTTCAGATTGAGATACCTTCCAAGAGGAAGTGATGAGTTTGGAGACACATATGTACACAAACCATTCTCACATAGTGGTAGGTTCATCCTCCTATGGTGTAGATGTAAGGGTTGGGCCATTCTCACATAGTGGTAGGTTCGTCCTCCTATGGTGCAAATGTAAGGGCTGGGCCATTCTCACATGGTGGTAGGTTCGCCCTCCCATGGTGAGTTGTAAGGGTTGAGTGGGATTTTTCGACATGGTGGTAGGTTCGTCCTCCCATGGTCGTTGATGTAATTGCCGATCTTTTTCGACATGGTGGTAGGTTCGTCCTCCCATGGTCATTGATGTAATTACTGAGCCATTCCGACATGGTGGTAGGTTCGTCCTCCCATGGTCATTGATGTAAGTGTTGTGAGCCTTTCACAGATGGTATTAGGTTAGTCCTCCCATGCTGGTGAGTGTAAGTGCTGTGTGTGTGCATCTGGGTTGTTCTCCGTGGATGATGACGATGATCTGAATACGATGATGTAATAGTATGGTACACAGGTTTTGCAGAGGCATATGATCTATCCTAAGATGCTCTTGCAGGTTTTGCAGAGGCATTGTAATCAGTCTTGGGAGATCTTGTAGGTTTTACAGAGGCAGTGTAATCAGTCCTGAGGTGTACCTACTTGATGGCTTGCTCGTAGAGATGTTGATGATGTTCATCCAGCATGAAAAAGGGCTAGCTCTGTAGTTGATGAAGACCTGCAAGTGGAGTTCCTACATCCAGTATGAAAAAGGGCTGGCTCTGTAGAACTTCCTATGACAAGTAGATTGGAGATTGATTGAGATAGCACTAGTGATGATGATTCAATGACGATGATCCAGTGATGATGATCCAGAGAAGAATACTTGTGCTAGTAGATCTGTGTTGAGAAATACCTTCCTAGTTAAGAGGGAGTGTTGATATATATGTAACTTCGGAATGTATTTCATCTATGTATTTCATTTTACTCCTATAGAGATATATTATTCCTCTATACGGAAGTGTCGTCATTTGTATTGACAAGTGTCGCAAGTGTTGTAACTTGCTGATGGGTTATTAGACCACCTAGTAAGGGGTCGGCTCGGATTAATGTAACCATGGGTTATTAGGCTAAGTTATACAAGTCGGGCCCACCGGTTTATTGGGTAGGATAGGACAAGTATAAATAGAGATCGGGAGATCTCTATTTGATCATCTCATTACTCACTCTTCTATCACTCGGAAAGTGGTGCACATGTGAGGAGGAGGATCAGCTGCTAGGAGAAGACTATCTCTTGTACTTTGGTTGTACTTTGGTTGTATCATTGCTCTTTCTATCTCTGAGGAAGTTGTGGGTTTTTTCACCTTTATGGTTTTCCCCAGTGAAACTCTGTGTGTCCGTTGTCTTATGTGATTGCTTGATATGCTTGATAAATGATTGATATGATTTATATGCTATACATGTTATTCTCTCAGTGAAGATCCTAGAGTATGCTGAATTAATGCTCAAAATCTAACAATAAACGCTATAACGTGTGTGCGCATCTAAATGTACGTACACAACAACACGTGCGCGGTTTAGCATGAGCGCGCATTTTTTAGCACGTGTGTCTGGATTCAAATTGTTTTTGGTGCCCTTGCAGGTTTGGTATTAGCTTCAGATTGCCAAACCTTGAGGCTCGGTCTGATTTACTGCGGAACACACCAATTTTTGTAACTTCATGTTTTTCACGCTTATTTCCGCATATGCTCCACTTGTGCACTACAAATGAAGTTGCACACACTTGTGGAGCTCTGTGTGTAGATTCTAACTATATTTTTTTTAATAGATCTGTTATTGTTTTCTATTTTTAATTCATTTTTAAATGCACTCGTGTCAAATTTGTAAAAAACATAGGTTGTTTATTTGGCCTATAACTTTTGATTGGCTTACCTATTTCGAGAACATAAAAGAACCTGCACAAGAGTACAAGAATACCTACAAGCTAAAAAAAAAAAAAATTGATTATGTTCAGACCATGATATGGTGGACCAACACTCGACCATGTCGTTTTAAGGCTTCACTGACCTTCGTAATTTAAAAAAAATATAAAATTAACTTTTAAAATTTTGGAAAAATAGCCCCGCACAAGATTCGTCTGTTTCCTACGCCTTTACATTTTTTTTCCTCATAAATTGACAATTTACATAACAAACAGGTGGACCAACAAAAACATGTGCATTATGTTTTAGAGAAAAAATAACATACCAATCTTAAAATAATGACATTTTGGGGTGGTTATACCACTTTTCCATAAATAAAAGTTATATATTCCAGAAGGTGATCCATTTTTCTATGTTTCATCTTTTTATACCTAATTCGGAAAATTTTTGTAGGTACCTCTAATAATTCATTTTAATGATAATATTTTTGTTTTTCCAACATGTCATTGCAACTAACGTGTCATAATTGGGTATCGTTACCTTGCACCAACCCTATAATATCCAAATCCCATCAAACCACCACATATGTGGCTACAATGCCTGTGGACATTTTCCATTACAGCTGGAGGGAATTTTTCTTGACCCAATTGTGTGCATTTTCCTTCCAAGTGGCAGGCATAATTCTTAAGAGCCTGCAGGCATTTTCTTATTGCACATGCGGGAATTTTTCATAGGTATGCGGGCATTTTTCCAGAGGGCCTGTGGGCATTTTCTATTATCTCATGCGGGCATTTTTCAAAGTTCCTGTGGGCATATTTCATGTGGGCCTGCGGTCATTTTCTATTAGCTCATACGAGCATTTTTCTTCATGGCTGTGGGCACTTTTCCGCTGGGCCTATGGGCATCTTCTATAGGGTCTGCGGGCATATTTCTTAGTCATTTGCAAGCATTTTTTCCTTCATGTTGTGGGCATTTCAACCAATGGTGGTGGGAATTTTTCATTTGCTTCAACATTAAGAGGTTGTAAAGATCAAAATCGACTTCTTATCAAACCATTGATGAGGGCATCAAGCCATAATGTCCATCATACCAAAGTGTGCACTAAGAAGTCATCATCATCATCATTATAGCAAGAGAGATTCAAAAACTCCAACACCATCATAGTGGCCACAAAGACCATCAAGCCACCAAGTGTGTGGGATTCTAGTGTCCCAAATCCCAAACAACCATGCCCTTCTTGCCATGTCATCAACCTTGTTACTCCTTTGTCATTAATGGATTGTCATCAACGACAACCATATTCAAAATTGTTTTACTTTGTGGTTGAAGATACCCCTCTGCACTTATTGCCCCTACATGCTTATCTTTGTTGTTGTTATTGTGGTGATTGATTTAAAGCTCTAATTGTTGTGTGTTTTAGTGTGGATTCTTGAGTCATTCATGTCATTTGTAGGTTGGTGGAACCTATTTTTTTAATAGAAGAAATGATTGATAAACCCAAGAAAAAGAATTAAATATGCCATATTTTTAAGAAAAACAAAAATAAAAAAATGGCACATTCATAGTTTAAACAAGACATACCTTGGAAACTTCTCAAGGATAAAACCAACAAAATAAGAACACGGGATTCTACCTCCAATAAATCTTTCCATCTCTCTCCTAATTGCCTCATATCACAACATTAATTCACTCAGTATATTTGGGCTCTAATCCAATTTATATTATTGTTGTTACAAGGTATTCACAGTGATACTACAACCAACAAATCAATCACTAATTCAACCACAATACTCTCTGCTTACACCTAAATCACTTTGCCATTTCATCTCCTAAGTCTACCTACCCTACCAAATTGGTATTCTTGGCACACTTCCATCCTAAACAAACCATCTCACTTGGTGCAAATGTATATCAGATCTGAGTTGGCCCTATACCATCAAGCCTAAATCCATACCGTAATCTTGTCATACAACTTTACTCAACTTCCTGCTTACCACAAACACACTTTCTTCAATCCAAAACTTAACTTGAGGTGACATTTCTACTGCTGGTATAATCATATCAAATTTGGATTAACATTTAAACCTATAAGACAATCACACATAACTCTAATAGCAAGGTAATCATTAGCTTATGTGATCATCTACTCTCTATTGTTGGATACTATACTTCTACCGCTATTAAGGAAGTAATTGTTGGTCTCTGGTAATCATCTAACTTGAATCTAAATTAATTGAAGTCATGATTTTTAATTACTATCGTTTCCATTCTCATTGTAATTGTGTTTAATATTGTTAATATTGTTTTTATAAATTCAATATAAATATTGTAGTGTTCGCACAGGTGTCCGCAGGCTCCAGCGACTAGCCATTCCCATTGGGGATTGGGATATTTCCACGTGTGCAGGTATCGTTTGTATTAAAGTATAAATTTAATTTCAAATATGATGACTTGTCTTTGTATATTTATATTTTTCTATATTAAACTATGAGGTTATAAATGTGTATGCAGGTGCGAGCACCTCAGCCTGCCAGTGCCACTATCCCTCCCTTCCCGGCCTTTCGTCCACTCTATATGCCAATTGTATCCCCTGGAATACATGCCCCCTTCCATCCATCCCTCCCCACCCACTTACATCCAACCCCCCCTCCTATCCAGCACCACACTTCCATCTAGCTCCCCCTTCTGTTTCATATCCTGCGTCCCATCACCCCATCCCAACCTTTCCACCATCTTCATTACAGTTTCCCATGTTTCCATCCTCCCCCATCCGACCACGATATACCAACCATCCACATTCACCCATCCCTCCACCACAACACAGACCTCGCCCCCCCCCCCCACCCACACTCCCCCAGCACATTTGCTTCCCCTTCCATGGTGGCCCCATCCATATTACAGCCAGTTGGGGTTTATCGCCCTAGACATGCATCTCTGCTTCGCCCACGCCATTCCACGCTTCCTTCTTCCACTGTTCCCCCCAGTGGTGTAGCCACCGTTGATGTGACTACATCCACCCCTATACCATTCACCCTAGCATCGGAGAAGGTTTTCAAGCTGACTGCTCCATCCACCATCCTTGAATACCAGCCAGTTGTATTCACGATGAGATTGACTAATTTATGAAAATATCGTTCAATTTTAAAGAAAATTACTATATGCATATAATTTCATCATTTATCTGATTGTTCTAAATGTTGTAGGGTGGCATTGCTGAGAGACTTGGAGCACAAAGGAGAGAAACCCCCTCACGAATTACAGTCTCTCCTACAGTGAGTTATTTAAGATTTGAAAACTATTTTTATTTTTAAACTATTTTTATTTTTAAACTATTTTTATTTTTAAACTATTTTTATTTTTAAACTATGTTTTATACTTGTATAATTGCTAGGAAAAGTTGACATATTATTATTGTCGTTTCAGGGCCCAGGGGAACGTGGTCCAATTCGCCAGAAGGACCCAGCTTCCTCTAGCACAAAGAAGAGGAAGATCAATTTTGGAGATGCACCTGAGAGCTCCGAGGGTGGGCAGGAGGATTGAGAGACCCTCCTATGTACACTAGCCATGATGTGGAATTTTGGGCACGAGCTTCCATTATATAGATGTTGGGAATGATGTTCCATTTTTCCAAAAAGTGTACATGATTGGATCACTTTTTGCATATTAATAGATGGATCTGCACTTGTCTATATGACTTTGTCTTTGATTACATTTTTGCATACATTATTTTGTCTTCAATAACAATGTTATGGAAAAAATTTCACATACATACATATGTTATTTCTAAACACCAAGTGACCTCAGTATGAATCCCTTGTATTTGAAAGGGTCTCCAGACAATGATTTATACTACATGTTCTATGGGGGTACACCGAGAATGTAATAATAGTGTTTGTTAGAGTAAATTGTGTTCACTTACAGCATACACACATTGAGAAAATTCACATACACACATACACACAACATCCAACATACACATCAATATGTCACTTCAAATCAGCCTTCTAAACTCAGTTATTAATGCATGCCTATTAATTTGTCAATGACAAAAGAAAAAACAAGGAAAAGTCAAAAGTCAATAATATATCAGTACAACAATGCAACACATAGTATTCACAAGCAAACTGAATATGATGAAAAGAAAATTTAATGCATATATCTTAGTTTTTTCAAAAGATACATAAAAAATATGATTAAGTTCTATTTATCCATTGTGTCAATGAATGATAGTGTAAAGGAAACTGCATAATTTGATAACAAAAAAATAGATTGTCAAATTAGTGGAAAAATCACCCAAGTTTCAAATCTAATAGACATGGAGTCTATACTGAAAAGCTTAGCACATGATATATTGATTGTGGCCTATTTCTTGAATCCTTTGCTAATTAGCATATGACTGCTTATTTATAATAAAAACCAACAATTAACAAGTGTCCTATATAGATGCATTTCCCTATTCCTTCTAGGCATTTGTAGAAAAAATGATATATTTGTTTCAAGCCACATATGCACTCTTCTATTTACATTGGATCTTGGACATTTTGGGATGCACCATAAACACATTACATTCATCAACACACATTCTACATTGGAATAATTTTTTATTTCCATATGCACTAGGCCTATTAGTTTTTCAATGGAAAAGACAAAAACTTAAGCAAAGTCAAATATGGTTAATATATCATTACAGCAAAGCAACACAAAGTATGAACAAGGGAACTGAATAGGTTGAAAATCAAATCTAATTTAGCTATCTTAGTTTTTGCAAATGACAGTAGAAAAAAAATATAATTAAGTTCCATGTATCCATTATGTCAATGAACAGAAGTTTGAAGGAAATTGCATAGTTTAATAACAAAGAAAGAAACTTCTCAAATCAAGTAAAAACACTAAGACTAAATTATTATAGGTCCAGATCCTTTGACATCTTCAAAGTGTCCCTGAATGGCCACGGGGTACCTGGAAAAAATTCCCATAGCACCAAAATCGTGAATACGGTAGTGAATCCAATGGATTTGGGACGTTGGGTTTCAGCTAGGGGACCCCCCACATCGTGCCTCCAACGCCCAGAAACGGTGCTAATGTGCCATCTTCGGAGCTAGGGTTTTTCTCTTTGAAGGCCATGCCAATTTTTCTCAAGGGGGGAATTTCTCATCCGAAGGCTCTTGGGCGTGCATGGCCATCGTGAACATGTCCACAATGGCCATACGCATGTGTGGGAGATGAAAGAATCCAAGTTTGCTCGCTGGTTTGGGTTCTGTGGCCCTGGAGAAAATCCTCAAAGTGTCCCTGAATGGCCACGGGGTTCCTGTAAAAAAATGCTTGTAGCACCAAAATCGTGACTCCAGTAGCAAATCCATTGATTATGATGGATTCGGGACGTCGGGTTTCAGCTAGGGGACCTGCCACACCGTGCCTCCAATGCCTGGAAATGGTGCTAATGTGCCATATCCGGAGCTAGGGTTTTACTCAGTGAAGTCCATGCCAATTTCGCTCAAGGGGGGCATTTCTCATCTGAAGGCTCTCGGGCGTGCATGGACATCGTGAATGCATCCAAAATGGCCATACGCATGTGTGGGAGCTGAAATAATCCAAGTCCGCTTGTCGGTTTGGGTTCCGTGGCAATGGAACATATCCTCAAAGTGTCCCTGAATGGCCACAAGTTGCCTGGAAAAAAATTCCATAGCACCAAAACCGTGACTCTTGTAGCGAATTTGTCAATTCCTATGGATTCGGGACACTTATTTTCAGCTAGGGGACCCCCCATAACGTGCCTCCAACGCCCGAAAACGGTGCTAATGTGCCATCTCCAGAGCTAGGTTTTTGCTTAGTGAAGGCCATGCCAATTTCTCTCAAGAGGGGAATTTCTCATCTGAAGGCTCACGGGTGTGCGTGGACATCTTGAACACGTCCACAATGGCCATACGCATGTGTGGGATATGAATGAATCCAATTATGCTCGTCGGTTTTAGTTCTGTGGCCCCAGAGCAAATCCTCAAAGTGTCCCTGAATGGCCATGGGGTGCCTGGAAAAAATTATTGTAGAACCAAAACCGTGACTCCGGTAGCGAATCCGTTGATTTCGATGGATTCGAGGCACCGAGTTTCAACTAGGGGACCCCCGACACCATGCCTCCAACGCTCGAAAATGGTGCTAATGTGACATCTCGGGAGATAGGGTTTTGCTCAGTGAAGGCCATGTTAATTTCGCTCAAGGGGGGCATTTCTCATCCGAAGGCTCCCAAGCATGCATGGCCATCGTGAACACATCCACAATGGCCATACTCACATGTGGGAGCTGAAAGAATCCAAGTCCGCACGTCGGTTTGGGTTACGTGGCCTCGGAGCAAATCCTCAAAGTGTCCCTGAATGGCCCCGGGGTGCCTAGAAAAAATGCCCATAGCACCAAAACCATGACTCCAATAGTGAATCCATTGATTTCGATAGATTCAGGATGCCTTGTTTCAGCTAGGGAACAAACCACACCATGCCTCCAACGCCCGGAAACGGTGCTAATGTGCCATCTCCGGAGCTAGGGTTTTGCGCAGTGAAGGCCATTCCAATTTTGCTCAAGGGGTTCATTTCTCATTCGAAGGCTCTCAGGCATGCATGGCCACCGTGAACAAGTCCACAATGGCCATATGAATGTGTGAGAGTTGGAGGAACCTAGGTCCGCTCGCTGGTTTGGGTTCCGTGGCCCCGGAGCAAATCCTTAAAGTGTCCCTGAATGGCCTCAGGGTGCCTGACCAAAATGCCCGTTGCACCAAAACCCAGACTCTAATCATGAATCCGTCGATTTTGATGGATTTCAGATGTCGGTTTCTACCTAGGGGCCTCCCCACACCATTCCTCCAATGCCTGGAAATGATGACAATGTGCCATCTCCAGAGCTAGGTTTTTGCTCAATGAAGGCCATCCCAATTTCTCTCAAGGGGGCCATTTCTCATCCGAAGGCTCCCAGGCGTGTGTGGCCACCATGATCAAGTCTACAATGGCCATACGCACATGTGGGAGCTGACAAAACCCAGGTCCACTCGCCGGTTTGGGTTCTGTGGCCTCGGAGCAAATCCTCAAAGTGTCCCTGAATGGCTCCGGGGTGCCCGACCAAAATTCTCGTTGCACCAAAACCATGACTCTGATCGCAAATCCATATTTTCCGATGGATTCCAGATGACAGGTTCTAGCTAGAGGATCCCCCACACCATGCCTCAATACCTGGAAATAGTGCCAATGTGCCATCTCCAAAGCTAGGGTTTTTCTCAGTGAAGGCCATTCCAATTTCGCTCAAGGGGGCCATTTCTCATCTGAAGGCTCCCGGGTGTGCGTGGCTGTGTTGGAGAAAACTCACTATGGATTGGGGTAGACCACAACATATAGCTGACTACCAAAAATCAACTCAATTCTCAGAACTATGCTATATAAATGACAATGCTAAGATAATGGAGAATGTAACCAACCTCGATCCAATCGTTTGGTGTAGATCCCCATTGGATCTTTTCAATCCGTGCACTTGAATCTGCAAATTAGTCTTGACATCCAATATACAACAAGTACATATAATATATAAATGGCATTAACATCATCAATCGCAATGGCCCATGATATAACAAGTAAATGCAACCCAATGTAAGATAAACAACATTTACAACATTAATGGATGAGAATATGAGTATTTCTATTAATAAACAAGAAGAAGTACAATGTGATACGACCTCTTGCCAGCAACCAATCTGAACCAAGATATAGATCAATCCACTTGTTCCTCCACCACTTCAATCCTCGATGAATGGAAAACTCAAACTAGAATAGGAGTTTGGAAGGTGAACATAAAGGGTTCACAACTACAAGGATAATGAGTGTAGACTCAATATAGGGAAAAAATACACTAGAGTTCTCTTGCTCTTCTTTCTCCCCCCGTCCATAAGCCATATGTGCTCAATATATAGTCCTCTTAAAGGTAAGTGAAAGGACACATCGAGGCGTTTCTTGGGAAGATGGAGAGTCAAAGGTCACCCAATGACCGCTTTTTGGGAGTAAAAAGTAATAAACTAGTGATTTTTACCATTTTACATGCTACCCGCGGGCTATAGTGATGCAACTCGTGGGTATGCTGGCTATAGTGATGCAGCTAGCATACAAGGGAAAAAATAGGGAAAAATAGTGTCTGAAGGATATAAAATGGTTCTGAGTCAATGGAATGGATCCTCTAGGCCAAAGAGTGCTAATTCTCACAAGGTGGAAGATTACGTTCTAACAGATGCCCCCTAATGTGTGAGGTCAAAGACTTATGCTACGATGGCCAAAATACATTATAAATCTTAGAAGTGGAGTGATGGAGACACAAGTGGAAAGAGCAGCTCACTTGTCATAATACAATAGTATCCCTGAATACATGTTGATAGTACAACAATCCGATACAATGGCCATGAATAGGCAGTACATAGTGAATATATGTCATAAGTGATCATAGCCATGATCCCTCTACAGTAAGATACGGTCTCCTACTGAAAATGAAACAACTGGTGCAAACTGGAGGTACAAACTGCTGATATCTGAAAGGTGATATTTCAGATGTAAAGTCATAGTCATAAGTAGCATACTGAATGCCACTATCGCCTGGGGTCTTCTACATAAGTCTTCGACGGTGCAAGTCCCATCAAGTGAATAAAGGATTTGAGGTCGAACTTGATGTGACATCATCTGATTACCGGTCAATGATGTATACCATTAACAGATGCGAGATAACCCGCCAATAATGAAAATGGGCATCAAGGCACAGAGCACAATCATCGGAGTGTGAATAGATGAGTTGAAGTCAAACCCTAGGATGAATCCATCAATCAGGGGACATTGATGTATTCCCAAAATTTTCGATGGTGAGAGAACCTACCACTAATGACTACAAGCCTCAAGGTACTTAACCGAACTCTAAGCCTCAAGTCCCGGAATAAATGGGTTGAAGTCGACGAAACGAGACTCGCTGGAAGGAGGGCATTAAGGCATCCCCCATCAACCAACACGAGGTACCAGCTACGCTGAAATATTTGGAAGAACTCAGGTCAAACGGAATGACTCAATAAGGATGGCTGACATGCAATAGTCAAGAGATCTAAGGAGTGGCCAACTCTGGGTTCAAGACTTCCTTTGAACAAGAGCATGAGCAGATGGATAGACTCGGGTAGCATAGACTCGACATAAACTATGCAATGCAGGAGGCATTACAAAGGTCTCCATAATAACTAGAAGCTTAACCAATCGGTGGAGTAAACTGAGAAACAAGTACATCTCCTAAGGTCCAACTATAGTCCCAACTCATAATGTACGGAGTGGAATGAATGCTCTGTTCAAAGGTGACACAACATCTTCCAACAAGAAGTAGTAACCATAATCCCATCCGGATTTTTGGAATATTTGATTTTTTTGGTATTTTTCATATTTGGTGAAAGCTTGAAAAAGAATAAAATTGCTTATAGTACAACAAGTGAGGGAACTAGTGTCAAATAGCGAGCAAACTAGTTCCAAGCAGTGGAACATACCTATGATCAATGCAAGGAAGTGCATGTAGGATGTGGACACTCGGGGGGTGTGTTCCCTTAGGGTCAAAAGGTCATCAAATTGTGAAGGGAAAATATAAGCTCTGCGGGGCTCAACAGGGAAAAGTGCTCATGCACCAGGTTAACAACTGAGTAAGCAGGAGCCGGCACAAGGCTCAAGCGGCAAGCAGGATGATGCAATGTGATCACAACATGATATAACTGAGGGGAGTCCTCAAGGGAGATAGCCAGCATAAGACAAAGTAGAGTATGAGTCTTTATTGCAACGTCATGGCCTAACTACAAAGGACTCCCAATCCTAAGGACAAATAGCGACATGGGCACCAAAATGCACAAAGGGGTTCTAACTAGGGTACCCATGTTCGAAAAATCCCTACCGCCACATAACGACACTTCTATAGCAGTGTGAAGGTTCCGTTTCAGTTAAGAAGCGGGGTCACACCTAGGGTTCATGAAAGTGGTCAAAAGGTCAAATGCATAATGCATGTGGAAATGACATCTAACCTATATGCCAGGTGTGAAACATACCTGCCGTAGGTGTGAAATGGTCCAAAACAACTTTGGCTGAAGAAATATGATTAAAAATTCTACTCCATGACATTATATTAGTCCATAATGGCATCAAACGGTAAAAACTATAGACAAGTGGGTCCTGAAAATTATAAATAGCAATAAAAATTTACAATTTACAATTCATTTTTACTATTCACCCATTTGGAGTTTTGTGGTTAGTTTTCACCTGAAAGTTCAGTTGTCGATTCTGGAAGCTACAAGCATCCGTTCATCTAATCGTATGGAGCAGGTTGGTAGTCTCATCCATACCTTTAATTTCATTACATTCATTGTAGTTTTCAACGGTGGGATTTTTAGTTTGGCCAAGCCCTAAATGGCTTTGGCGCTACCTGCAGGCTATTGCTATGCGGGTCGCGGGTAGGGCACTATACGCGCAGTCAATGCACAGGTTGACCACGGGTACCTACCACTGTATACAAATTGGCCCGCGCGTACGGCCGTGAAGTTTATTTTGCAAAAGAAATTGACTAAAATCTTTGTTTTTTCTCACTCCAGGATGGTTCTAGAGTGGAGGGAGAGGGAGCATGACCTAGTAGATGAGGTCATACGCAACGATGTGCAAGCATAGAAAGCATTGAAATCATGTGAGTTGTACAAATTCTGGAGTGTAGGGGGTTTGAGGGCCCAAAACCTACTACTCCACCGCTTGATAGATTATCGCGATTATGATGAACCACAACCCAATTTGGGGATTGAGACTCCCCCTCCTCCTGACAATTCCTTGCATATCGAGAAGCCCTCTAATATGCCGTGGATATCGAAAGGTGTTCTTAAGTGCTCTATGCATAATCCTAATGCTCGAGCCACCCATAACTACTTTATTGTGGAATATTTGGGCCAAACTCTGTGTGCCATGTCGGCTCTTGAAGTCTTGCAAGCCTGTCCTTCTCAGAAGCATGCCCTTTTGAGTGCATTAGGAGTTCAGGATGGGGGAATTCCCACTGTTATCAAGTTCGACACTACTGATGTCCAATCTCGCTTACCCTATCACGTGGATTTTCAAATCCAGGTGGCGTGCCTTCAGCATTTTGTCAAACCTACGATGGTTGACGAAGGTGCTTCCGCATCAGTAATGTCATTATCTTGTTGGAAATATCTCGTCTCTCCTCCCCTACTTGCATCTAGAACCACGCTCACTGCATTTGATAGTCAATCATTTAAGCCGCATGGAATTATCCCTTCCCTTGTTGTCTGCTAGGGAGGTAAATCTGTGCCTATTGAAGTCGAGGTGGTTGATGCACCCATTGACTACAACCTTTTACTGGGTCGGAATTGGATGTATGCCATGAAAACTGTCGCATCCACTGTATTCATAGTTATCTGCTTTCCTCACGAAGGCAAGATTGTGACCATTGAACAGCTGGATTTCGTTAACCCCTCTTCCACTGCATCCACGGGATCCATAGTCCCACAGGTTACTCATTCTTAGCCGGCAACTGGGAACATGGGTATTGGCATGTACCCTTCATTGATGGGAACTTATGATTTTGCTGCACCTATGAATTTTTTTGGAACCATTACCGACGATGCGTCTCCTCCTTCGCATAATATGTCATTCCAGACTTCCTATTTTGATGATCCATGGACTTTACCGTCCACGATTTCTATGTCTGGAAACATTACGCATATCGAGATGTCTATGCCACTGTCTGTAACTGAGCTTGCTTACCAGCATATTCAACAAGCCACTGCAGAGCCAGATCTCTCCTCTTCTCAGATAGTCAAGGAAGATCCCATTACGCTGCCAGTTTGGGCAGCCAACTCGTCTTGTTCACACGATTGCCTTGATGATACTCTACCTTCTAATGAATCTATTATGGAGGCCATGTGTGGTAGTGAGAGACCTTGGGAGGATATGCACCATCGCTCTTATTTCCTTCCCAACCTCGAGCTCGCTGAACAAGAAGAGTTTAGGATGACTCTAGTAGAGATTGTTGGTCACCCTGTGGCTCTTTTAGATTCGCATGATGTTTTTGCGGAAGGGAATATGGCTAACATTTCCCCAACTACATCGATCAATATCTCTCATACTCCCGGAAAGGTTGATATTGTCTACATCGGTGACGATTGCACTCCTGAGGAGATTGCTATTTACACTGAATTGTTTACAGAACTTCGGGAAGCTTTCACCTAGTCATATGAGGAGATGCAAGGAATAGACCCCCGCATTGTTGAACATAACATTAGAACGTATCCCAACACTAAACCGGTTCGACAACGCTTACGTGCTGTGAACCCTAGGAAAGCAGCCACTATCAAGGCAGAGGTGGAGAAACTGCTCAAAGTTGGTTTCATCTACCCCGTTCACCTTACCGAATGGGTGTCAAACCCTGTTCCTATGATAAGAAGCAGGGAACGATCCGTGTATGCACCAATTTTAGAGATTTGAACTGTGCATGTCCGAAAGACAACTTCCCCACACCATTCATATATCAAATCTTGGATGCTTGCACCAGAAGTGAGATTTTTTCCTTCATGGATGGCTTTTCCGGATATCCAGATTCAAATCAAACCTAAGGACCAACATAAGACAGCTTTCATTTGTCCTTGGGGAATGTTTGCATATCAGAAAATGCCCTTCGGCCTTAAAAACGCCGGAGCTACATTTCAATGTGCCATGACCTACACCTTTCACGATCTTAAAACGATTATGGAGGTTTTCTTGGATGATCTTGCCGGCCATTCTCGCAAGAGGATGGACCACTCCAAGCACCTTCGCATGAATCTCAAACGATGTATACAATACAAGATTCGATTGAATCCGAACAAATGCATCTTTGTTGTAAGGACGGGTTGCCTTCTGGGCTTCATAGTTTTGAAAGAGGGTATTAGAGTCGATCCTCTTAAAGTTGAGGCAATACTTCAGTTGCCTCCTCTGCGCAACTTGTTACCACTTCAGAGCCTCCAAGGGAGAGCCACTTTTCTACACCATTTCGTAGCCAATTATGCTAATCTTATCTAGGATGAGCGAGCCCAGTAGTCTTTCGATGCCCTTAAGAAAGCTTTGGTATCAGCCCCTGTGCTTAGTCCACCAGACTTCACACGAGATTTTATTATTTACATGGCCGCATCTCAAGAGACGATTGGCATGGTCTTGGTTCAGGTTGATGATGCACTTGTCGAGCATGTCATCTATTACCTTAGTCGAAATCTAGTAGGCGCTGAGCTAAGATATACTCATGTGGAAAAGCTGGCACTTGCGACTGTTCATTCAGTCCAACGGTTACGACATTAAATTTTTCTTAGAACAACCACAGTTGTTGCGCATATCAATCCGTTTCAGTTCATGCTGTAATGACGCCTTATAGGGGGGAAGTACAATAAATGGATGGTTATCCTTCAGGAGTTCGATCTCGATTTTTCTTTGGAGAAGTCGGTGAAATTGTTGGTGTTTGTTGAGCTTATGTCGGACCTTCCGAGACTTGATGAGGATGTCATTCATGAATATTTTTTTGTGGATGAGCACTTATTTCTTATCTCGTCTGAGGACCCTTAGTATGGGGATGTCATTGTATATCTCCAAACTTTGAAGTTTCCCTCACATTATTCATGAGATGAGCGACAGTGTGTGAAACATCACGCTAAATATTATACTATCATCGGTGAAACTTTGTATTGCCGAGGAAAGGATTCTATCCTTTGTCGTTGCTTAACTCACGAAGAAGCGGAGCAGGTGCTTAATGATTGCCATGCTGGGGTGTGTGGCGGTCACTTATCCGGGCTTGCTACAGCCCAACGTATTATGCGAGCTGGTTATTTTTGGCCTTCCATATTTAAGGACTGTGTTAATGCTGTGAAGAGATGTCACCCTTGCTAGGTGTTTTCTCAGAACATACACTGGCATCCAACGCCCCTTCATCCGGTCGTCACCGTCGGTCCCTTCACCAAGTGGGGGGTGGATTTCATGGATTGAAAACCAGCTTTAGCTGGGGGGCATCACCATATCATAGTAGTCGTGGACTACTTTTCCAAATGGGCTGAGGCCATGCCTACCGTTAAATCCGATGGTACTACAGCAGGCCATTTCGTGTTCAATCAAATTATCACCCGGTTCGATATTCCGAAAGAGATTGTCACTAACCATGGTAGTCACTTTTAGAACAAGATGATGGAGGATTTGTCTCTCAAGCTTGGGTTTCGTCAAGAACACTCGTCTTCTTATTATCCCCAAGCGAATGGTCAAGTTGAAGCAGTTAATAAGTCTTTGAAGACCATTCTCTAACGTACCATCCAACAAAGCAAGACCAACTGGCACATCATGTTATATCCTGCTTTGTGGGCATATTGAACCGCAATCAAGACTGCCACCGGGTTCTCACTGTTTCAGCTGGTTCACGTTGTGGAATCACTTTTACCGATTGAATGCGAGATCCCTTCGCTTAAGCTGGCCATAGAGCTCCTCCCTGATACAATGGGTCTTGAGCAACATTTAATCCACCTTGAGCAACTTGACGAGCAACGTCGAGATGCTGCCGTGTTCGGCATTTCTGTGTTTGAGAAAACTCACTATGGCTTGGGGTAGACCACAACAGACAGCTGACTACCAGAAATCAACTCAATTCTCAGAACTATGCTATATAAATGACAATGCTAAGATAATGGAGAATGTAACCAACCTCGATCCAAACGTTTGGTGTAGATCCCCGTTGGAGCTTTTCAATCCGTGCACTTGAATCTGCAAATTGGTCTTGACATCCAATCTACAACAAGTACATATAATATATAAACGGCATTAACATTATCAATAGCAATGGCCCATGATATAACAAGTACATGAAACCCAATGTAAGATAAACAACATTTACAACATTAATGGACGAGAATATGAGTATTTCTATTAATAAACAAGAAGAAGTACAATGTGATACGACCTCTTGCCGGCAACCAATCTGAATCAAGATCTGGATCAATCCACTTGTGCCTCCACCACTTCAATCCTCCATGAATGGAAAACTCAAACTATAATAGGAGTTTGGAAGGTGAACATAAAGGGTTCGCAACTACAAGGATCAATGAGTGTAGACTCAAGATAGTGAAAAAATCCACTAGAGTTCTCTCGCTCTTCTTTCTCCCCCCGTCCATAATCCATATGTGCTCAATATATAGTCCTCTCAAAGGTAAGTGAAAGGACACATCAAGGCGTTTCTTGGGCAGATGGAGAGTCAAAGGTCACCCAATGACCGCTTTTTGGGAGTAAAAAGTAATAAACTAGTGATTTTTACCATTTTACATGCTACCCGCGGGCTATAGTGATGCAACTTGCGGGTACGATGACTATAGTGATGCAGCTAGTGTACAAGGGAAAAAATAGGGAAAAATAGTGTCTGAAGGATATAAAATGGTTCTGAGTCAATGGAATGGATCCTCTAGGCCAAAGAGTGTTGATTCTCACAAGGTGGAAGATTACGTTGTAATAGTGGCCACCGTGAACAAGTACACAATGGCCATACGCATGTGTGGGAGCTGACGGAACCCATGTCCGCTCACCATTTTGGGTTCTATGGCCTTGGAGCAAATCCTCAAAGTGTCCCTGAATGACCCCGAGGTGCCTGACCAAAATTCCCGTTGCACCAAAATCATGACCCTGAACGTGTATCTATTGGTTACGATGTATTCAGGACATCGGGTTCTATCTGGGAAACCCCCCACACCGTGCCTCCAACTCCTGGAAATGGCGGCAATGTGTCATCTCTGGAGCTAGGGTTTTTCTCAGTGAAGGCCATTCCAATTTCACTCAAGGGGGGCATTTCTCATCCGAAGGCTCCAGGGCATGCATGGCCATCGTGAACAAGTCCACAATGGCCATACGCATGTGTGGGTGCTGACGAAACCCAAGTCCACTCGCCATTTTGGGTTCCGTGTCCCAGGAGCAAATCCTCAAAGTGTCCCTGAATGGCTCCGGGGTGACTGACCAAAATTCCCGTTGCACCAAAACTGTGACTCTGATTGTGATTTCGTCGATTCCAATGGATTAGGGATGTCGGGTTCTAGCTGGGGCACCCCCCACACCGTGCCTCCAATGCTTGGAAATGGTGCCAATGTACCATCTCCGGATCTAGGTTTTTTATCAGTGAAGGCCATGCCAATTTTGTTCAAGGGGGGAACTTAATCAATGCTTGTACGTCCATCTCTACACACACAGCATGTCCCAATATACATGTGTCTTGAGGAACTTCAACATGATTCGCTGATGGATTGATGGTTGGAGATTGTGTTGATGTTGGAATTTGAGTTGGGTCCATTGGATGCAACCACTTTACCTGTGGTTCTGAACTAGAGGTTGTCATGTCAACAACTGTGTTAGGATCAGTGGTAGGATCAGTGGTAAGGACTGGACCATGTCTCACTCTTTCCATTTCCAACATGGCCTTTTCTCTTACACCATTGACCTTTTCAATGGGCAGATTCCTTCTAGATTTTTTTTTTGTTGCGTGACTTTCCCATCTCCAAAAGTCTCTTTAACAAAACTATGAGGCCTACCCCTACAAAAGAAACAACAAATAATATATTGGTTCCATTATACAATAAACTTTACACATTCCAACATAACTTACCACTTTACAAATTAACACATACAACTACAAACTATGTTGGTTTATTTGTGTTAGACCGCGTATCTAAGGCAAGAGTTAGGGTGTAGTATGCTAAGGATAGGTAAATTATCCTAGGATAGTGTTCAGATGGAAATAATATGGTAGCAATGGTGGAGATTGAAGGTAAGATTGTTAAGCAATCTATTTCTGTTTTTATTGACCCAGGGTCTACCCATAGTTATGTATCTCCTAGGGTAGTTGAAAGTTGTTCTCTTGGTAAGGTAAAGCATAGTAAATCTTGGTTGATTCAGTTAGACACAGGAACCAAGATGAAGGTAAGTGAAGTAGTGGGGAAGTGTCCCATAGAATTGAATGGACTCCTCACTCATGTAGAATTGAATGTCTTACCATTAGGATCATATGATGCCTTAATTGGCATGGATTAGTTGGAAAGGCATAGGGCCAAATTAAACTGTTATGAGAAAGCACTTGAATGCCTTGATGATGAAGGCAAGCCAAGGCTGGTAAAGGGAATTCCGAAGTGAGTTTCAGTGAGGCATATTTCAGCCCTACAGCTGAGAAATTTCTACAAAAAGAGGTGTCAATTGTATGTTGTGCATACATCAGATTCAGCAGAAGATAAAGGACCAAGGATAGAATACTTCCCATTGTTGCAAGAGTTCAAGGATGTGTTTCCAAATGAAGTGTCGGGACTGCCACCCAAGAGAGATATTGACTTTTCCATTAACCTTGTTCCAGGAGCAGCACCAATTTCCAAGGATCCGTATAGAATGAGCACACCTGAGTTGATTGAGTTGAAGATGCAACTGCAAGAATTAATGGGCAAGGAGTATATCATACCTAGTGTATCCCCTTGGGGTGCACCTGTTTTATTTATGAATAAGAAATATGGAACATTGAGACTGTATATTAATTACAGACAGCTCAATAAAGTGATAGTTAAGAACAAGTATCCTTTGCCAAGGATTGATGACTTATTTGATTAGATGAAGGAAGCTAGAGTGTTCTCCAAAATTGACTTGAGGTTGCGGTACCACCAAGTGAGGATTAAGGAAGAGGAAATTCATAATACAGCTTTTAGTACTATGTATGGTCATTATGAATTCACAGTGGTTCCATTTGGTATCACCAATGCACCTACCACATTCATGTGCCTCATGAATAATGTCTTCAATAAATACTTGGATAAGTTTGTGATTGTGTTTTGGGATGACATCCTTGTGTATTCCAGGAATGAAGAAGAGAATAATGAGCATCTAAGGATGGTGTTGCAAGTCCTTAGAGAATACCAGACTGTACATTCCAAACAGTGTGGATTTGAAGAAGTTGGTGATGGATGAGATACATCAAAGACCATACTCAGGACATCCAGGATATCAAAAGACTATAACAACAGCAAGGAAGCAGTACTTTTGGCATGGTATGAAGAGATACATAGTTGAGTACATTGCTAGGTGTCAGAAGTGTCAACAGGTCAAGGCATAGCACCAACATCCAGCAGGATTGTTGCAGCCATTACCCATTCTAGAATGGAAGTGGGAAGTGATCTCTATGGATTTCATAACAGGGTTTCCTATGACATTGAATAAACATGATGTAATCATGGTAATGGTGGAAAAGCTATCAAAGGTAGATCATTTCATTCCAGTTAAGTCCACTCACAAGGCCAATGACATAGTAGATATCTTCATGAGAGAGATATTCAGATTGCATGGATTGACCAAGGCAATAATTTCAAACTGTGACACAAAGTTCACATCTAATTTTTGGAAGGGATTGTTCCAGGAATTAGGAACTCAGATGAATTTTAGAACAGCCTATCATCCTCAAACGGATGGTCAAACTGAGAGAGTAAATCAGATTCTTGAATACATGTTAAGTATGTATGTGATGGACAAGCCATCTAAGTGGGAAGACTATTTACACTTAGTGGAATTTTCTTACAACAATGGATATCAAGCATCATTGAAAAGGAGTCCCTTTGAAGTGTTGTATGGCAAAGGATGCAGAACTCCAATGAGATTGGATAGCCCGGTGAACAGGGTAGTGCTTGGACCATAAATGATTGAGGAAATGGAGCAAGAAATTGTGAAGATCAGGCAGAATTTGAAGGCAGCACAGGACAGGAAGAAAAGTTATGCAGATCTGGAAAGAATGCGTAAGGAATTTCAAATTGGGGATCATGTCTACTTGAGAGTGAAACCAAGAAAGAGGTCCATGAAATTGGGGAATTGTGCCAAGTTGGCACCAAGATATTGTGGACCGTTTGAAATCCTTGATAGGATAGGTCTTGTTGCATATAGGATTGCATTTCCTGTTAACATGAAAGCTCATAATGTTTTTCATGTATCTTTGCCTAAGAAATATGTACATGATCCTAATCATATCATTGATTGGCATGTGATACAAGTGGAACAAGAGGGAGAGTTCCAGGTGGAGCCTATATGCATCCTCGATAGGAAGGTTACCTTGCTTTGGAACCGAGCCATCGGGAAGGTAAATGTGCAATGGAGGCACCTTATCCTGGAAGTGGCCATGTGGGAGCTAGAGGATGCCATGAAAGAGGAATTCCCATTTTTGTTCAGTTTTGAGAACAACGAGGAAGGTGTTATTTTAAGGGAGAGGGAGTTGTAATACCCCATTTTTCTCTTGATGTTTATTGGCTTCAATGTAAATATTGTGTATATGAGATGTGTGTGTATTCACCCTAGTGTGGAGCTCAAGGCCAAGGCCCCACTGGTGGATGTTTAAGGTTATTGCATAGGAAAGTATTTAACAGTTTGATTATTCAGGGGTTGTTAAGCCATGAAGAAATGTAAATGATGTAATTATTTATTAATGAATAAAATAACCAAGAATTTGGCTAAGGAGGAAACTAATGAGAAGGGTCCATGTGTATCCACTAGGGAGAGGTGAGGGGATTATGGGATTGGTACCCATGTTTCCACATGTCCGACTATGAACCCTTTCAACCTCCCTGCTGACATTGATTCGGGTGTAGAGGGTGGTTGAGAACCATGTTAATGAAGCCAATGAAGTATGGAGCATGCCTGCAATTTCGTATGGCAGGCATGGCTCTGATTGCTTATCCCGGAAGACACTCAATCGTCTGGGAAACTCGCAGAACCCCTTGGACTACCCATTTGTGGAGGGGGGGAATTCATTATTCATGTAATCAAGACTCTCCATTCATGATCCATCCATTCATCGAGAGAGACCTGGTAGAGACATCCCTGCATACGCAGACCCGCAGAGCCAGCTGTGAGGAAGCCTGAAGATAATCGTGTTTTCTTGTGTAATAGAAAATAACATATGAAGTCTGTGAGCGAACCTAGTCTACTCGTGATAGAGTGGTAAGAACCTGTGAGGAATCACAAAGCTTGAACAGTGCAGAGAAACCGTGAGGACCCGGGATCGGATCGCAGAGAGTAGATTGCGGAACAGAGCCCTGTCTGCAAGTCTGAAAGGAGTCAGCTTGTTGAACTATGGAGGAGGTTGGGGTTTCTTGATAAACCCAGTGAAGTCTATAATCTCATAGGACTGGTGACTGGACCTTTCTATTCCCATCATGAATAGCACTGGAAGGGACGAGGCCTTAAGGGACTGTGCAGCAGAGAAGAGGGTCTTCCTTGTGTTGGGTGCGGTAGGTAATGTGGGTGCCGGGTATGATGAGTGTTGAGATGCCTGCAGCTCTATGGTTGAGCTCACTAGCTTAGCAATGCCTTCCTTGTTATCCCTGTATGCCTGATAAACCCACTGCATGTTTTCTTAGCATGATCAACTTGCTTGATATGCTTGATAAACCCAACTGTATGCTGGCTTGGCATGACTGTTTTGTTTGGTATGCTTGATAAACCCAACTGGAAGTTGGTTTAGCATGACCAGTATATCCCTATATTCTTGATCAACCCACTATAGGTTGAATTAGCATGGGAAGATGCCCTGGAATGCTTGATAAACCCAACTATAGATTGTCTTAGCATTGGGATGGAACCTTGACCATGAGAGAGCGTGATAGCCCTCCTTAGTGGATACACAGCCCAGCTCGGGGGTGATCTTTTAGCTGAAGAGTACAGGATGGACAGAAATCTAAGGTTAGGTAGAATGTTGCTCTCACTTAGCCAGTTGCTTGGCAGCTTCAGAAAGATTAAAAGATAAGTACTTCCTTGTTATGATGAATGATGATGCTCCATTGTTATAATATGGTTGCTTATGTTCAATTATGGAATGTATGTTATATCAATTTGATTGATAGGAAGATCATATGTGAACCTAAGTAGGAGGATGAATTACTGTTATGTATATCATTGTATTGCATGAGTTTAAATGCTTTATAATTCTTGCATGTGATAGATATAATTGTTAGGTTTAATTTTATGCACCTTACATGTTGTGATATGTTTGATTAACCCTATGAATGAGTTGTCTGACTACACCCAATATTTGGAAAGAGAGGGGGATACCTTGATGTGTTTCAGAACCCCTCTGTGGATCAAGTGAAGGGGAAAGGTCATGGGAGAAGTCAGATAGAGTTTATGAAGTTCTAAGGCATGGAAAAGTGAAGTTATGATGGAATATTTAACTGAGATAATGACAAGGTTATAATCCTCAAATGGATGAGAGAGTTATACAAGTGGAAACATCACTCCAAGAGATTTCCAATGGTACTGGACTTGCCTCATTTGGCTCAAGGACGAGGGAGAAACAAGTATGAGACATTTGCATATGTAGAGGAGGTTCCACATTTCCACATCCGCAATGCAGATTGCAGATTGTGGAAAGGAAAGTTTTTCGAAAAGTCAAGTTTGGACTTCCGCAATGCGGATTACGGATTGCGGAAAGAGTAGTTTTTTGGTAAATTGAAGTTGGACTTCCACAAACCCGACTTCCACAATTGCGGATTACGGATTGCGGAAAGGCAATTGACGGAATAAGTAGACTTCCACAATGCGGATTGCGGATTGCGGAAGGATGTTGGAGGAATAAGTTCGGCGATCCGTCTTTCAATTTCCGCAATGCGGATTGCGGATTGTAGATCTGAGGCAACTTGCGGATTGCAGATTATGGATCCGAGGAAACTTGCGGATTGCGGATCCAAGAGAGTTGTGAATTGTGGATCCAAGAGAGTTTCGGATTGCGGATTGCAGATTGTGGATCTGGTGATGCAAATTGTGGAAAGGCATGAATGGAAGCATTTTGAAGAAAAAAAAGAGTATCAGGGTCTCCCATCACCTCTGAAGGACACCGAGGTGATATGGGGACTATAGAAAGAGAGTGGGAGAAGTGTTTAGAAAGTGTTAGTGAGAGGGGGGGGAGAGATATTAGGGGGCTTAGTGGTATGGGGAGGCATAGGGATATGTGTGTGTGTGTGTGTGTGTGTGAGAGAGAGAGAGAGAGAGGGAGAGAGAGAAAACTAATGGGGAAGTGGTGTGTTAATGGGTTGACACAGAGAGAGAGAGAGAGAGGGATGGGGGTTAGGTGTAGGTGGAATATTAGGGGAGTGAGAGAGAGGAGAGGGTTAGTCATAGTTATGGGGAAGAGGCGGGGGGGTGGGTGATTGGGGGTAGGGGTTTGGGGAGGAACTTAGGGCGATTGGAGATAAAGGACTAATGGTGCGGTGGTGTGTTAGCGGGTTGGGTGTAGGTGGATGAGTAGGGGAGTGAGAGAGAGTGAGAGAGGGGGTTAGTAAAAGTTCAAGGGGAAGAGAGAGAGAGAGAGAGATTGGGGTATAGTAAGGGGTTAGAGGTAGAGACAGAGGGGGGTGTTAGAATATTGGGGGTAAGTGGAGTAGGAGAGAAAGAGAGTGAGAGAAGGGGTTAGTAAGGGTTATGGAGAGGAGGGGAGAGAGGGGTGGGGGTCGGGTTTAGGTGTAGGTGGAGGAGTAGGGGAGTGAGAGCGAGTGAGAGAGTGAGAGAGGGGGTTAGTATGAGTTAGGGGGAAGAGAGAGAGAGAGAGACATGGGGGGTTTAAGGGTTTGGAGAGTAACTTATGGTGATTAGAGAGAAAGGGGGGTATAGGTGAGGAGCGTGAGTGTTTGGGTTAGAGAGAGAGAGAAATTGGGGTGTGGTAATAAATTAGAGGTAGAGAGGGGGGGAGTGTTAAGGGGTTATAGGTTAAGGGTTAGTAAGAGTTAGGGGGAAGAAAGGGGGGAGAGAGAGAGAGTAAGAGTTAGATGGAAGAGAGAGAGAGAGAGAGAGAGAGAGAGATGGAAGAGGGGGAAGAGAGAGAGAGAGAGAGAGAAGGAGAGGGGGGTTAGGGGTTTGGGGAGGAACGTAGGGTGATCAAAGAGAAATGGGGGTATAGGTTATGAGAGTGGGTGTTTTTGTTAGAGAGAGAGACATTGGGGGGTGGTAAGAGGTTAGAGGTAGAGAGAGGGGGAGTGTTAAGGAGTTAGAGGTTAGGTGTTAGTAAGGGTTAGGGAGAAGAGGGGGAGAGAGAGAGGGGGGTGTGGGGGTTAGGTGTAGGTGGATGAGTAGGGGAGTGTGAGAGAGTGATATAGGGGGTTAGTAAGATTTAGGGGAAAGAGGGGTGGGTTGGGTATTTGGGGAGGAACTTAGGGTGATTAGAGATAAAGGGGGGTATAGGTGATGAGCATTGGTGTTTGGATTAGAGAGAGAGAGAGAGAGAGAGAGAGAGAGAGAGAGAATGGGGGGTGGTAAGTGGTTCGAGGTAGAGAGAGAGGGGGGTGTTAATGGTTAGATGTTAGGAGTTAGTAAGAGTTAGAGAGAAAGAGAGAGAGTTAGTAAGAGTAAGGGGGAAGAGGGGGGGAGAGAGAGAGAGATAGAGAGGGAGAGGGAGAGGGAGGGGTTTGTGGTTTGGGGAGGAACTCAAGGTGATTAGAGGGAAAGGGAGGTATAGGTGATGAGCATGGGTGTTTGGGTTAGAGAGAGAGAGAGAGACAATGGGGGGTGGTAAGCAATTAAAGGTAGAGAGAGGGGGGGAGTGTTAAGAGGTTAGAGGTTGGGGGGGGAGAGAGAGAGAGAGATAGAGGTAAGGGGAAGAGAGAGAGAGAGAGAGAGAGAGAGAGCGGGAGGGGTTTGGGGTTTTGGGAGGAACTTAGGGTTATTAGAGAGACAGTGGGGTATAGGTGATGAGCGTGGGTGTTTGGGTTAGAGATATAGAAAGATATTGGGAGGTGGTAAGTGGTTAGAGGTAGAGAGAGGGGGATTGTTAAGTTGTTAGAGGTTGGGGGTTAGTAAGGGTTAGGGAGAGGAGTGGGAGAGAGAGGGGGGGTGGCGGTTATGTGTAGGTCGAGGAGTAGGGGAGTGAGAGAGAGTGATAGAGGGGATTAGTAAGAGTTAGGAGAGAGAGAGAGGGGGGGGGGAGAGAGAGAGATCAAGGGGGTTAGGGGTTTGTAGGTAGAGAAAGAGGGGGAGTGTTAGGGGTCAGGGGTAGAGACATAGAGGGGTGTTAGGAGATTGGGGGTAAGTGGAGAAGGGGAGAAAGAGAGCGAGAGAAGGGGTTGGTAGGAATTAGGGAGAGAGAGAAAGAGGAGGGGGGTTAGTGGTATGGGGAGGCAAAGGGATGTGTGTGTGTGTGTGTGTCTGTGAGATAGAGAGAGAGAGAGAGAACCAATGGGACAGTGGTGTGTTACGGGGTCAAGGAGAGAGAGAGGGGTGGGGTTAGGTGTAGTTGGAGGAGTATGGGAGTGAGGGAAAGTGAGAGAAAGAGAGAGATTCAGAGAGAGTCAAGGGTGTGACTACAGGGTAGGGGGGGAAGGGGTTAGGGGCAGAGAGAGAGAGCGGGTTTATTTTGTACAAGATTGGGGGAAAGAAATAGTAGTGAGGGTATAAATAGGGGTGGTAGGATATGGTTTTAGGGAGAATTATGGCAATTAGAGAGAGGAGGAAAGGGGTGAGAGAGAAACAGTAGGGAAGAGGAGTAATAAGGGTTCAGGGGAGATCCATGACTAGGTTGAGGAGTATGAGAGAGAGAGTGGGGGGGGGGGGGGTTAGCAAGAGTTAGGGGGTGAAGGGAGTGAGAGGGAGAGGAGGGAAAGGTTAGGGGAGGAGTAGGATGGGGGTGTTATGGGTTGAGGGGGGGGCCGTGTTAAACAGTTGTGGGGGTCTTTAGGAGCTGGAGAGGGGGTGTATTAGGGGGGGTATTAGCATTTTTTGTTCCCCAAAACGCTTACGCGTTTTTGTAATGATAAACACATACGCATTTTGTAACACCAAATCATGTATGCGTTCCAGTTTGGCGAGAAAAAAATTGAATTTAAACGATATGCATATGAGTTTTATAGCACTAAACTCGAACCACCACATGTGTTGGCATGGCCTCTTTTTTCCTATGTGTCTTCTTCACATTTACCAAGCCTATGCCATGTAATATGGTAAACCATGACTAATTGAGCATTACATCCAATTTTTCAATATGCTTTTGTTTAGCCATTGGTTACAGTATGCTACACGTCATCATTTTTTATGAAATTTTAGAGACAGATAGCATTTTTTCTACAGATTCCAAATATGTAATTTTTAAAAAGAATATATGTTTTTTTTTTCTTGTGTCATGACTCCTTAACTCAAAAACACATTTTTAATGTTTTTTCCATAACCCTTTCGTTTCCCAACCATTTTGAAAAAAAACTGTATGGTGCACTAAAGGACACCGACCTCTATATGCTATAAAAAATCCATTTCATGATCATTTCATTAAGACCTTCAAAGGATGCACCCACACTTGGCGCACTTTTTTGAGGTTCAATCACTTAGATAATTAAAAAAATTTGTAAAAATAGTGATGCACTAGTACTAGTTGTTCTCTATACATCTACTAGTTTTGGTAAGTTGATTCCATTATTTAGGAACTCAAAGGTTGTACCCACAAAAACATATACCTTATAATTTGTCCCAAAAAAATGTGTATGTTAAAAAATATCAAATTTTAGATAGTTGAGAATATTTTCAATAGAAAAAGTTTATAAGTTCGGAAACATCATTCAATTTCCTACATTTCATCTTTTTTACTCATCACAAGATTCATTGTGTATTTGTCTCAAAATATCCATGTAAGTTGAGGGATGTTTTTTTTTCAGTTTTCTATTGCATCTAATGTGTCAAAAGAGACCCACATTAGCTGGCACACCCCAAAATGAAAATAGATATCGTGTGCATATCATTTAGAAATAATTTGCATACTAATAGAAGCACACATGTCTAAATACAAATAATATTCATGAACAAAATAGATTTGGGTTCAAATTTTTGGATTTCAATATATAAAGAAATTAGAATGTGGAGAAAGCAAAGTAAAAATATGCATTAGAAGCATTTCAATTAGAGGAAGAACTCATGTTTATTTAAATGTGTTATTTAATTAGAAAGGCCATTTCATGTGCATGCAAGTGGATTTGAATTAGGAAATAAATTAAAATAAAGTAGGTTCATAGTACACATATTAGATAATTACAAATTAGAGAATTATGCATGAACAACATATGGTACTATGTACATTGAAAATTATAAAAAGAGAGGGTTGACCATAAAATGCAGGGCCATAATGGTTAGTTGGTTGTAATGGTGTTGAAATTCCATGGGGTGTTGGTGGAGAGAGTTCTAGATTGTGCTAGGGCCTAATTAGGCATCTCACTTGCTAGCGGTTGAGATTTGACTTTAGCTCTTTGAAAGTAGCACAATATTTTGGTGAGAGAGGCATTATTGTCATGAAAGAGGCATTCTTGACCCTCACAATCTTGTTATTGGTAGCTCCATAACATTTTATGCAACTCAAGGGTTCCATTGGAAAAATAGTATCCTTAAAATATCGTAGGGTGAAAATACGATGGGTAAAATTTATTGGGAATGTAGGAACTTGGCACAAAATCTCAAGAGCAAGAAGGGTTCCTTCATTTCTCAAATAAATATATTCATTTTCAAAACTTATGAATCTCCTTTTTTTTTTGTAACTAGGGGAATTGACAACTGAAGGTTGGGTTGGTACTCGCGTTACACGAGGTCCAAGGTTCCAATCTCGCTACCACTATACCTCTAGGTGCATCCACAGATGCCTGATCCATGGTGCATGGGTAAAATGGGGATTTGAACTGGTGACCAACTTATGAATCTCCTTTTGACTCTATGCCTTTGCAAGAATTTTTTGGAAGAACATACATTTCCAAATTTGAAGAGCTAATTTGTTTATTGAAATTTTTAGATCCATGAGTAACAATATTTTAATTTCCCAACTTAGGGCTTTTTTATTCATATTAAATGGCCAAAGAATATAGAAGATACATGAATTAATCTTTGTTTAGCTTTCTTTTGCAAGCCATTTGTTTGAAGTGATGAATTAACCAAAATGTTGTAGTCATTGGATATGAATCATGATGTTTTGTTGTTGAAAGGGTAAGAATGAAGTGATTTGCAAATAAGTGATGAGATTTATTCGATACTTTGTTCAAGAAGAATTGGCCAAACATTTCATATCGTGAGTACATTGAATAGGTTGAAGTTATAAAGTAGCTACATGAATAGATATATAGAAATTAATCACGGGAACTAATCATTGTTGAATTTGGCTACTTGTAATCTATAGTGGCAATCCTTAAACATCTAGGAGGGCCATGGGTCATTTGTAAGATTTTACCACATTAATAAGAACTAAGAACTCATCAATAATATTAGATTTAAGACAAAAAAAATTATACATACTTAATTTATCTGTTAATATTAATTAAAAGACCTTAGGCATTTAGAACTTTATGATGTGTAATGACAACTGATTTTTAGCGAAACTGAAATTATCTAATTTGTTTTCTAGGTGTAGAATTAACATGCCTACATGTTGCGTGCAATGATAATTTTAAAAATTAAAATTTTTAAAACATTACTTAATATTCACTAAACATAAAAATTTTAAAACATTACTTAATATTCACTAAACACCCTATTTGTTAAAGTAACAAAGTCATATTAACTTTTGTGGGATCATTTCTTGAACCATAATCTTTATTTAATTCATTTAAGAGAATTTTTGAATTGGGATTAATAATCACTAAATCAATTTATAATCAGCTATAGATCATTAATATTTATATTTACTTGATCATACAATGATTCTTGGGTCGGCGATAACTTAGGATAAATTTGCGTAAGTTTTGAGTATCTTTGATACCCAATACATCAATAACAGGAAACAAGTTTTGAGTATATTTGGTACCCAAGTTTTAAGTATATTTGGTAGTAATATGAGGAAACAAAACTTTTTATTTCATATCAACCTGAAAAGCATTAATTTTATTTTAATAAAATTAAATTAGTTATTGAATATATAAACATGATGATTTGATTTGTATATGGTATAGCAAAGATTAAAAGGACAAGTCAATAAGAATGATAGCATTATTATTTATCTAATTAAATCATAATAATAATAATAATAATAATAAATTATATTTAAATTCATTTTTAACTAAAATAATATATATATAAATATTGAATAATAATAATAATAATAATAATATTGTTATTAATAATAATAATAACAATATCATTAAAACATTAACATTAATAATAATATTAATAAACAATATTAATACTAATATTAATATGAACATTCAAATTTACATTAACAACATTAATATTAACATCAAATAATATTCACAACATTAATAATATTATTTCTAACATTAATGAAATAATAATATATTAATATTAATATTAATATTAACAACTATTTAAAAATTAAAAAATGATGTGTGTTTCTTTAATTAATTTATATCAACCATTATTTATGGTCTGATTTGTATATAGTATAGCAAAGATGAAAAGATAACTCAATAAAAGTGATAGCATAATTAGTTATCTAAATAGCTCATTATAATAATAAACTATATTTAAATCCATTTTTAATTAAAAGATTTTGTATATAAATTTCAAATAGTAATAATAATAATATTCATATTTATTTAACTAAATCATAATGTTAATAATAATAGTATTCATATTTAAATTAAATAATAATGTTAATAATAATAGTATTTATATTTATTTAATTAAATCATAATGTTAATAAATTATATTTAAATTTATTTTTACTTAAAATATTGTATATATAAATTTTTAATAATAATAATAATAATGATGATGTTATCATAACATTAATAATAATAACAACATTATTAAAACATTAACATTAATAATAATGTTAATAAACAATATTAACCATAACATTAATATTAATAGTAAACCATGGTCATCCATAGTAAACCTTGGTCAACTATAGTAAACTATGGTCATCCGTGAATAACCATAGTCAACCCTAAAAAAGCATTGTCAACCAACTAGGTTCAACCATAGTAAAAAATGGGAAAACAATTAGGATTAACCATTGACAACTCTGGTCAACCATAGTCAACCATTTTCAACGATGAAAAACCATGGTCAAGCATATTCAACCATGAAAAACCATGGTCAACCATAACCAAACATAGTAAACCATGTTTAACCGCACGGTTAGGCATAATCAATCAAAAACAACCATGGTCAACCATGAACAACCATCGTCAACCATGGTCAGCCATGAACAACCATAGTCAACTATGAACAAACATAGTAAACCATGGTCAACCATAGTCAACCATGGTCAACCATAGTTAGCCAAATGCAATCATGGTCTACCATAGTTAACCATGGTCAACTAAGGTTAACCATAATCAACCATGGTCAACCATCGTCAACCATATGGTTGACTATGGTTAACCATGGCTGGTTAATAATAACAACAACAACAACAACCATGGTCAAACGTGCGCAACCAAAAGTCAACCATGGTCAAACATGTGCAATAAAAAGTCAATGCATAACTATAGTCAACCATGAGAAAACTTGCACAACCGGATGTAATGTCCCCACCCTTGGACCCAATGCAAGGAAGGGAACCTGATCCCATTCTATGGGACTTTGACATAAACTCAACCCACTAATTTAAATCATATGAATAAAGCATTTGTGTGCAGATGCAAACAAATCAAATATGCACAGCGGAATAAACAAATCATCCACACACATATCATATTGCATTCAACATATCATTAACAGTCATCAAATAGTTAAAATAGTGCAGAAGTAAACACCTTAAATGCTCATCTTGATGTAATGTTGTCCCAAGCAACTAGCTATGTCGCTGCAACGTTCCTCCCAACCATAGGTCTCTGCCTAGCTTGTATTCTTTCAACACTCAGAGACCACCCCCAAGCTAGGCATGATATCTACAAGAAAAAGGGGACTCTCAAGCTCAGCTCAGCCAAAGCAATGGATAACCAGCTCAACCCCAGCATTCTCTTGCACACCAAACTCAGATATGGGCTCTGGAACACACTTTCAGCAGTGGAACTTAGGAACTAGATGGACAGGGGTTTTCCAAAACGTAGGCACACCAAAAATGGATTGTGGGAAGAGGAATCCAACCCCAGGGAAGAAAAACGATTTCTCCCACAGATGTATGAGCATATAGTGGGCCAAAACAGCCTCTACAAACCCCAAAATCGTTTTACTCTTTTCTTCACTATTAGACACAACAAAAACGCCCTTCCCAGTTAGGAAAATGAAGGTAAACACAGTAAAACCAGTGAGGAAAACGCCCAGGTAGCTCCAAAATCGTGAGAGGGCAAAGCGGGTTGATGGGTAATGGCTTGGGGAGCAATTCATGGCTCTTTTCTTGTTTAAGAAGACAAAAATGAATTTCCATGCAGGGTGGCTTTCCCATACCCAAATTTGGACAGCCATACCTCCCATTCCCCAAGGCATTAACTACCTCAACCAACTCTTGGGAGAAATCAATGATTGGTACAAAAGTCAACCTGGGTAGTTGAGGGTTCATGGGTTCTCACATTGACACTTGGATTGACTTCATTGGCTCAAGGGTTTGAATATTTCCCTCTCAGTTTCCTTGTAACATCATGCCCCCATCTCTTGTTGCATTGCATAGCTAATTGTGGGATTTTATATTAAAATGCATATTTACAATTCCCATGGCTTACTAGCACATGGGTAGCATAATTTCAAATACTTGCCTCTTCTAGATCGAGCGTTCACTAGCGGGGCCTTGGCCTTGAGTTCCACGCTAGGAATCATACATAATATGCATACATTATTTACATTATAGCCCAAAATATTACAAGGGTCAAAATGGGGGACATTACATTCCCCTCCCCTTGGAATAACACCGTCCTCGGTGTTCCAATACCTAGGAATACATACACGCTATATACATGTCCAAAATTCACAAAATATGGCAGGTTTGTCCTGCATTTCACCCTTTAATTAGGTTTTCAAGACCAAGTCCTTTGGTCCTCACAAACGGCTCCTGTTGGCTAGGACCTTCTAGCTCTTCATGAGGGCATTGTTCCAAAACAATCCCTTCCCTTTCTTTACCTTCCTACTGATCTACAATTCTGGAAACTTTATGGTGGCTACCCTCTTGATGTTCCATTGTTGAGCAGTTACGGAGGCAATGATTTCCTCCACATCACCAACATTTCATTGGTTGCTTTACCTTTTCCTACTCAAATTCCCTTGAGTCTTCCCTCCTAGAATGTTTCTTAATCGGACGATTGGATGAATGCTTCTTCATGGATCCACTTTCCTTTCCTTTACTGATTGCTCCCATAATGCTTTTTATCTCTTTTTGCAGATGAATAGAATCCTGCAAAACCTTGTGGTTCATCTCATTCTATTGCCTCTGTAGCTTGAGCATCTCTCCAAGATTTTCTTGGGTTCTGGCAATTGTTTGAAGAAGACTTTCAGCTAACTCTAATAGCCCTCGGTCTGCTGCCATGGTGAATGGAAACAACTGACCACACTTTGTTTACTAGCAACACTTTCTTGTGCCGGCTGCAACCAATTGTTTCACCTTCTTACCTATGAAATTCATCATGGAAATCCTTTGTTAGGACAAGCATAACATAAACATTAAAATTAGTCAATTATTTTCCCAATTGACATGGAATGTCCATGCTTTATTCATGGGACTTCCACACTTTTCATGCTCTCCAAACATACACATGAACTCGTTCATGTTCATCCTTTCACAGGAAATTTATTGTTTCAGCATTCACAATTCAGTTCAAGCAATTAAACACAATCTATTTTCAGCCATGACATGCAATCAAACAATCTTTTGTTTTATAAATGCATCAATCGAAAGGAAAGAGAAGAGTAGGAGTTTCTCCCTCTTAGTCTCGTTCTATTATGGAGCTACACCATCGTCGTGGTTCATGCTCCTTAGTCTCTTTCACTTCAATGTTAATGCTTGACTTTCCTTTCTTGGCTACAACACTTAGTGTCTAAGGTCTGTCTAAGGATTTTCAACTAGGAACCCTCCTCCATAGTTGCCCACAGAACCTTTGGCTGCTATGACCCACTCATGTCCACTAGCACCATCTTCAATTACTGCTCATATTGAGCTCTTTAGGATGGTCACATGTCCATCTGCATCCCTATGATGCCTTCATAGTCCTTGCTTCCAAAAATACCTACACTCAAACATTAAATCAATTCACATGTTTAGTTTATTTGTATACTATTTATCTCTAAACAAGAGTTTAGGAAATCATAACCAAATCATATACACATGTATATTCATAAGCAAGAAGCTGCAAGGTAACCGAATACTTATCTGTATTGGATGTCTTCACTTTATTCCACGTGATCCTTCTTTGCTTTACGAGCCTTGGATTTCCCGTGAACACAATTATGAATGTTGGGCTAGCACATAGGCTACTCCACAATCATTCGAACGGACAGTGCCAGGCCAGTACGCTGACTGGTTTTATCAATTGTTTAAGGGGTGTTGGGCCAGCGTACATGTTGCTTTACCATATCAAGTAGTTAATGCCCAACTAGTCACTCTCTAGACTTATTAAGAACTTTATAGTGTTCAACCAGCTACTCCCTAGATTTCTCAATAATTTATATCGCCCACTCATTTACTCTCTAGATTTACCAGCAATTTATAGTTCTTTCAGAGTCTTGCTTTCCTGCGATGACCAAGGTTTCCAACAAAGAAACAATAGTGTATCAGCTTAGCTATTAGAAGACTTATACCTGAAATATTCATTATTCCAAACAAGACATAAATGAAAACGAATACTTATCTGTATTGCGCATTTCCCCTCTGGTCCACAGGGTCCTGCTTTGCTTTGCAAGCCTTGGAATCGCCTATGGACTTGGATATAGTTAATGCTTAACTAGTACACCTCCCCATCGGTTGGATTTACCAAGCATTTGGTGGTGCCCAACCAGTCCCATACCTGGTTGGCCCTCTCCAGTGCTGAGCCAGCACATTCGTCTGGGTCATCGACCAATGGACGGAAACTGCGCCACCTAACCATTATAGGTTAAGGCTCTACTATGGAGCCATAAGCATCTCAGAGTTTTCAGTCAGTCTTTGGCACTTGCCCTCCTACTACTGACCCAATAGAGATTTTATGCCTTCACCAATGTCACCACACCCTCTTGCACCATAACCCTTCACACACACATCAACTCTTCATTCATACAAGGACGCCACTCCTTCTATTGTGAAAATTGGTGGTTTCTTTTTGGAACTTTATAGGTGACTTTCTTGACTACAGGTTAACATGGCCCCACTCACATAAGGATGATATCCCTTTTTACTACACAACTTCCTGGGTTTGTCCATCCCTTCCAGTATTATTTAGTGTGAGCATAGAAAGGTTGTCAATTCCTATATAGTCCTTCTGTGTACCCTTCTTCACTTTGCCTTTTAATGTGTAGTACCAATTGGCATCTATGTAGGCTGACAACACAAGAAGGATAAGCAGGCTTATCAGTATTGCTTCTCAAAATCGCAACCACATTCCATAACATTCACTATCAAGTATTGAAACACCAGGAATGCATCCATTCCCTTAGGGTGTAGTCAATATTGACAACCTTATCATGACCCGGCACCAAAAAAGGTGTGCACCCCCTTTCCAATGTGAGCCATGTAGGCCATAATCATACTCAAGCAGTCTAAAATGATATATATAAATAAAGTAGAGCATGCCCTTCATATTAACACTAATAATTTAGACATGCATGTTCTAGTCTAGGGTCACAGAATACTCATTCATTTTGCAGATGTATCTCACATGCCTTCTTGGCATAGCTTTACCATCTCACTCTCATGGTTTACCGACATGCGGTTTGGCTGAGACATTATCAATGGCATTTCACCCGAAACCCATTTCCAAAGCATGGGGTCCTTCCCCATCTAATTTGGCTTTTGCAGGCCATCACTCCTGGTCTTCCTGCAATGTGTCATCCTGGCACACTTATCAAATAGCCAACAATCAACAACATTTAACAATAACTTCAAATCTGATTGTTTCCTAACCAATCAATAGCATTAATAATTAAATTCAAACATGAATTTACAATTCTGTCCTCCTATAGAAATTGATTTGCTTAGCAATGAGCCTATCCTCATATTGTTTGGCTCTCGTAAGTTGTATCACTCTGTCCATTATGGTTTCACCCTTGCTACCATATATGAACATCCACCTACAACATGTCCTCCATGAGAACCTTCTCATAACCTTTGGCTTCTGCACATGGTAGATCCTAGTCTTTACTATGGACTTATCCTCATTTCCATACGCAAGATTTTTCTACCTAAAAACTGAAACTCCAATCAGCCAAACATGTTGTCAATATCTATGCATATAATCCTTTCATTGCCACAACAGTCACTGAAGTGATCTCAGAATTATAACACTCAATAATTCAAATACCTTCAGTTGTTAACATTTGAAATGCAATGAAATATATACATTTCTATATATGCATCATTATCACAATAAAATTGCAAGACACAGTCACACTATCCATGCAATTTAAATAACTGTAAATACTCATTACTTCACATTTCATGCAATTCTGTCCTTCCAGCAAAGTGCTCTGGTAGCCCATCACCTATCTACCTTCTTCATGCAGTCTTCCTCCTGCATTCATAGTATCTCATGAAATGGTCTCAGGATTAACGATAGTCCACCATTTCATCTATTATCTAACTGCATTGAAACATATATATGTCACACCCATGCATTCACACAATGCATCTCAACATGTGCACCCACACATATGCATGCACATTCACAACATTTTCATAATCTTTTAATGTGTACTCACTCAATGCATAATCCCTCAATACAACCTTGCATTAATCCATGAATATATGGCCTAACCCTGCCTATCTCATATGGCATACACTACAACAGGACCATAAATCATCACTTATTTTGGTTGCTAAACTCACAACCAACATACACAAACGGTATGGTATAATTTCATATGAATGCACTATAGGGTGTAAGGCTCCTTGCCTTCACTTACCCACACCTGACCATACTTGGTATATTGACATTCACATTCACTCGACACCACATGCAAATCAATCAACATAGTTTAAACATAGTTGAAGGGATCTCACCAAATCCTCTTTCAACATTTATGCAATTAAGCACAGTTAACCCCTACCTGCATGGCTATTGTTAACATCGCTTGATATTACCTGATCAGTTGGCCTCTTACCACGGCTTCACAGTCCTTTTTCCAACCTCATGATCACAGATTTGTTGCACCATCCTTTCTTCATAAGGTTGTATGCAACAATCATCATCCACATCCTTAGCCATGCTTCGGTTGTCTTTGGTTCTACAACCAATGTGAACACAACTAATTATTAGCAACTACAATCATTATCTTAAGTGGCTCATTGCATATGTAAAACCTCACCATGATTTTACCAATACACAATATCATATACATGCACAAACATTTTCACAGGCACTATGCAATGTTTATTGATATGCCATCTAGTGCATAGTCATACCATCTATCTAGTCCCTTGCATTTCATTCGTGCTTCTATGGTCTGATTCATACAACCATTATCAACTACATGGATTGTCATCAGCCATAGACCATACCATTAATGGCTATTGCATGTGTAACTTTCACTACCTTTACCCATATGCAACATCGTGTTCATGCATAAGCAATCCATATGCACCATGCAATGATTCTTTAATCATGCCCACTAATTCATATGCATTACTCTCTTGTATTTCCAGCATCCCTATGCCATAATTTCCAGTATATATAAACTTGGGAATATAAATACAATAGCAAGAGAAGAGTTAAGGAATTCTCCCTTTCCAATTCCTCATCATGACATGGAGTTCCTCCTCCACATCATAGCTGATCCTTTTCTTGGCTTCCCTACCAAGCACACAAAGATTCATTAGCTATGACCTTCTCACGAATTAGCAATTCAGTATATACATACGTGTATAACATTCATTCTTGCTATTTTCCAAACATGCAATTCTTATGCTATAAATAAAAATATTTTAAGGTGAGGAATTTTCCTCTTATCAACATTGCCTTGCTTCCCCCATTGCTCTTGTACAATGCATATTACAGTCAATTACTCTTAATAAGGCCTCCACAACCTTCTATGCAATCCATGCTTCTCATCCCAAGCATAGAGAATGCATCTCACACTTTCAACGACTTTCTCCGGGGGACGACGGGGGTCAAGGGGGCTTGCCCCCTTTTTTTTTTGTAAATCCTTCGATTTCAAGCAATCTGGCGCATAAGTTCCATGGAAATTTTTTCATTTTCAGCACCTAAAAATCTCCCTGAAAAACAGCTAAAATTTCCTGTTTCTGAGCAACTCGTCCAGTTCTTCCGGCCAGTTGCGGAGCAACTCACTGAGTTCTTCCTCCGAAAACACTTAGAAAACTTTTGAGATTTTTCAGACCAACTCGCCGAATCCTTCCACCGTTGCAGACCAACTCGCCGAGTTCTTCCAGTCGAAAACTCAACTTTTCCTTCCGACAACTTCAGCGCAAACTCGCCAGTTCTTTCCACAGTTTCGGGCCAACTCACCGAGTTCTTCCGCCGAAATTACTTAGAAAAATTTTGAGATTTTTCGTACCAACTCGCCGAGTCCTTCCGCCGTTGTGGACCAACTCGCCGAGTTCTTCAGCTCGAAAACTCAGCTTTTCCTTCCGACAACTTCGGCATAAACTCGCCAGTTCTTTCCGTAGTTTCGGGCCAACTCGCCGAGTTTCGCCAAAATTTTTCCATCTTTTTCAACGAACTTTGTTAATTTTCTGCCGACTGCTTTGGCCCAACTCGCTAACTTGAGCTGACCATTTCGGCAGGACTCAAAATCTTGCGCCGAAACCAACTTAGCATAAAAACTCAAAAACACTTAGAAAATTTCAAATTTTCAAATTTTTTTGAAATTTTCTTAATGATTACTGCTGAGCAAGAAGCATACTTACCTCTGTAGGTTGTGATAGGTAGCCCATGAAGGCCCAATGCTGCAACCAGCAGCTCTGATACCAAAATGTAATGTCCCCACCCTTGGACCCAATGCAAGGAAGGGAACCTGATCCCATTCTATGGGAATTTGACATAAACCCAACCCACTAATTTAAATCATATGAATAAAGCATTTGTGTGCAGATGCAAACAAATCAAATATGCACAGCAGAATAAACAAATCATCCACACACATATCATATTACATTCAACATATCATTAACAGTCATCAAATAGTTAAAATAGTGCAGAAGTAAACACCATAAATACTCATCTTGATGTAATGCTGTCCCAAGCAACTAGCTATGTTGCTACAATGTTCCTCCCAACCATAGGTCTCTTCCCAGCCTGTATTCTTTCAGCACTCAGAGACCACCCCCAAGCTGAGCATGATATCTACAAGAAAAAGGGGACTCTCAAGCTCAGCTCAGCCAAAGCAATGGATAACCAACTCAACCCCAGCATTCTCTTGCACACCAAACTCAGATATGGGCTCTGGAACACACTTTCAGCAGTGGAACTTAGGAACTAGATGGACAAGGGTTTTCCAAAACATAGGCACACCAAAAATGGATTGTGGGAAGAGGAATCCAACCCCAAGGAAGAAAACCGATTTCTCCCACATATGTATGAGCATATAGTGGGCCAAAACGGCCTCTAAAAACCCCAAAGTCGTTTTACTCTTTTCTTCACTATTAGACACAACAAAAACGCCCTTCCCAGTTAGGAAAATGAAGGTAAACACAGTAAAACCAGTGAAGAAAACACCCAGGTAGCTCCAAACTCATGAGAGGGCAAAGTGGGTTGATGGGTAATGGCTTGGGGAGCAATTCATGGCTCTTTTCTTTCCCAAGAAACCAAAAATGAATTTCCATGCAGGGTGGCTTGCCCATACCCGAATTTGGATAGCCATACCTCCCATTCCCCAAGGCATTAAATACTTCAACCAACTCTTGGGAGAAATAAATGATTGGTACAAAAGTCAACCTGGGTAGTTGAGGGTTCATGGGTTCTCACATTGACACTTGGCTTGACTTGATTGGCTCAAGGGTTTGAATATTTCCCTCCCAATTTCCTTGTAACATCATGCCCCCATCTCTTATTGCATTGCATAGCTAGTTGTGGGCTTTTATATTAAAATGTATATTTACAATTCCCATCGTTTACTAGCACATGGGTAGCATAATTTCAAATACTTGCCTCTTCTAGATCGAGCGTTCACTAACGGAGCCTTGGCCTTGAGCTCCACGTTATGAATCATACATAATATGCATACATTATTTACATTATAGCCCAAAATATTACAAGGGTCAAAATGGGGGACATTACACCGAAAGTCAACCAAAATACAAACATGTGCAACCATAATCAACAATGGTAAAGCATGTGCAACTAAAAGTCAAACATGCATCCACCAAAAGTTAAATCAAACATGTGCAATCATTGTGAAAAGTGCGTAACTAAAGTCAAACATGAACAACCAAACATGCACTACCAACATACACAACCATAGTCAGAGATGCACAACCAACATGCACAACAATAGTTAAACATGCACAACAAAAGTCAAGCATGTGCAACCAAACATGCATAATTAAAGTCAAACATGCAAAACCAAATTCAAACATGGGCAACCAAAGTGAACCGAAATTCAAGCATGTGTACACATAGTCAACCAAAATTCAACCATGGTCAAACATGCATAACCATAAGTCAACCATGGTCAAACATGTGCACACAAAACTCAACCATGGTCAAACATGCGCAACCATAGTGAAAATTCAACCAAAATTCAAACATCCACAACCATAGTCAACCATAGTAAAACATGTGCAAGCAAAAGTCAACAATGGTTAAACATGCACAACCATAGAGAAACCAAAAGTCATCCATGGTCAAACATTCATAAACATAGAGAAACAAAACTCAACAATTCGCAAGCATAGAGGACCAAAAGTCAAACATGCGCAGCCGTAAAGAACCAAAAGTCAACCAAGGTGAAACATGTGCCACCATAGAGAAGCATGGTCAAACATGCACAACCATAGTTAAACATGGATAACCATGGTCAAACATGCACAAACCATGGACAACAAAAGTCAACCATATGGTTGACCATGGTTATTTTATAATAATAATAATTTTAACAACCAACTATGGTTGGTTATTAATAATATTAATATTATTAATCATGGTTTGCTATTAACCATGGAGGACTATGGTTGAACATGGTCAACCATGGTTAACCATAGTCAACCTAATCAACCATGGTCAAGCATAGTCAACCATTGTCCACCATGGTAAACCATAGTCAACCATGGTCAAACATAGTCAAACATGGTCAACCAAAGTTAACCATAGTCAACCATGTTTAACCAAAGTCAACCATAGTCACCAATGGTTGGCCATGTTCAACCAAAGTCAACTATGGTCAACCAAAGTCAACTATGGTTAACCATGGTTAACTATAAACAACCATGGTTGACCTGTTGATGTATATGTAACTTCGGAATGTTTTTCATCTATGTATTTCATATATATTTACTGTACCCTTATTAGAGATGTGTTATTCCTCTATAAGAAAGTGTCGTCATGTGGATTGACAAGTGTCGCAAGTGTGTGTACTTGTCGATGGGTTATTAGACCACCATGTGTGGGGTCAGCCCTGAAATATATATATTATATTGTGGATGTACCTAGATAGACAAGTCGGCCCCATAAGGTCACTGGGAAAACAGGTTAGTATAAATAGAGATTAGGAGATCTCTATTTAGATCATTCGAAAAGTTATCTCTCTCTCACTCAAAAAGTGGCACACTAGTGAGGAGGAGGATCATTTGCTTCTAGGAGACTATCTCAAGTGTATTTTGGTTGTACTTTGGTTGAGCCATTTCTCTCTCTATCTCTGAGGAAGTTGTGGGGTTTTTCACCTTAGGGTTTTCCCCACAGAAACCATGTGTCTCTTGTCTCTCATGCTTTTGATTCTTGTGATACTTGTCATGCTTATTGTGATTGTTATGCATTGATATACTGTATATGTTATTCTCTCAGTGAATATCCTAGAGTATTGTGAATTAATGCTCAAAATTTAACATGGTATCAGAGCTAACCTCAGAAGAAGACATTTTGCAGTGACGAAAACTTGAGTTTCTTGTTTATTGGGTTTCTCTCCACAGATTTTGGAAAAGCAGTATAGTAGATTGACTCTACTCATCAAGGAGAATATACCTGTCCAATCAGAATTCAATTCTGAGTATTTTCAGATTTGGCCCTAAAAATTAGGGTTTCCACAACAATAGGAATTTCTGAAATCTAAAGACATAGCTGGAAGCTCCTTGCAAAAATCAAAGTTTAGAGCTTTGGATCAAGATTTTTGGCTGGGTAGCTCTCCGGGAAACTCAAACCGTAATTCAGGGCTCTCCCCAGTGAACCCAGGAAGACAAAAAAAGGCAAATCTGAAGGGTAAAGCTTTGCTGATCTCAAATTCTGAATACACCAGGCTGATCAGCTCATCAAGGCGCATCTTTCTATCCTTTCAGAAAATTGAAATTCACATTTTGAATTTTTAGGGTTTTTTCGATAAACCCTAATCTGGGACCAGATCCAGTTTTCAGCATTTCAAGTGGTAAGACCTAAATATTTTCTATTTCCATTTGAAGTACTCTTTAAGATGTCTCACCAAACCAAGCTTGAGGATAAGCTTGAAGGAGATGATAACTTCCGAGCTTGGAATTATAGGATTAGGTTAATCCTGGAAGAGAATGAGTCGGACTCATATGTAAAAGAAGACATCCCTATCCCAGAGGATGAAGAGGCTAAAGTATTTCATAAGAAGAACTTGGTCAAGGAAAAGAGAATCATTGTTGATTCTATCAAATACCATCTCATACCCCATGTGTCTCCTCTAAAGACACCCAAGGAGATGTTTGACTCTTTGACCAAGCTATTTGAAGGGAAGAACATAAATCGGAAGATGACCCTGCGGAACCAATTGAAAGGAGTAAAGTTTCAAAATGGAGAAACCATTCAATATTATTTTTCAAGGGTCTCCCAAATCAAGGAACAACTAGAAGGAGTGGATGAAATGGTGGAGAATGGTGAAGTGGTGATGACCACTCTAAATGTCCTACCCAGGTCATGGGATTCCTTTATTCAAGGAATTTGTGCAAGGAAGAAGTTGATCTCCTTCAACAGATTGCGGGAAGAATGCTCTCAAGAAGAATCTAAGCTTGTGGCCCGAGAAGAAAAGATGGGAAATGAAGATCAAGCTCTCACAGCACATGCCAGGAAAGGCAAGTCCAAGAAGGAATCATCTCATAACAGAAGATTCACACACCACCATTATCATAAAGATAAGAAAGATCTAAGATGCTTCAATTGCAATGAGAAGGAACACTTTGCTTCAAATTGTCCCAAGAAGAAGAAAGACAACAACAACAACTTCAATAAGAAGAAGAAGAATAACAAAAGAAGATATCATGCTCATGCTGCCGAAGATGATGAACCCCCAAAGAAGAACGCTAGGGCAGAAAGTGATAGTGATGATGACTCATCAAGTGAAGAAGAATATGTTCTAATTTCTGCTCTCACGGGTACTATCTCCCATGGTTGTAATGATTGGTTGATTGAAAGTGGGGCTTCCAAACACATGACTGGGTTTAAGGAATCTTTTGTGAATCTATCTGAACATGAATCACCCCATAAGGTGAAACTTGGGGATGATTATCAATACCCAATCAAAGGAAGTGGTGAAGTCTCTTACAACCTAGATTCTGGAAAATATTTGAAGATGAAAGAAATCCTTTATGTACCTGGGCTCAAGAAGAACTTACTCTCCATCTCTGCATTGGATGCAAAAAGTATGAGGGTTGCATTTGTGGATGGCCAAGTCCTAATGTGGCCATAGGGAAAGAACATAGATGATGCAGTAGTGATTGGAGAGCAAGAGGGAGGTTTGTATAAATTGAAGAGACAACCTGAACATGCCATGGTACATGAATCCATGGAGCCAAGTGAACTTTGGCATAGAACACTTGCTCATATGCACTATAGGGCACTTCCAATTACAAGCAAGGCTGTAGAGGGTCTTCCTTAAATCAAGACCAAACATGAAGGTGTTTGCAAAGGATGTGCAAAAGGTAAGAACATTAAGAAGGCTTTCCCAAGTAGTGAAAGCAAGGCAAAAGACATCCTAGAAATCATCCACTCAGATGTATGTGGTCCTATGTCATCCAGTTCTCTGAGTGGATATGTTTACTATGTCTCATTTATTGATGACTTCTCCAGGAAGACTTGGGTATACTTCTTGAAGAACAAAGATGAGGTGTTTGATAAGTTCAAGGAATTCAAAACCTTGATGGAGAATCAAACTGACAAGAAGATCAAAACATTCAGATCTGACAATGGTGGAGAATTCACCTCAGGTGACTTCAAGAAGCTTTGCAGTGATTCAGGAATTAAGAGGGAGTTGATTGCTCCTTATAATCCTCAACAGAATGGAGTTACAGAAAGGAAGAACAGAACAATCATGGAAGCAGCAAGGGCAATGCTGCATGACTAGGATCTACCTATGCATCTATGGGCAGAAGCAGCTAGAACAGCTATATATGTGGAGAACAGAACACCCCACAAGATATTGGATAACAAGACACCAGAAGAGGTCTTTTCTGGTAAGAAACCTGAAGTCAACCATCTCAGAATATTTGGTTGTCCAGTATACACTCATGTCCCAAAGGAAAAGAGGACTAAACTAGATCCTTCAGGAAAGAAGGGTATCTTTGTGGGTTATAGTGAAAGCTTGAAGGCTTACAGAATATACTTTCCAGGGTTCAAAAAGATTGATGTCGGCAGGGATGTAACATTTGATGAAAACTCAACCTTCATCAAATCAAGGAAGGCACTTATCGAAGTTTATGAAGAACCTAAGGAAACTAGATTTCAAGACACTACCATGACTGAAGTAGTTCCAGAAGTTGTTCGTGAGTTTGAAGATCCGCAAGAACCTGTAGATCCACCCCGTGAGGATAACTCTCACAAGAGGAAACCTGCATGGGCTAGAGAGCTCATTCAAGATGCAGAAAGATTTGGCATTCCAGAAGAAGAACACAGAGCAAAGAAGAGAACCAGATCACATACCAGCTATGTTGCTTTACTCTATGACATTATGAACAAAGAGCCTTCCAGTTATGAAGAAGCAGCAGAAAAGAAAGAATGGAAGGATGCCATGGTTGAGGAATACCAATCAATAATGAAGAATGATGTTTGGGATGTTGTACCAAGACCTAAAGAGAAGTCTGTTGTGACTTCTAAATGGATCTACAAAATCAAGCATGCTGCAGATGGCAGTGTAGAGAAATACAAAGCAAGATTCATAGCTCGTGGCTTCTCTCAGAAAGAGGGAATAGATTATGAAGAAACTTTTGCACCTGTAGCCAGGTATACTTCCATCAGAACAATACTTGCCCTGGCTGCAGCGATGAAATGGAAAATACACCAGATGGATGTCAAGACTACTTTCTTGAATGGTGTAGTTGAAGAGGAAGTATATGTGGAGCAGCCACTCGGTTTCGAAATACATGACAGGGAGTCATATGTGTGCAGATTGAAGAAAGCCTTGTATGGCTTGAAAGAAGCTCCCAAAACTTGGTATGGTAGGATGGACAGTTTCCTATCTAGTTTGGGCTTTACCAAGAGTAAAGCAGATTCCAACCTTTATTACAAGGTTGAGGAAGGGAATCATGTGATTCTACTCTTGTATGTGGATGACTTATTTGTAACAGGAGATGACAGATTGATTGCAAATACAAAGAGGAAGCTTGCTGCTGAGTTCAATATGCAAGATTTGGGAATGATGCATTATTTCCTAGGTATGGAGGTGTGGCAGAGTGCAGGTGGGATCTTCCTTGGTCAATGGAAGTACACAGTAGATATCCTGAAGAGATTCGGGATGATGGATTGCAAGGCCATGGCCACACCTATGGCATCGAATCTGAAGCTTCTAGGTGATGCTTCATCTGAGCCGGTTGATGTCTCTATGTATCGTCAGATGATTGGGTCCTTGATGTACCTGACGAAAACAAGACCAGATATTTGCTTTGCGGTGAACACATTGAGCCAGTTCCTGACAGATCCGAGGAGTGTTCACCTGGTTGCTGTAAAGCATGTTCTGAGGTACCTGAAGGGTACAGTGGATTATGGGCTCAAGTATGAAGTGAATCAAAAGTTTAACCTGCAGGGTTATGTTGATTCAGATTGGGCTGGCAGTGCGACAGATAGGAAGAGCACATCTGGGAGCTGCTTCAGTATGGGATCAGGTGTGATCTCTTGGTTTAGCATGAAGCAGTCCTGCCTAGCACTGAGTACAGCTGAGGCATAGTATATTGCAGCCTGTTCAGCTAGTTATGAGGCAGTATGGCTACGGAAGCTACTGTTTGAGTTATTTGATCTCTCGTTGGATGCTACTGGTATCTTTTGTGATAACCAGAGTTGTGTGAAGCTGTCCGAGAACCCAGTGTTTCATGACAGGTCAAAACACATAGAGATCAAATATCACTATATCAGGGATATGGTGCAGAGAGGAGCTATGAAGCTCCTGTATGTTGCGACGGACGAGCAGATTGCAGATGTGCTAGCGAAGCCACTAGCCAAGGTGAAGTTTGAGTACTTCAGGGAGAGGCTTGGTGTTCTTCAGATCGATGACACTTCGAGGAAGAAGTGATGGACACATTTGCTGAAGCCATTCCAAACATGTTGGAAGGAGGATCCTTCACATGGCTGTGGATGTAAGTGTTGGATGATGAGCATCAGGATGATGTTCTGGTTTCTGCTTTGTATGATCAGTTGGATCATTTTTATATGTATGTATGTATGCATCATGTTGGATGCTGGATATGATCAGTTGGATAATTTATATGTATATGTATGTATGCATCATGTTGGATGCTGGATATGATTAGTTGGATCATTTATATGTATGTACGCATCATGTTGGATGCTGGATATGATCGGTTGGATCATTTGTATGTATTTTGTGTATGCATCATGTTGGATGCTTCGACCATGTATATGTATATGTATCAGGTGGATACATTGTATGATCAGGTAGATCATGTGTGTTGATATGTATCATGTGTGATCAGGTGGATCATGTATTTGTATTTGTATCAGGTGGATGCATTGTATGATCAGGAGGATCATGTGTGACGATATGTATCAGGTAGATACTTGGTATGCATCAGGTAGATGCATTGTATGATCACGATGATCATGGATGACGAGCTTCAGGATGTTGCTCCAGATGACATGCAGTAAGATGTTGCAGTGATGATGATCAGGATGATCATGTGTACATTAGGATGATGTATGGTGAGTATCAGGTTGATACTCTGTGGCCGTGGAACAGGTTGTGCAGATAAGCATGTAATTTGTGCCTTGGGAGATTTGCAGATAGTCTTTCGAGGTTTTGCCTACGACATGTAATTTGTACCCTGGGATATCTGGAAAATGCTCTTTCGAGGTTTTGCTTGGGAGGACATATAATTTGTGCCCTGGGAGATCTGCAGATAGTCTTTCGAGGCTTTTCCTATGGCATGTAATTTGTGCCTTGGGATATTTGGTAGATGCTCTTCCGAGGTTTTGTCCTATGGCATGTAATTTGTGCCTTGGGAGATCCGATAGGATGAGCCATGTGCTCATAATTAGTCCTGGGATGCTCTTTCGAGGTTTTTGCATGACCACATGTAATTTGTGCCCTGGGATATCCGATAGGTTGAGCCTTGTGCTCGTAATCAGTCCTGGGATGCTCTTTCGAGGTTTTGTGGTGACCACATGTAATTTGTGCCCTAGGAGATCCGATAGGTTGAGCCTTATGCTCGTAATTAGTCCTGGGATTCTCTTTCGAGGTTTTGTGGTGGGGTCACATGTAATAAGTCCTAGAGATCTTGACAGGATGAAAAAGGCCTCAGATGCTCTTTAGGGTTCTTGCTAGTCAAGAGACTCTTTTAAGGTTTTGTGACGCACGTAATAAGTCCTGAGATTTCCATAGTATGGCCAGTGATGATGAAGACCTACAAGTGGTGGGCCTACATCCAGTATGAAAAAGGACTGGCTCTGTAGAACTTCCTATGACGAGTAGAGTCAGAGATTTGTTGAGATAGCAGCAGCAGTGACGATGATGATGATGATGCATCGATGACGATGATCCCGAGAAGAAGACTTGTCTAGCAGATCTGTGTTGAGAAATACCTTCCTAGTTAAGAGGGAGTGTTGATGTATATGTAACTTCGGAATGTATTTCATCTATGTATTTCATATATATTTATTGTACCCTTATTAGAGATGTGTTATTCCTCTATAAGGAAGTGTCATCATGTGGATTGACAAGTGTCGCAAGTGTGTGTACTTATTGATGGGTTAGTAGACCACCATGTGTGGGATCGGCCCTGAAATATATATATTATATTGTGGATGTACCTATCTAAACAAGTCGGCCCCATAAGGTCACTAGGAAAATAGGTTAGTATAAATAGAGATCAGGAGATCTCTATTTAGATCATTCAGAAATCTATCTCTCTCTCACTCAGAAAGTGGCGCACTAGTGAGGAGGAGGATCATCTACTTCTAGGAGACTATCTCAAGTGTATTTTGGTTGTACTTTGGTTGAGCCATTTCTCTCTCTATCTCTGAGGAAGTTGTGGGGTTTTTCACCTTAGGGTTTTCCCCACGGAAACTCTGTGTCTCTTGTCTGTCATGCTTTTGATTCTTGTGATGCTTGTCATGCTTATTGTGATTGTTATGCATTGATATACTGTATATGTTATTCTCTCAGTGAAGATCCTAGAGTATTGTGAATTAATGCTCAAAATTAAAATGACCATGGTCAACCATAATCAACCATGGTCAATCACAGTCAACCATGGTCAACCATAGTCAAACATCGTCAACGATAGTCAACCATCATCAACCATGGCCAACCATAGTAAACCATCGTCAACCATAGTCAACCAAATGCAACCATGGTCAACCATAATTAACAATGGTCAACTAAGGTCAACCATAGTCAACCATGGTCAACCAATTTCAACCATTGTCAACCATATGGTTAACTATGGTTGACCATGGTTGGTTAATAATAATAATTATAATAACTAACTATGGTTGGTTATCAATAATAATAATAATAATAATAACCATGGTTGACCATGGTCAACCATGATCAACCAAAGTCAACCATGGTGAACCAAAGTCAACTATGATTAACAATGGTCAACAAACCATGGTCAACCATAGTCTAGCTTTCTTAACCATGGTCAACCATAATCAACCATGGTAATTTTTTGGGGAATTTTCTAAAAATATGCAATTTAATTCTCGGTTAAGGGATTGGGGTCTATTTACTAATCTGGGTTAACGGATTAGGGTATTTGATGCTGCGGAATACCTATATTGTATTGTGAGTGATTCAGAATGATTGATGAGAAAAATAGGAGTGGTGGCTCCAAGGTTTGTTGGTTTTCTCGGTTAAGGGTTTCCAAGGTAAATCTATGTGTATTATGTGTGAATGTTGTGGTGTAATCTTTGTTTTGCTTAAAAGAATATGTATGCTTTGCTTCTTTGCACAGGTTTAAAACTTACAATTTGAACTTTAAAACTTTAAGTGTGGAAATATTGAATACTTGAATCGATGAACCATTCAATCACATGAAACATTCAACCATAACAAAATATGAACCCTAGGGAAAACCCTCAAAACAATGAGGATGAAAAACCACAGCAAATATTCACAGTATAATTATGATAGATAGCAAAGAATGTCTTTTATAAAATAGAATATTTCTTTCGGCACCCCAGTTGCTAGATAAGAGAGAAAGATAAAGAAGAGAGACTCAGAATAATATCCTGCACAAAGAGAAGTGCCTTGCCTTCAAAAGAGAATATAATTCACTTCACATTGACTTCATCAATCCAGTATAACATATTTATATATTCTTCTCATGCATCGACTTATATTTTTATCTTTTGACTTCAGGATGAACTCACCCTCCATTTGGATGCATCAATCTTGCATGAAGGAGTGCGCCCCACTTCTCATGCAGTGCATTAACTCACTAAACTGTCTCTTAGGATGAACTCGCCCCTTAACTGAAATCTTTCCCACTTAGTTAGCTGGCTAACTTAAGTGTCATCATGCAAGTGATGCAACTCAAGTTTTGTCTTTTAGTTTAACATAAGTGTCATCATGCAATAACACTTAGCTAACTAGATCCTCTTTGTTATCACTTAGTTAACTCTCTTAACTGATTCTTTCTTGTTAGCATTGACATTGTAGTGATCAGTTTGAGTTCTCCTTTAATTAACTAAGGCATACATTGTGGCTTTAACTAAAGCTTAACAATTCGAGTTCACTTAGTCATCTCATGATCAATTCAAATTCTCTTTTTCTCTATGCATTTATATTTATCTCTTATATTTACTACATAGTCAATATGTGTTAACTTTAATTATCTATCATATCAGATTATACTCAGAAGATTTGTCAGATGCTGTGATCTTATTATATTACTCTCGGACCAAATGATCATATGCTAAATTAATTCACTCTAGAGATGGCCAATCTCTAAAGGAGACTTAATATAAATCGGTGGCCATGGTTATTAATACATCACACAACATTAATGCTTCAACATGCAAAGCATCTACCTCTATAAATAGAGGTCCACCCCATGGGTACCTACTATAACTGGAAGTCCACATGAGAATCTAACTTGACACACAAGCCCTGAGTCTTGTCCAACAAGAATTTACAACATCATCACTTTGATACATCAAAGAATTCACCTCAACACATGAGGAATAACCTTTTACAACTGAAGGATTAGTCATTATTGAGTCCAACTCAAGAATCTACTCCAAGTTCCTAAGTCCAACTCAAGCTCCCTAGCTCAACACATGAGGCCCAATACTGGCTGCACAAGATTGGCTTGGAGAATGACTCGTGATGTTGAACATTTAACCAAGTGTGTCTTCCTCATTCCCTTCCATTCCATCAATTACACCACATGAAGTAAGGTCAACATCAGTACCACATTAGCATCGAGGTAGCAGTCATGGTAGGGGTAGTGGTGGTCGAGGACCGATAGTCATCACAACCCCAACTGGTATCAAATATTTTACATGTCAAGGTCCCCATTACCAGTGATATTTATCAATAGAATAGAGATGGAAATGGGTCAACTAGCCATAGGGTCAACCGTCAGATTCATGTAGCAATGAACCATCACCAAGGAGAACAATAGGCTACAGTTTTGAATTCAATGGGTATGATCAAGGGAATTCCTTTGAGTATTTTGATAGACCTTGGGGCTACTGATAGCTTAATTTCCCCTTCTGCATTAGAGAGATGTGGGTTGGAAGCCCAACCTCAAATTGACTTTGACCGAGTAGAGATGGCCTTAGGACGGAAACAATCAATAGGACTCTTAGTGAAGAATTGCATAATTAAAATAGGAAGTGTTTATACTGAAATAAAAAGTGTATAGTGGGAATGGATGGGTTGGAATCACATCGAGCACTACTAGATTGTTATGAGAAGAAAGTATTTTGCAATAATGAGTTAGGAGAGCTAGTGGTGATTGAGGGGATTAAGTGGGACAGTTCTCTATGGTTTATCTCAGCCACCAAGGTAAAGAAATGTATTACAAAAGGATGCAAGATTTATGTGATAGAATCAATGAGTGAGGGAAATAACACCTCTAAGGTGCCACACCCAATTATCTCTAAGTTTGCAAATGACTTTCCCCATGAGTTTCCATTATTACCTACAGTATGTGAGTTTGAATTCACCATTTACCTAAAACCTGGTACATAACCAATAATATCCTAGACCCCATATCGAATGACGGTACCGAATATCAATGAGTTAAGTATTCAACTCAAGGAACTCATTGATCAGCAGTTAATCCGGCACAGTGTATCACCTTGGGGGCACCAATAATATTTGTTAAAAAAAAGGATGGCACCCTTCATCTATGCATTGACTATCAAGACCTAAACAAGGCAACTATCAAGAACTCGTATCACATGCCACACATCGATGATTTATTTGAATACCAACGAGGGGCATCAGTATTTTCTAAGATAGACCTACAATCAGGTTACCATCAATTGAGGGTCAAGGAAGAGCATATCCCTAAGATTTATTTCTGAACTAGGTATGGGAACTATGAATTTGGTGGTACCATTTTGGCTAACCAATGCCCTAGTAGATTTCATGAACTTGATGAATGATGTCTTTTGAAAGTACTTAGACCACTTCATACAAGTGTTCTTGGATGACATCTTAATTTACTCCTAGAATGAGAGAGAGCATCAGGAGCATTTGAGATTAGTGTTTATGTGCCTCAGATAACATAAGCTATATGGGAAGTTGTCCATATGTAACTTCTTCTAGAAGGATATTCCTCATCTAGGAAACATCATTGGTGGAGATGATACTTCAGTGGACTTAGGGAAAATCAAGGCCATATTGAGTTGGTCGGCCCCCAGGAATGCTAAGGAAGTTTGTAGATTTATGGGGTTAGCAGGGGACTACAAAAGGTTTGTGGAAGCCTATTCTCTTGAACCATTGCACCTATCACGTCCTTGCAGCAAAAGGGGGTCAGGTTTAACTGTACTGAGGATTTCCAAAGGGCCTTTGATAAACTTAAAAGGCGTATGACCGCCACTTTGATTCCTAAGGTTCCCATCATGGACAATAATTTTTTGGTTTGCACTGATGCATTAGGAAAACATCTTTGTGCGGTCTTGATGTTGGAAGATGGAGTTATTGATTACACCTCCCAAAAGCTTAAAACCCATGGGATTAACTATGCAACTCATGATCTAGAATTGGCAGCAATTGTCATGGAACTTAAGCTATGGAGGCATTACCTAGTAGGGTGCTAATTCGAATTGAAATCAGGTGATAGGATATTGGAGTACATATTCACTCAGAAGGATCTTAATGTTTGGTCAACAACGTTGGAGTGAGTTATTTAGAGAGTATGACTTCAGGATTTACGTCATTAAGGGAAAGGAGAACAAGGTAGCAGATGCTCTAAGCAGGAGGCCACAGATTGGCTCGGTAATATCCATCAAAAACTATCTCTAAGATAGAATAAAGAACCATCCAGTCAGGGACCAGTGGTACCTTTAGGTTCAGTTTGCATTAGCAAAGGGAAAATCCACACCAACCAAGTTTGATGATTACTCCTTGGATGAAGATGAGCTACTGAGATTTAGGGGAAGGATGTATGTGTTGTCCAATAACGATCTTAGAAGGTTGGTGATGGACAAATCCCATCCAGCACCATACTTGGCCCACCTAGGGATACAGAATATGCATGAAACTCTAGAAAAGGAATTCTTTTGGAATGGAATGAAAGTGGACATAGTGCATTATGTAGCTCATTGTTTAGAGTGTCAACGGGTAAAGGCTGAGCACCATCACCCAACGGGACTCCTTCAACCACATGAAATACCTGAGTCTAAATAGGAATTCATTTCAATGGACTTCATCAAGGGATTACCCACCACTTCCCAAAGCCACGATTGTATCATGGTCGTGGTGGACAAGCTCACCAAGAGTGCTCATTTCATTCCAATAGAAAGTACCTTTTACGCACCCGTCATTTCTCCGTTATTCCTTAAAGAGATAATTCGACTGCATAAGATCACTTAGAAAATTATTTTGGACAGGGATTCCTTATTCACATTTAGTTTTTGATAGAGCCTCCAAGGAGCCATGGGTATGCAATTAAATTTCAGTACAGCATATCATCCCAATACTGTTTCCCAAACTCAGAGAGTCAACCAGGTGATGGAGGATATGTTGAGGATGTATGTCATGGACTAGTAGAAATAGTGGGAGAGATATCTTCCCTTGGTATAGTTTGCATACAACAATAACTACCATATCTCCCTCTATGTGCATCATATGAAGCATTGTATGGAAGACCTTGTAGGACTCCCCTTAGTTGGGATCATTTGGAGGATCGTGTTATAATAAGCCCCAATCTACTTCAGGAGATGGAGGAGCGGATGGCCATGATCAAACAAAGGCTAATAAGGGGGTTCATGACCAACAAAAGAGTTATGCTAATGCCAGATGGCTAGATAGGATTTATGAAGTGGGTAATATGGTGTTCATTCAGGTAAGGCTCATGAAACGCCCCTTTAAATTTGGAAAGGAGGATAAGTTAGCGTCAAGATTTGTCAGACCATAGAGGATTTTGGAGATAATTGGGCCCATTTCTTACCGAATTGAGCTTCCATCCCATATAGGAATAATTAACAATGTATTCATATTTCTATACTTAGGTATTATATTCCAAACCCATCTCATGTTTTGAACTTTGAGGGATTGCAACTTTCCAGAGAAGGGTTCATTTAGGTAGAACCATACTGCATATTGGACCACAGGACTCGATGGCCCTTTAAGCACACCATGGATCAGGTTAAGGTCCAATGGGACCAATATAGTGTAGAGTTGGCCACCTAGGAGGACGCGAACACTACATGTCATGATTTTCCATATATTTTTTAATAGTTATAGTTAGACATATGACTTATAGTTCAAGATGTTAATACTTATTTTGATACTCAGTGGGATTGTCATTTCATTCAATGTTTAGCATATTTTATTTCCTAGCATGTGGTGTTGCTTATGATTATATCCACATATTTTATTTTGATGTTGTTACTTGAACAAATACTCAATATTTGATTGTGATTTCATACAATGTTTAGCATATTTTATTTCCTATCATGTGATGTTGCTCGTGATGGTTCCACGTATTAGATTTTGATGTTGTTAGTTGAACATATACTCAGTATGTGACTGTGATTTCATACAACGTTTAGCATATTTTATTTCCTAGCATGTGATGTTGCTTATGATGATATCCATATATTTTATTTTTATTTGATGTTGCTACTTGAACAGATACCCTACATGATTTCCTTATTTCACCTTTATGAGATGTGTTATCATATACTAGCATACATTTGCACTTATTAATTCATAATTGTCAGAACTTATATTAAAATGATAATTAATGGCATATAGATGATGTGACATTTCGATATTATGTATAGAAATTGAATATATGGCTTACGATATATCATGATTTATATTGGCATCAAAAGTGCTATTGTGTAATAAACATTGATTTGTGATGAATAATAATGGCATGTCAATAATGCACTCTTTAAATACCTTAAATGATGCATCCTACTATTTGAAAATGTTTTGAAAGAATTATATTATATTGATTTATAAGACAGAACATTAATCAACATCTTGGTGATAAGTGAAAGAATATTTTAGGAAGCTTACTATCTTTCAGCGATTTCGTGGGGGGGCATAACCATGAATGAGAATGGATACACTATATACTTTTATGGGATGAGGGACAAACTAACATATAATCCTATGCCAACTTTAATATGACTATAATTCCATGGCTTGAGGTACGTCTGTCGTAGAGGGAGGCATATGGAGAAGGAATTTCGTTGTATGGGGTTGGTTTCCTTAGGAAGGATAGGGGGGGATTTAGGGCCAACCTTTCGAGATGCTTTGGGTACACTAGTGGTAGTGTGCTAGTAACCAGATGCATGGTTGAACAGTAACCGCTAGGTGACCAAATAGGACCAAAACCCGGTGTGGTCGATGAGGATGCAATAGATACTGGAAGTAGCGAACGACTTAGCATTGAAGCTAGTCATGAAGACTTTCAATTCCTACTGTATGATCCACAGATAGGTTACAGTAGAAGGCCCATGGCATGGCAAGCAGGACCATCCGGAGTTGGCATGGAGGGTTATGGAAGTTGATCAAATGCTATGACTCTCAGGGAGAGGATGAGTAATATATGAGGTATTTTTTGGTGTTGTGTTGTGACCTTCTGTTTGATTAAGTCAGTTTCAATTTTATCCATTTTACTATTTAAGTCATGTTTTATGTAGATTATGATGAGATTGATGCATAACTTGTATGAATAGTAGATCCTCGTCAATTAAACAAGAAAATGTTGTAATTAGGGCATCTGGTTATATTAGTATAGAAGGAAATTTGTGTGTGTTGGCCACATGTACAAATTTTCGTCTTCACAATAGTACTAAATATATACTATACTAGATATGTAAGTTTTGTATTGTCTTGTGATATAGTTTGTGTTATTAATTTAAGTTTAACCTTCTTGTTGTTAAGGGGAGTATAAATTTGGGGCAAAGTTTCCTTAAGCGGGGGAGTATGCAACAACCCAAAAAGATTAATTAGGATTAGTTAAGCTATTAGAATCCTCGTTAGCTATTAGAAACATATTAATAAATTAGATATTAATTCATTTGGGAAAAAATAAAGCATTAACATTATGTTGTTATTGGGTCTATGAGGGTGTGTCGGGTATATTAGTGATGGGATTTCAGAGGGTGAATGTCTTTTGGGTGTCATCTGACTAAGTTGTGGTATGAGTCTGGTGTATGGAGGATTGAGGGCTGAGAGGTGAGGTATGAAAGGGGATGGTATAGTATTATCTATTGGGGGCTTAGGGGCATGATAGTTGGTTGGGTGGAAATTTGTCCCCCTAAACTTGTATCGGAGGAGAGGCTGGTTGTTGGAGGTTAGAGGGACAGTTGCAACCAGGGAGTGTCTACAACTAGGTAAGTACACTTCTAGTTGTGGTATATTCAAATTATTACAAGAATAATTTTCTAGTTTACTTATGTTGTTCAGTAAATTTCATAGACTTGAATGAGAAATTACCTCAATTTAATTCATTTTTTAAATTAATTTTCCTGGTATAAATGTAGTTATTTTCATTAGGAATTAATCCATGGTTTAGTATTAGGGATTCTACATGAACCCCTCCTTTTGAAATGCATGTGATCCCATTCATGAGCTTTGAAGTGCTTGAATGGTGGTTCTTGACCACTCCTTACTTCAAATTGTGGAAATCCATTAAATCTTTTGTGCGGAACTTAGTGAACTGTAGGAGCAAAGGTTGTAGATCTAGATAATAAGAAGACATTATGGAGGTCTTCCTCATCAAGAACTTAATTTGGGACAAGTTCTCCAATGGCTTCTTCAATTTGAACTTGATTTGGTTCAAGTTCTTCATGGATAGAAGAAATTTGTAGATCACCTCTTCTTTTGGGCCTGTAAAAGGGTCTTCCTCAGCTGAGTGGTGAACCATGGATGTGGATATGTCATCGCAGTCCATATGTCATCCTCTCAATGTATGTGAATATGTCCTCGTAGGACATGTGTTGTGAAGCTTTTGGGGCCTCCTTCAACAAGTGTAGCTAGGGTTTTCACCCTAGCTTGTGCAAATGAGCACCTACTAAGGAGAAGGGCCTCCTTAGTAGCAGTTCAATAAAGCAGTAAAATTTGACAGTAAAACAAGGTAAAATCTAAGCTAACATGTGCATCAACAAAAAGTAAAAAGACAACAATATAATTGGAGTTTTTCTTTTGTATTAAAAATGAGAACCAAGTTACATTTACCTCAGATGTTGAGGTTGGTGGAGCTCTTGCAGTAGTCCAGGAGGGCTGCTTCCGTGCTCCAATGGGTTCCTTCTCCTTCTCCAAGGTGTTTGGATAATGGGCCAAAAGGGGCACTCAAATGGGAAGCTAGCTCAAATGGTAAGCTAGGGTTTCAAGAGTGATTTTGGCATAGTGAGGATAGGATGGATTGTGGATATGAAATGGGGAGCCTCCATCACCTATTTATAGGTTTTTTAGTGGTGGAGTGTTGACCCATGGTTTTTGGCACCATATGGTTTAGGTCAATTGTTTTAGGGTTTTTGCTTTCTTTTTTCCTCTTTTTCCTCTTTTTTATATTTTTTATTCCCTTTTACTTTATTTTTGGGAATTTAGGGCCTTTTTAGAGGGTTTTTGCTATCTTTTGAGGAAATTTAATTATTTGGAGGGAGAAAAATGGGTTTTTTTGGCCTTTTGGTGACCATTTAATGGTTTTTTGAGGTTTTGGAGGCAAAGATGGTGGAAAAAATAGGCAAATGAGTCATGTAGTGAGGGAGATGAGATAGTGAGCACTTTTTGGGTGTTAACAACAAGACTATATCTAGCATAATAACTATGTAGAAATTGAGTTAGGGAGATAGGAGATCCATGGATGCAAATGAGCTCTCTAATAGTTGTAAATGAGTCCTTTGATGGTTGTAGATGAGCTCTCTAATGGATGCAAAATCCTGGCTGCAACCTTCAACAAAACTAGATCTAGCATACCAACTATGTAGAAAATGAGTTGGGGAGATAGGAGATCCATGGCTACAAATGAGCTCTTTGATTGATGAAAATGAGATATTTGATGGCTACAAATGAGCTCTTTAATGGTTGCAAATGTTCCCTTTTATGGCTGCAAAATCCCTTCTTTAACCTACAAAAGCTTGATCCCTAAACAAAAATCACTAGAACACTGACTATTTTAGTACCCATGCAACTCTGATACCATAAAACATTTGAGCATATAGGTCTAGGCACATAAACAAGAGAGGTATATTGTGAAAATTAAATCAACAACCAACTATTCATGTAACAAATGAGATATTATAAATCATTACAAAAAAAATAGAAGTAGATAAGAAGAAAAGAATGATGTATTTTATTAACTGTAATGAATGGAGGTGAACAAAATATATAGCAATGAAATTCATATTAGGTCAGGAATCTAGTCGAATTGCTCATGCAATGATTTGAGACTAGTCAAGCTTAACTAGAGCCAAATACCCTTAGTTAGCCATGCACACTCACCTAGATTGATTTTAACTGACCCAAGACTCCCCAATCATTAGTTCTAACTAAGTGATGCACAAGCAACCGATTGTATGTGCATGCAAATCCCTAAAATCACTCAACTTGGGCTCTTAGGGTTTGTTAGGAATAGTTAGGGTCAGTTAGGACCTAGATTAGTGGATCGCGTCTAGTCCTCAACCAATTCCAAGCTCAGTCACTCCTCAAATCAAGGAATGCACCCCCAATTCTAGGAATCCATCTCAAGATTTAGTCAAGTGGTCAATTTGGATGGGGTTTGGCCCACGAGAGACATCAAGATGAGGTCTAGGTGGCTAGGTAGAGCATTATTTTATCTAACATACAAAGAATTAATAAAAATGATTTAGAAATGTGCCAAGTGATACAATGTGGCAATTTGTGGAAGGGAGTAGAAAGACTAAAATGGCAGAAGAGATATTGTATAGGACGATGATCACCCACCACCAAATCTACTAGCACAATTTCTGAAGGCTATGTCATCCACCTATAGACCAATTGAAAATTATATAAATATATGTTTTAAATTTACTCTAAATAAATAAATTATCTACCTAAGTCTACAAGTGAAAAATAAACTTATATCAACTTGTATAATATTTCCATGTGATAAATATACTTCCCTACAAAAACATAATAATAATAATAATTTGTATATCTAATGAATAGTGATCGCGAGGATGGAGCTCTGCAACCTAGGGTTTTGAGCCGATCCAAGTTGATCTCAGCGGCCAGGGCTCTATCCCTGGTCACTAGACTCCTTCTGAGCTCACAGTAATGGTCGACGGCGAGGGCAGCATTCCTGTGGCGGCGGCAGCAAGTGCAGAGGGGTGACGCATTCTTGGCATTGTGGTGAGGCGGCGCCTTTCAGCTGTGAGGAGCGGCTTCAGATCGAGCTTCCAACGGTGGCTCTACAATGTCCTGCTCTTCCACGCTAACAAATCACATGGAGAAAGATGGAGGCACTCCCGGCCGTGGGACGATTCTCTGCAGGACCAGTAGCGGTGGCCTATGCGTAGCATCCAAGAACCAGTTCTTTACGCCGATCCACGGCGTCGACTGGATCGTCAACCCCGCCTCCGCTTCCTCGTTCTGCACCAGGCGCTCGACGATGGCCCCTGCTCTGGCTCCCGACGGCCCGACAATACACGCGGTGCCCTTTGTTGTGCTGATTCCTGCAGAACAACGGGTACGGTTGCGTGGCCACGGCGATGCACTTGTAGTCCCCGGATCTGCTACGACAAGATGACCGTCTTCCCCGAGTGATACCAGCGCCGACAGATCAATCACTAACCGTGTGGACGATGCCGCGCTAAGTGTGGACAACGTTACTGTGAAGCAGGCTGAGATTTTTGACAACGAGGTCATGATGGTGCTTTCTTTTCTTGTTGGCTATCAAGGGTTTGAGCGATCTTGGCGGCCATGGATTCTTCCATGGAGGTCTCTTCTCTTTCCTGCGTTTTGCTTTCAGGCATTGATGGAGCGTGATGGATATTTCTGAGTATGGAGAGAGGGCGGCGCCTTTGCGCGGCGACCCATTGGGTCTGAGCACGAACCAGTGGCGGCGGCGGCGGTTTCAGGGACCAGATCTGAAACCGGTGGCCCCAATTTCACCACTGTTCATGATATCTATTCTACTTCTTGTGGCAACATTCTCTGAGTTTCTCTTTCTTTTGGTTCAGTTCATTATAAGCTGTTGTTTCTGCTTATATGGGACAGAAATATGTGAAAATGTAGGGATCCTTGTTGATTCTACTACATCTGCAGTATGTAATTTTAATCATCTTTTTTAAATAAAATTACGGACTTTTTCCAAGGAAAAAAAAAAATAATTTGTATATCTAAATTATTTTATGCTATCCTTTCTATACCATTACAAAGATCATTGCAAATTGTCATATCACTCATTCATTATCAATTATATAATTAATTGTTTGTACCATGCCCATAAATAAATTGTTGTTTATAGCATGCCATGAATATAAAATATAAAATATATAAATATAAAATATATAAATATTAAATATTAAATAATAATAATGTTAATTAAATTAATTAATTAATAAATAATATTAATATTAATATTAAATAAATAAATATTAAATAATAATAATGTTAATTAAATAAATTACATATTCATTTTTGTTACTAATCAACATGCGTATATACCATCACATAGACCATATATATATATATGTTATTGTGTTTCCATGGAAAACACAGAATTGCCACATAGATTCATCTAACCATCATATCTTATTTACTCACTCAAATTAGAAAATCAACACTAGTTGTCAAGAGCTTAACAAGTTGTCATGGTTCACACCTATGCATAAGAATGTGTAAACCAAATATTGTAAGGTCAAAATATGGAAGATTAATTGGTTGATTCAGTTAAAATAGTTTATATTAGTATGTCTATGCCGAGACATATAATAATCACGTAGACATATTAATCTTCATTGTACAAGTTTCATTTTTACTTGTCTATAGTTTAAACTTAGGCAAGAGAATTTTTTTATTTAAATCAATTTTAAAATATATATTTATATACTTTGTGAGTGGTCTATTGTTGGTTGTGGAGCCAGATTTTCTAGTCTCATAGATGATATTGTATTAGCCGTGTTTGTACCCCAGTTTTATATGATATGTGAGTGGACTGTATAGTCACCCCAGCGGGGGGGTGTGGGGGGACATCGCCCCCCCACGAGGTTCCAGGGGGGACCATCCCCCCTGGCTAGGGGGTCTGGGGGCCAGCGGTCCCCTGTCGGGGGTTTGGGGGCAGCGCCCCCGAGAAATGAGGGTTCGGGGGCAACGCCCCCGAAGAAAATTTTTGGGGCTGTTTTCGCCAGCTGTTTTGCGGGCCCATGGTTTTGGGTATACCGTGGTATTTTCCCATTGTATTTCCCTTATAAAATAAAGACATTGTAATACGGCTAGGGTGGATGATGTATTGGGTTTTATGCATTGTAAAGATCTCTGAGATCAGGAGAGAGACTGTAAAACAGAGAAGAGGAAGTGCAGCGGTTTTGCTGCAGGTTGTATCCCTTCACCTTGCTGGACGGTAATAATAATAAGGACTGGCAAATTCAGTGTGGACGTAGCCCAAGTTGGGTGAACCATGATATATCTGTGTCTCTCTTGTAATGTGTATATGTGATTATATTTGCATTTCTGTTTATTGTTATTGCTCTGCGATCCTGTTTTTCAAACATCTATGTCGTCGTAAAACATTGCATCAATAGCTTTGGCTATAGTATAACTTGTCTAAGAAGCTACCCAATGCAACCCATAATTTTATATTCCTTTTGTCTCATCTTTGGTATTGTTACTACATGAGCTGCAAAATGGCAAAGCGAAGAGAGGTATCAACTATGTCTTTCCCAAGTATGTTTTTTTTTTATGTAGCTACAATATTTGGTCTATCGAGGGAAGACCACTCCATGTTTTGGATTTTCAATAAAAAAATTGTTCAATTTCAAGCAATAAGAGTGCATGCTTTGCAACTTTATAAAATTATTTGTTCCAGCAAGGCATGAAATCTTTGTTAGTCTCATCACTTGAGCAAAGTGCTAAATATGTCTTCACTAACTATGAATTATGTGGAAAGATCACATTAGGAGTAAGATGGAATAAAGGCAAAGTACAACAAAGTGCTAACTATGCCTTCACCAACCATGAGTGAATTATGTGGAAAGAATTTTTTTTAGCTGCAAACTTTGGGCTATCTTGGGAAGAACACCCCCTATTTGTATTTTCTAATAAAAATTTGATTTCAAGGAATAAGAGAATCAATAGCCTCTTGGGTATGGATATAATATTATAGTTGACTAGTAGTAAGAAAAAAGAACTACCTAGTTTTAAATATTTTCTAATATTTATTATTGAATTGATCCCAACTACAAGCTAGTTGTTGAAAAGGGAATTTACCACATGCAAATAATTAAAATAAATAATGTTAATATTTTCTTAAAATTTTCACATAAATATGTTAGGTTAAAGGTAATCAAAATCATTGATGTAGTTGATATCTTATAGATTTTTATAGATTTGTAATTATTAACAAATTTATAATTATTAACAGATTTGTAATTATGATGCAAGAGCATTAAGCTGAAGAGCCAAGCGTCGAAGCTTTGGCATAGATTAGCATCCAGAGGAAGGCTAGAGGAGAGATCTCGGTTACTTACTGAGATATCGAAGGCGTTTGCATTCGTCCGATCATCGGAGGGGGGAATACGGTGGAGTAGCGGAGTTGTTTAATTAGGAGTGATCACAGTCATTCGATTTATTATAGGGTGTGACCCCAGCCATCAGATCAAGTAGCATCAAAAGTCGACGTATTGGTGATGCCTCATAGGATGCTAGCCATCATAGAATATTATCGAAAGGAACATAATGGAGAGTGTCAATGTATCGAAATTCAAGGCATTAAGTGAAGGACAATGGGAATAGTGTCCGAGGAGATTCGTGAAAAGGGTCGAGACCGGATATCAAATTGAGAGAGTGGTAGCAAGGATTTCACATCAGGGTTGACTCATCGAGATATTGACCAAGATCATATGTTGTAAGGTGCTAATGGGGCAATATCTGATGTATTATCAGGACCGACATATCATACTAGGCATCGAGAATTGTTGTTGAATCTAGCGACAGTATGGAAAGGTCGAGGGAGTGGCAAGGCCTCATCGCAGGCAAGGCATCAGAGAAGAGTGTCAAGGGAAGCAGATATGGAGAATATGATAGAGCACTGAGAGATGGCATATGAAGTGTCATATAAAAAAATGTTGGAGTGGACCACGAAGGAGTGGCTAGGGAGATGAGGACAAATTTCCGATTATGTATCGGACTACGGGTATCAAGAATACCCATAGAGGGGCATGGATGGAGGATCAATACTATGGATCCAATAAAGGAGATTAGAGTGCGTCAATAAGGCCTATGTTTTGGATAAGGGATTATGAGAGCATGTACGGATATTTGATGTGAATCCAAGAAGAGATGCTACCCATACACCCAAGGCAATTTTGGGTGAAGATCGAGGATATCGCCATGATGATACAATTAATGCAAGAAGACGGGAATTGAATGAGCCCGAGAGTGACATGCGGGAGGAAAATTCTAGATAGAGGGAATAAGCCTCGATAAAAGAAGGAAGTCTTGGGATAGAGAGAGTCCCCTGGGAGAGAAAGGATTTCAGCAGAAAAGAGGAATAGAGAAGTCTCCATGGGGGGAGTAGAGAGGAAGATAGAGAACACAACCTAGGAAGAGGGAAAGAGAGACACGAAGTAGAGACGTAGAGGAGAATTCAAGTGCAGGCTAAGAGAAACAGAGCAGTAGAATACGTGTTGTATGTAATTCCTCGCTAAGACTTAGAGCAGCAGGATAAGAGGTGAGAGAAGCGAGAGCTTGAAAGGTTGTTGAACCCCTTTTGTAAATGAAAAGTTGAGAAATCCCGTTGAGGCACATTGTAATTGTGTGTAAACTATTTTTCCTTATATAAGAGGCTCGGTTGATATTGTTTAATTAAAATTCCTGTGTTGGAATTTGTGTGTGTGGTATCCACTTTGTAGGACCAATTGAGTCCTTCGCCCTTGTGCATAGGGAAATTGGTAACAGAGCTGCGTACTCTAAGACACGGTCCTCGCTCCCAATAGAGGGAGCCTATGTCATTCTTGGTATCAGAGCGGGTTGTATCCTTTGTGAGATGAGAAGAAGTTGCATCTCTAAATTCCACAGTTGCGATTGTGGGTAGAGTTGCAGAGAAGTTATGAATATTTGAGGAAAACAGGTCTAGTTGCGTTTGGGTAGAATTGTATGGATAGTTCCAACAGTGAAGGTTGAGCAAAGATATCAAAGAGGAGATAAGTAAAAATAAAAATAAAAAAACCATTGAAGGTTTGAGAAATTGAGACAGCTCCAATAAGGAAGTTGGGTAGAGTTGTCTAGAAGAGGAAACTCGGTTGAGGGTGGAAAGTAGAATTGATTTTTGTAAAGGAAACTGAAGGAGATAACAGTTCCAACAGAGGGAGTTGGGAGTTTTGTTGAAAAGAAACTCATTGTAAAATTCTTGAAGAGGCTGCACATTGTGGGAATTCAAGGATGGACTACAAGAAGCGGTTGAAGATTGGAATACTGAACAGAAATATTTCACGGGAGGTTATATCCCCCATAGAGATATGTGATGCATTAAGAAGAACAGTCATCGAAGATAGAAGATTTGAAAAAATTTCAAGGGATGAGGAAACCCTTGAAACATGAAAATCTACTAAATTTTTTGATGGAGGAGACAAGAAACCTCACAGTGGAAGAGGTGAGGAAGATTAATGAGCTAATTGTGGAAAGGCTAGACATGTTGGAGCAAGCATAGGAAGCATGCCATGTCCAAGCATATGATGAACAGGAAGTTTATGTAGAGGAAGGGATAGTGGTAAGTTACCTAGAAGAAGGAGGAAATGAGTTGGACAATGTATGTTACAGAACGTTGGATGGAAGGTAGCAAGTTCAGAACTCCCAAGAGAAGCAAGAGCAGGTTGTATAGATATTCCTTGAAGAGGAAGAGGACAAAGAACTCCAAGCCTGGAAGGGTGGAGTAGAGGAAAGATGTGGAGTGGTTACCACTATAGAAATGAAAGGCATTATGGAAGCAGACCTTATGATGGATGAGGTGGAGGAATAACCAAGGGATGATTAATCCCTTGATATTGTAAATGGTGTTGAGGGAAATGAGATTGAATTCAAGGTTGCAGAAGAGATGATATGAGGATTCTGAGGCCAATTTTCATGAAGAAGACGGTGTCGACAAAGAAGAGAAGATGAATGTCAGCAAGGACATGAGGCTAATAAAATAGTTGTGGAATGGGGTTAATAGCCCGCATGAAACTAAGGAACCTACAGTAATGATAGAGACTACAATGGAGGTTGAAGAAGGAAGGATGGGTTGAGAATCCCAAGATATAGTTGAGAGATGGGAGGAGAATAATGAGTAGATATCAATGGATATGAGAAGGAGGACCATGTAGAATTCCATGGTTTTACTAACCTTTTGAGTATTTCTATGTGTGTAGGTGTGGAAGTAGGTAAGAAGGGAAGAATTGAGGTTTCCAAAGAAGATCAGAATGCAAAGAGTAGTCTTGGAGATACCAAGGGAAAATATGAGGAAGGAAGGCACTATGCCAGAGTACCAAAGTTGTGTAGCGATATCATGAAGTAGACTGAGAAAAAGGAAAAGTAGATGGCAGTTGAGGTCGTGGAGAAAGAAGGGAAAGTGAAGATGAAAATGAAGCTGAAATGGAACCTGCACACTTGGTACAAAGTTTAGTGTCGACACAAGAGAAAAAGAACAAGTGAGATTCATAGGAAAACTGAAGGCCCCAACATGAAGGCATGCTTTTCAAATAACCCAAGGAGTATTGATGCAAGAGCATCAAGTCAAAGAGCAAGATGCAGAAGCCTTGGCCCAAATCAACATCCATAGGAAGGCTAGAGGAGAGATCTTAGTAACTTGTTGAGATATCGAAGGAGTGCACGGTTGTTTGGTCATTAGATCTAGGGGAATCCGGTAGAGTAGAGGAGTTGTTTAATTAGGAGTGATCACAGTCATTTGATTTATTATAGCACGTGATCCCAATCGCCAGATCAAGTGGAATCAGAATTCGATGTACTGATGATGCCTCATCGAAGGATAGTTATCAAAGAAGAATATATAAAGGCACAAAGTTGAGAGTGTTGATGCACATTAGAGGAAAATTGATTTTAAGAAGTTAACATCAAAATTCCATGTCATAATGTATAATCCAATCAAAATCCTTAAAAATTCAAAAGAGGTACATGTCTTAAATGATTTTTTATTATAGAATTTGGAGATAGGTGAAATTTTTTGATAATATAATTTGTCTACCCCAAGCATGATCCCTACCTAGGCTGCTCGAAATTACCTTGGATATTGAGAATATAATTGATATACTAACCGATTTTCCAACTATTTTAATAAATAAGAGAAAATGTATTGAAATGATAACCAATTTTCCAATTATTTTAATAAATAAGAAATAATGTATTGAAATAATATTAGTACATTTGGTACACTTTCTATTATGAATATTAATTAAATATAATATAATATAACATAACATAACTAAATATAACTAATAACAATAAATAAATTATAAAAGGGGTGTTATATGCAGACGAATCTATATATAGTATTATAAGGAGCCATGGCCCCTACATGGCTCCTTATATATATACTATATATAAGGAGCCATGGCCCCTACATGGCTCCTTATATATATACTATATATAAGGAGCCATGTGACGGCCACGGCTCCTTATATATTATACTATATATAAGGAGCCATGTGGGGTCACAACTCCTTATATATAGTATTATATATACTATATAGTATATGTAGTATATAAACATATATAAGGAGTCATGTGGGGTCACAACTCCTTATTTATAGTATTATATATAGTGTATATAATACTATGTATAAGGAGTCGTGACTCCCACATGGATCCTTATTTATAGTATATATAGTACTATATATAAGGAGTTGTGGCCCCACTACTATATATATATATATATGAGGAGTTGTGTGGGGGTCACGGCTCCTTATATATAGTATTATATATACTATATAGTATATATAGTATATATAATACTATATGTAAGGATTCATGACCCCATGCAGCTCCTTATTTATAGTATATACAGTATTATATATAAGGAGTTGTGTCTTCCACACGACTCGGTATATATAGTATTATATATTATATATAATACTATATATAGATTTGTTTGCATATTCCGCCCCTTTTATCATTTATTTATTATTATTAGTTATATTTAGTTATGGTATGTCATGGCCCTATATTTATAGTATTATATATACTATATATTAACTATAGTATAATATTAATAGAATTGTGTGCATGCTTCCAAAATAAATAATATAATATGTTCTTTTAAATATAATATATTAATAGTTAATATAATATTATAATATAACATATTAATTAATATATGATATACTAGTCCACGGGGTGTAGAATAGACATTGAATGGGTATACTATTAAGACACTCCTTGTGTAAGCTCACCAATTCAAAACTTTGTGGGTACTAGCTTATATATATATATATATATATAATTTTAAAGGTATTTAAATTTTTTTCCTTATTTTGGGTGAAAAATACTACATCGAACTTAGTTTTCATAAATTGATTTTAATATAAAATATATATGTAAGTTAGCTTTGATAAAAACAAAATAAGCATGGGTAGCTTCGATATAAGTAAAATAGTAAAAATAATATATTAAAAAATGTATACATGGCATTATTATATTAATTTCCTGATTTTTCCTTAGGAGGCCATTTTTTTGTTGAAATTTTCTTCTAATGTTAGAACCCAACATATCAAAGTCGAGGCATAAAGAGTAGGGTGTCGGGAATAGTGATCGAGGAGAGTCGCGGAAAGAGATGAGAACTGAGACTCGGTATCAGATTGGGAGCACTGAAGCAAGGATGTCGCATCAGGGGTGACTTGTCATGAGATTGGCTCATGAGAGCACATGTTGGAAGGTGCTGATAGGGAGATATCCAATGGATTATTAAGACTGACATATCGGACTAGGCATTGAGATTTGTTGTTGAATCCAATGGCAGTGTGGAAAAGTTGACAGAGTTGCAAGACCTCATCGTAGGCAAGGCATCAGAGAAGAGTCCCAAGGAAATTAGATATGGAGAACCTAATAGAGAATCAGGAGATGGCATATGAAGTGTCATATCGAAAAGTGTTGGAGAGCACTATATAGGAGTGGCTAAAGAGAATAGGAGTGACATATGATGATGTATCAGACCACGGGTATTAGGAATACCATAGACGGGCATGGATGGAGGCCCGATATTATGGATCCAATAGAGGGGATCAAAGTGCGTCAAGAAGGCCCATGTTTTGGATAATGGATTTATGAGATCATGTATGGATATTTCATGCAAATCTAGGAAGAGATGCTACCCATACACTCGAGGAAAATTTGGGTGAAGATGGATGATATCGCCATGATGATGCAGTTAACACAAGAATACATGAATTGAATGAGCCCAGGCCTGTGGAGGACGGCAAGAAAGTTTTGGATAAATGGAAGAAGCCTCAAGAAAAGAAGGAAGTCTCGTGATAGAGAGAGTTCTCCGAGAGAGAAAGGATTCTGGTAGAGAAGAGAAATAGATAAGTCTCTAGAGGGGGAGCAGAGAGGAAGATAGAGAATCGAGCCCAGGAAGAGGGAAAGAGAGACACCAAGTAGAGGCATAGAGGAGAATCTGAGTGCAAGATGAGAGCAACAAAGCAACAGACTATGTGGTGTATGTACTGCTTAGTTGAGACTTAAGCCAACAGTTTGAGAGGTGAGAGAAACTAGATCTTGAAGAATCCTTGAACCCCTTTGCGAATGAAAAGTTGAGAAATATCATTGAGGTGCATTGTAATAGCATGTAAATTGTTGTGCATAATAGAAGAGGGTTGGTTGAGCCTATTTAATTAAGAATCATGTGTTGGAATTTATGTGTGTGTTATCTGCTTTGTAGGACCAGTTGATTGCTTCGCCCTCATGCATAGGGAAATTGGTATCATAATTGTGTATGGACCTCACTCCTAGTAGAGGGTGCATGTGTCAAATTATTAACATATTTATAATTCCATCCAAATATTTCTTATAGTCTACAATTTTCTTCATGTGCTTAGATTACTTACTAGCAAATTTCAAGAGATCCTAAGTTGAATATGGGTAAGAGCATCAGTTTCATGGGTTACATTCCCACCTAAAATGCACATTGTCATTTACATTAAACTATTTTCCACTACAATTCATCCAATTTAAGTGCTTGTACGTACCACTAAATAGGCCAATGAAAATACTCTCCTACCCTAACTAATTTGGTGCTTATATTGTTATGTTGAACATAGAAAACTTGCATCCATCGACTTACTTGACTCTCCATCCATAAGGAAAGCAGCTGCTAAAGAAATCGTAAAAATATTTTCTTCCACTGACAAAAGGACCACATCTCTCCAAGTAAATGGCCATACAGTCCCATCCTTACAATTTGCAATAGTTGAAACTTTATCCATGTTTGTCCAAGAATAAGGCCATGCATTATCATGCTCAAAACAATTTGCAATCTCTAAATCATTCTTAAATCATCTTGGTGACCATAGTACAGAGATGGGTCAGTAATAGCTAAGAGGCCACAATTGTTAGGAGGGAATTCAAAAAGTCAATGCCATGGGTTGAGGATATAATTCCATTTGTAAGGGCTCTCTAGATGGACACAATTCTAGGTTAATTAAAGTTATTATGTCGACACATTTTTAGTAAGTTTAAAACATAGCATAATCACCATTAGAGGAGACATGATTTGTTTACATCGAAAAAAATTGTAGTTTTATACATTTTATGATTTGTTATGATTAATTATTTTTTAATTAACTAAAATAATGTCATCTCTAACAAATATAGAGCCTATTAATTTTATAGTTAACTTAAAAACATATTTAATAAAAAATTACAAGGATTATAAAAACTTATCTAATTCAAGTACAAGCTCACAAAAAATTCATTGAAATCGCGATGGATAGGATTACAACTCAAGCCCTAAGGAATTATAGAACAATTAAAAGGACGAGGAATTTTAATGTAAGTTGAGCAACAAGGGTTATGCAGAATACAATAGTATTAATTTCCTTTGGATTCTTTTTTTTTTACAGTAACGGCTGAGATGCATTGTATTAAAAAAGAGGTTCTTACAAAATGTTTGGGAAGACTGTACCCAACAAAAGGAGGGATGAAGACACCTCATAACTAGTCTTTCAAGTTCATACATAACTGAGAAAATAGTAAACAGAAGAAATAAACAGACAGTTTTAAATGCCGATATCATAAAAGGAAAGACTTCATAGCTGAGATCACTTGGTATTCATCTGACGAGCCTTGAGCTTGCTTCCTTCTCCTACGTCCTCATTTTCCATGCCTAGAAGCATTGCTAGACTATTGCTCTTGCTGGTCCTGACGCAGTCAACCTTAGCTTCCACAATCCTCAAACAGCTGTGCACAGACTCCACTTTGCCCACTAGTCCTTCATAATAATCCTTCATCTTGGTGCAATTGTTCCTAATGTCAGAATTTGAAATCTGAACAAAGGTGGCGAGATGAGAGATTGACTTCTTCATATCCCCAAATTCCCCTCGCAGCCAATTTATCTGAGATTCTATGTCCTGCAAATGGGAGAGCACACCAGGAGAGGGACTATCAGACCCTAGGGGAGAGTCCAGGTTCACCAATCCCCCAATTTCCCCATTCTGATTCCAGAGCCTGCCATTGTTCAAATCCCATGGACTGCCATGAACTTGTTGCAGAGCACCACCCTGAATGTGACAGGTACCCGGCATCCACAGGATGCCAATTCTTACTATGATCCTTCTCAAGGCCAACCTGGACACCAGTTGTGATGGGCTTGAAATTCTTCCCCTGTCCTCCATCCAACGAATGCCAATTTCTTCCATCTTCCCCATTTCTAGGGCGCCCACGCCTAACATGCTTGGTCGGCTTGTTAATCGTCCCCTGAGCATCATTTCCTACATTTTCGTGCCCCTGCACCACCTCCAGGGCAGAGAGATATCGTTTCAACCTAGACTCCCCCGAGTTAGGTTGAATGCAGGTCTTGCAACGACTACATTGCAGAGCCGGAAGGCAAAAACTTCGATTGTTTCCACAAGCCATACTGCAACGTGAAGACGCAGAGCAACAAGGATGGAAAAACAGAGCGAGGTGAATGAGGGCAGGTTCGTCACCCTGTTCGTTGAAATAGGAGCTAAAAACCCTAGCACCTTCCTGGATTGAAGTCTTGCATGCGAGATAGGTGTATTCATATTTAGGACGCCACCGAGAATGTCTTGGGAATTTGTGAGTAGATCTAGTGAAGATCGAGCTGTAGAGGAAGGAACTGTCATCCATCACGGTGGCCCAATGAGGTGGAGGGTGTGAGTTAAGAACGTTGGAGGGTTCAGGATGACCCATAGAGCTATGGGACCCATTCATTTGCTGGATTTTGTCCATTTTTAACCACTATACCACAATTTAACCCCGCTCCAATATTTTCCATGGAGTCCGCTTGTTGGTTGTTTCTTCTGAGAACGTGGTAGAGGTAGATGGATCTTATTTATCTGATCTTGTGGAAGAAGTGGAGATGATACTTGGAGGAGGGCTTGCGATAGTTATTAACTAAGGCCCTTGCTTATTTGATTACCAAGAGAGAGTCGCCAATAGCTATCAGATCCTGAATGTTATTTTCCTTAGCTATTTCAATTCCTTTTATAAGAGCAAGCCACTCCACATTGTTATTGGTCTTCCTTCCAATCCCCCATGCGTAGTCTGTCAGCTTGTTTCCTTCGGGGTCCAGAAGAACTCCCCTTGCACCTGCCAACCCAGGATTTCCCTTAGAGGCCCCATCGAAGAAGAGTGTGTGACAGTTTCTCTTCCAATTCTTGAATTCTGGGGACTCCATTCCGATCTGCCAAGTTTGATGCTTATGTATTTTGGAGAAGATGGGTGAGGGAGAAATATGGGGGACTAGAAGATTGGCCACCCAGATTTTTTCTTCGACACTTAAGGACTCTTTAGCAAGATTTTTCAAACCTCTCGAATTGAGGGAGTCAACCCAGAGGGCTTTGGCTGCTACAAGCACCTTACCAGGGGATGTCCTTTTTTCCTCAAAGATTTCCTTGTTTCTTTCATTCCAAAGCTTCCAGTAGAGGAATTTTGGAAAGGCCACCCAAGCTCATTTGAAATCAGGCTTCTTAGATAGCGAGTTGTAATAAAAAAGATTCCAATTAGCAAACAAGTCGTTCCAATTGGTAGGGAGGATGAGTTCCGGTTGAATATTGAGAAAAGCCTTTTGTCAGACCTCTCTAGAGAAACTGCATTCTAAAAAGAGATGGTCAATGGTCTCTTCGGCGCTTTTACAGAGAATGCATCTAGCAGGGCCTGCAATACCTCTTTCCCTTAAATTATCAGCTGTAAGAACCTTTCTATGTGCTAGTAACCAATTGAAAAGATTAACTTTGGGGAGCTTGTCCCTGTTCCAAATTCTTTCCCACTTTTTTTCATTGTTGCGTTGATTGTTGAGAGAGTCCAGATAGTTGTACCCATATTTCATAGTATAAGTACCATCTTTCCCCCAGCTGTGACGGTCTTTCATAGAAAGATGAATAGGAATAGCCCCATGAAAAAGAGATAGGAGGATACTGTAATCTGAATGTAGAGGAGCCGAAATATTGAGAGACCTCCAACCTATCCAGTCCCCATTAACAGACCACCTGGATAAGTCATGAAGAGTGTGTATACCTGCTTGCTCCATCCAACATTTTAGATCCTTGAACTCATGTAGAAAGTTTGTTGGTGGGTTTGAGCAAAACTTGTCCTTCCAAATTTTAATCTGCTTACCATTGCCATGAGTCCATGTTAGCTTGTTTTGGATAATAGGGGTTGCACGCTTACATAGGTTCCACATGGAAGTACCCTTTCTTTCCAGATCAATGTTTCCACGCATCTTTTTCTTGCTCCCAACATGTATTTTTTGTAGAAGATTTCCTTCCACCATGCCTTCTTGCCAGAAATGAGTCTCCAGATTATTTTAGCACCAAGTGCTAAATTCATCTACGATGGGTCTTTAATTCCAGTGCCTCCAAAGTTCTTGGGTCTACAAACAATATCCCACTTAATGAGGTGGAATTTTTTTTTCTTGTTCTCTTTTCCTCCATGCCATAAAAAAAATTTAAGTTCTTTCGTGATTCCCATCATCACCGTCTTAGGAGCGAGCGATATTGAGAAGGCATAAAGAGGGTATGTAGAGAGAATGGATTTGACGAGGACAAGTTTACCTGCTGGATTGAGCCATCTAGAGCCCCAAGCATTGATTTTATTTTTTAATTTTTCAATAATCCCATGCCAATCTGCCACTTTCTTTTTTCCTTTGAAGATGGGAATTCCAAGGTAAATGAAAGAGTTCCAATCATCTGTTGCTTCAAAGCCTAGAATTCGCAAGATTCTAGCCAGGGATCCCAGGGAGCAATTCCTACCGTAGATCTTGAATTTATCAGAATTAATTTTTCCGTCAGAGGCCCTGAGAAAGGCAGAGAGGACATGATGGAATCTCTCAGCTATAATCGTGGAGGCATCTCCGAGCATTACAGTATCATCGATGAACTGGGAGTGATTGATAGGTTTTACTCCACGAACCACTTGGATACCTTTAAGATATCCGGAGACTTGTAGAGCTTGAAGTTTTCTACTTATGGACTCAACAACAAGAAGGTAGAGGAAGGACGACAGGGAACAACCTTGACGCAGTCCTCAAGAGGCCATGAAGAAATCAGCAGGTCTTCCATTAACAACCGGAGCAATCCATGGACTATGAATGCAGGCTTTGATCCATCTTATAAATTTGTTAGAGAAGCCGAATTTGAGCATTATTTCAAAGAGGAAGTTGTGATTCACTTTGTCGAAAGCATTGGCCATGTCTAGCTTAATGGCCATTCCTTGATGCTTCTTTTCAGTGCTTGAGTGGATAGCTTCTTGGACCATGATAATATTGTCCAGGATTTGGCGACCAGCTAGGAAGCCTCCTTGTGAATTGAAGATCAATTTCCCCATGAACTTTTTCATTATAGTAGCTAAAAATTTTTAGAGGATTTTGTAGGAAGAGTTGCACAAGGATATCGGTCTGAACCTGCCAAGGGAGCTGGGAGCTTTTCCTTTAGGGATGAGAGCAAGAAAGGAGGAATTGGTAGCGCCTCCTATTTTGTCTTTTTCTGGTCCAATTGAGCATTCTTTGAAGGTCTTACTTGATGATTTCCCATGTCGCTCTGAAGAAATTTATGGTAAAACCATTAGGGTCAGGTGCTTTGTCGATTTGCAGAGACCAAATGGCATTTTCGATTTCATGCTCCAGAATTGACCTTGTAAGCTCTCTGTTGGAATTATCCGAGATTATATTGGGGATACCTTCAATAAAATCAGCTTGAGCATCAAAGTCAGTTTCTCCACTGTCCATGAAGAGTTCCTTGAAATGATTGTAGGCATGCATTTGAAGATTCTCTTGACCACTTATTTTTTCCCCATTGTTTTTTTTTTCAGATCTCTTATAGCATTATGGCTACGGCGAGCTTTGGCTTGATTGTGGAAGTATTTCGTATTACTATTCCCACCTTTGAGCCAAAGTTGTCTTGACTTTATTCTCCAAGTTTCCTCCTCGAGTTTAGCAGCACTGAGGATTTCTTGTTCCAAAACAGTTTCTTGTCTTAAGAGGAGGGGACATATCTCTTCAACCTCCATCCTTTGCTGAAGAGAGGCAAGTTTAGCTTGGTAACACAGTTTGGAGTGGCTAGGATTTTGGAAGGAGGACTTGGCCCAACGTTTGAGAGCAATCTTAACAGCATGGAGCTTGGATTCCCAAATAAAGCTAGGAGAGCCTTTGATAGTTTGATGCCAAGATTGAGAGACTATGTCGAGAAAGTCAGGGTGTCAGATCCAGAGAGGGTTAAGACGAAAGGGGATTGGGCCAAGATTTTCAGGAGAGGAGATAGAGAGGAAAATTGGCTTGTGATCAGAAGAAGCACAAGGAATGGAGAAAGCATTGAATAAAAGATCAGAGTTTTAAAAAGAGGAGCTTACTAGAAAGCGGTCCAATCTTGCAGCTATATATCCTACTCCACATCTTCTGTTTGTCCAAGTGTACTTTGCATTTTTTAGAGGAAGATCAATGAGGTCCAAATTGACGGAAAGGTCCTCCAGCTTTTCCGCAAAGGGATCGCAGACGATGTTGCCTCCTCTTTTCTCCTGTCGAGATTTGGTGACGTTGAATTCGCCGACGATAATAAGGTTTTTTTCGTTCATACTGTCTTTGAGGTTATTGAGATCGTTCTATAATTTGATCTTGTCCCTGTAATGATTCGGCCCATAGTAGGTGAAAATGACAAGAAGCTCGTTGCTATCATTGTCTTTTAATTCTGTGAGTAGCCAGTGAGAGTTTCTCGAGGAAGAAATAACAGAAAAATCATGAGAAAACAGGGTGACAATACCCCCGGAGGCCCCATGAGCGTTGAGAGCAGAACCTTGGCAATCTTGTTGATGTATTTGTAAATTCGGAATGTATTTCATATATCTATATTGTATTCCTATAGAGATGTTATTATTCCTCTATACGGAAGTGTTTGTATTCCTATATAGATGTTATTATTCCTCTATACGGAAGTGTCGTCATTTATATTGTAAGTGTCGTAACTTATACTTGATGGGTTATTAGACCACCTTGTTGGGGTTGGCCCTATATAAGTCATGTGGTTTAAAGGGTTATTAGACCACCCTATTGGGGGTCAGCCTTGTCAGCATTATGTTATGTGGTTAAGTTAAGGCCGACCTAGTAAAGGTTATTAGGCAAGTCAAGTCAAGAATAAATAGAGTGCGGGAGGCACCTTATTTGATCATTCACTTCTCACTCACACACTCATTGGAGAGTGACGCACTAGTAGAGGAGGAGAAGCTGTTGCTAGGAGGAATATCTCTTGTACTTGGTTTGTATCATTGCTCTATCTATCTCTGAGGAATTTGCGGGGTTTTTCACCTTCTTGGTTTTCCCGGGTGAAACTCTATGTCTCTTGTGTGCTTGCATTATTGTGTCCATGATTGATATGTTGTAGATATGATGTACATGTTATTCTCTCAGTTAATATCCTAGATCATATTGAAATTTCTGAAAAACTAACATGGTATCAGAGCTAGCCTGAAAGAAGGCATGGTATGGCATTTATGACACTTGTTGCACTTGCGAAGCTAGGGCTTGATATAGCAAAAACCAGTCATCGTAGCACTTTAGCTATAAATCCATTTCAGTGATATTTCAGGATCTGAAAATCTTACAGGTCGAATATAATATCCCCATGTACCTGTTTTCCAAAGGAGAGCCTCTAATTCGTTGTACTTTCATATTTATGATCTGTACAATATAGGGTTTCTGCCTCTTCCAGATCTCAGTCATAAACAGGTGACCTAGGAAAAAAGGTCACAACTTGGGCTAGGAAGCTCCAAATGAAATTTCGTAAAAAGTGGTAGGTAGGGCACAGACAGTACTTTCACAAGTATGATTTGCAGAGGCTGAAATTGAACCAGTGACACGTGGAACTCCATACAAGTTTGCTCTCTCTTTTTATCCCATAAAAAGGTCACGTTGCGACAATTGGCATAACTATCTCTTAGAAAATCCATTTGAGGTCAGACCTATGGGGTTGGAAAGAAAATAGGTCAAGATACCACAAGAAGAATTTTCAGACCCTGTAGATCTGAAATTTAGGAGTTACACCAGAAACAATCAGGTGCATATTTATGTCAAAACAGAATTGGATTGTGAGCACCTTCATTCATGGCTCTGGGAATTTAGGCTTTCGGAGAATGTTGGAATTTTTTTGTATCGGATACCATGGCTGGATGCTCCTCATAAAAATACAAATTTAGAGACTAAGATCGAATGTCTTGGTTGGGAAGAAGGCCGGGCTTGATCAAACCCTAGTTCGGGACTTTGATCGGAAAGGTGAAAAATTAGGGCTTCTGCAAAAACGGGAATTTTTGGAATCTGTGACCATAGCTAGAAGCTCGTTGGAAAAATCAAAGTTTAGAGCTTTGGATAAAACTATTTGGTTGGGTGAAGTTCTGGGAAACTCAAACCCTAATTCAGGGTCCTCCCTAATGAATCTAGAAGATTGAAAACCAAATTTGAGGGGTGAAACTTTGCAGTTTTCAAATTATGAGTATACCAGATTGATCAGCTCATCAAGGCACATCTTTCTATCCTTTCAGAAGTTTGAAATTCAAAGTTTGAATTTTTAGGGTTTCCCTGACAAACCCTAATCCAGCTCCAGATCCAGTTTCTACAAATCAAGTGGATTGGGTTAATCCTAGAAGAGAATGGATTGGTCACCTGCATCAGTAAAGAAGTTCCAGTTTCAGAGGGAGATGAGACTAAGGCCTTACATAAGAAGATTTCAAGCAAGCTCGACAGGTATGACTTACGGGTATGTTTCAAAATCTGCTCATGATTAAGTTTATGTTTGTCTTCATTAAGATCAGTACAATCTTGATTAATTTTAGACTTGTCGTATCACCTTAATAAAAATATGAATGCATGATAGAAGATATTCATTGATTAGGTTTTTGACACTTATTATTGTACTAATGCATTGTGGTGTTGTATGAGGTTGATGTTGTCCACTAACATGAAAGGTACATTAAGAAAGACAAATCATGTTCTAGTTCAAGAACATATGACCATGGTGACATGAAGACAAAGATTCATCCATTGTCATGGATCACATAGAAGATCCACTTACGAGGTATGTATAACTTGGTTCTATAATGATTAACCTATGAGATACGTAGGTTGCTAGCACAAGTCATTGAAGAGAACAAGAAGACATTGCTAGACATAACTAGAAAATATGATAACCAGGTATGTTTTTCCTATATCAAGTTAGAATCCTACCTTGTGTTAGGATCTTATATTGTTGTATGGTTGATAATAATTATTCATGAAGTTAGAAATCCAAGTAATCAACGGTTTATGCATATTATGTCTCTTACCTTGATTGATGATATGACTAACCAAAAAATTCCTTTGGTCAAATAAGAATATGCATGAGTAAAAGAAGTATTCCCTAAAACCTTGAATACTAATGTTTATTATCTGTGTTTGAAATGATCATGACTGTACATGTTTAAGATTATTGTGTTTTGATAGTATTGAGATTATACTAATGAATGTATGTATGAGACCTCAAGGATAACACAATAATGATACTAGTAAGTATGCATAAGTGATCGAGGATGGATAAAAGTTCAAGGACAAGTAATCCAGGAAGCAAAGATCGGGAGGGAGCACACTCCAGTAGTTCCTGCAAGGAAGCAAATATTGAGAGGGAGTCCACCCTACAAACCAAAAAAAGATAAGTATTTGAATTGTCATTTCTTGCATATTTGTTTGTTTAAATAATATTGTTCAATGATGTATATGCTTATGTTCCTAGAATTAGGGTGTGTATTATGAATATTAGAATAATTGCATTAATGAACATTATACTACTAATATGCATGTGATAGGTAAGTGGCCTATGGCACTGTACAACATTCCATTGCTACTTATCTAGAATGAAACCTCTTTGCTGACATGTTGGGAGTTGTGCACACTCTTAACAATGTTCTGGTAGAGATTGGAAGGAATCTAGAAAGTTATGGGATATGGATAAATGTTGTATTGAAGCATTGGCTAAGATAATTGCATGACTGTATGACATATTTATTTATGTGTAAGAATTTGTTCTGAAAACTATGAGATGTTTTCTAATCGTGCAATTTAACTTGTTTTGTAGTAAAGATCGTATACCATCACCTACAAAAGGACTACAACATTTTTTCAACAACAAAGTTATCTATTGAGGATATTGAAGATATTGAAGTTCCCAGGATTCGGGAAGAATGCCATGATCAAGGAGTACCAGTCGATCATGAAGAATGATGTTTGGGATGCAGTCCCAAGACCTGAAGGGAAGTCTATTGTGACTTCCAAGTCGATCTATAAGATCAAGCATGCTGCAGATGGTACCATAGAAAAATACAAAGCTAGGTTTGTAGCTCGTGGCTTCTCTCAGAAAGAGGGAATAGACTATGAAGAGACTTTTGCACCTGTAGCCAAATACACTTCCATCAGATCAGTACTTGCTCTGGCTACAGTGATGAAATGGAACATACACCAGATGGATGTCAAGATAGCTTTCTTGAATGGTGTAAGTCGAAGAGGAAGTGTATGTGGAGTAGCCACTTGGTTTTGAGACATATGACAAAAATTCATATGTTTGCAGGTTGAAGAAAGCCTTGTATGGCTTGAAGCAAGCTCATAGGACTTGGTATGGTAGGATAGACAACTTTCTATCCAGTTTGAGCTTTACTAAGAGTAAAGCAGATTCCAACCTTTACTACAAGGTTGAGGAAGGCAATCCTGTGATACTACTCTTGTATGTGGATGACCTGTTTGTAACAGGTGAGGGTAGATTGATTGCTGACGTGAAGAGGAAGCTTGTTGCTGAGTTCGAGATGAAGGACTTGGGGATGATGCACTATTTTCTAAGAATGGAGGTGTGGCAAAGTGCAGATGGAATCTTCCTTGGAAAAGGGAAGTATGCAGTAGAGATCCTGAAGAGGTTGGGGATGATGGACTGCAAGGCCATGGCCACACCTATGGCATTGAACCTGAAGCTTCTGTGTGATGCTTCATCTGATCTGGTTGATGTCACTGTGTATCGTTAGATGATTGGATCCTTGATGTACCTGACAAACATGAGACCAAATATTTGCTTTGTGGTGAACACATTGATCCAGTTCCTAACGGATTCCAGAGGTGTTCACTTGGTTGCTGTAAAGCATATTATGAGGTACCTGAAAGGTACAATTGAATATGGGCTTAAGTATGATGTGAATCAAAAGTTTAACCTGCAGGGTTATGTTGATTCAGATTGGGCAGGCAGTGCTGTAGATAGGAAGAACACTTCTGGGTGCTGCTTCAGTATGGGATCAGGTGTGATCTCTTGGTTTAGCAGGAAGCAGTCCTGCGTAGCACTGATTACAACCGAAGCAGAGTATGTTGCAGCTTGTTCGGCTAGTTGTGAGGCAGTATGGCTGAGGAAGCTACTATCTAAGTTATTTGATCTCTCGTTGGATGCTACTGGTATCTTTTGTGACAACCAGAGTTGTGTGAAGCTATATGAGAACCCGGTATTCCATGATATGTCGAAACACATTGAGATCAAATATCACTATATCAAGGATATGGTGCAGAGAGGAGCAATGAAGCTCCTGTATGTTGCGACAGATGAGCAGGTTGCAGATGTGTTGATGAAACCACTAGCCAAAGTGAAGTTTGAGTACTTTAGAGGGAGGCTTGGTGTTCTTCAGATTGAATATACTTCGAGGAAGAAGTGATGGGACACATTTGCAGGAGCCATTCCAAGCACGGTGAGAGGAGGATCCTTCCCATGGCTGTGGATATAAGCGCTGTGTGATGAGCATCAGGATAATGCTCCAATTACTGGTATGTATGATCAGTTGGATAATGTATTTGTATATGTATCAGGTGGATGCATTGATATGATCATGTAGATCATGTATTTGTATATGTATCAAGTGGATGCATCGATATGATCAGGTAGATCATGTATTTGTGTATGTATCAGGTGGATGCATTGATATGATCAGGTGGATCGTGTATGATGATATGTATCAGGTAGATACTTGGTATACATCAGGTGGATGCATTGTATGATCAGGATGATCATGGATGACGAGCTTTAGGAGGTTGCTCCAGATGATATGCATCAGGACGATGCAGTAATGATGATCAGGATGATCACGTATGATGAGTATCAGGACGATGCTCTAGATGATATGCATCAGGACAGTGCAGTGACGATGATCAGGATGATCACATCTAATGAGTATCAGGATGATACTCTGGATGATGTACATCAGGATGATGATCAGTATGATCATGAGCATCAGGATGATGCTTCATGCGATGATGATCAATTGGATCATGAGTATCAGGTTGATACTTGGAGGTCAGAGATGATATGTGGCAGGTTGTGCAAGTAGCATGTAATCAGTCCTCAGAGATCCAATAGGTTGAGTTGTGTGCTCGTAATCAGTGATGGGATGAGGCATTGCTATGGAGACATGTCATCATTCCTGGAGATCCGAGAGGTTGACCTGTGTGCTCGTAATAAGTCCTGGGATGCTCTTTAGAGATCTTGTCGGTCGTGCTACGGCACATAAATGTTCCTGGGATGCTCTTTAAAGGTATTGTCTATTCACATGTAATTAGTCCTGGAGATCCGAGAGGTTGAGCTATGTGCTTGTAATAAGTCCTATCTTGTCGATCGTACTGCGGCACATAAATGTTCCTGGGATTCTCTTTAAAGGTACTGTGAAGGGGATGCATGTAATCAGTCCTGGGAGATCTTGCCGGTCGTGCTTAAGAACATAAATGTTCCTAGGATGCTCTTGTCAGGTATTGCATCGGCACATAAATCAGTCTTGAGAGACCACCTCTATCAGACCGTTCACACAGATGATGAAGACCTACAGGTGGTGGGCCTACATACAGTATGAAAAAGGACTGGCTCTATAGAACTTCCTATGATGAGTAGATCGAATATTGATTGAGATAGCAGCAGTAGTGACGATGACGATGATTCGATGTTGATGATCCAGTGACGATGATCCAGAGAAGAAGACTTGTGCTAGAAGACATGTGTCAAGAAATACCTTCCTAGTTAAGAGGGAGTGTTGATGTATTTGTAACTTCGGAATGTATTTCATATATGTTTATTGTATTCCTATAGAGATGTTATTATTCCTCTATACGGAAGTGTTTGTATTCCTATAGAGATGTTATTATTCCTCTATACGGAAGTGTCGTCATTTATATTGTAAGTGTCGTAACTTATACTTGATGGGTTATTAGACCACCTTGTTGGGGTCAGCCCTGTATAAGTCATGTGGGTTAAAGGGTTATTAGACCACCCTATTGGGGGTCGGCTCTGTCAGCATTATGTTATGTGGTTAAGTTAAGGCCGACCTAGTAAAGGTTATTAGGCAAGTCAAGTCAAGTATAAATAGAGTGCGGGAGGCACTCTATTTGATCATTCACTTCTCACTCACACACTCATTGGAGAGTGACGCACTAGTGGAGGAGGAGAAGCTACTGCTAGGAGGACTATCTCTTGTACTTGGGTTGTATAATTGATCTATCTATCTCTAAGGAAGTTGCGGGGTTTTTCACCTTCTTGGTTTTCCCCGGTGAAACTCTGTGTCTCTTGTGTGCTTGCATTATTGTGTCCATGATTGATATGTTGTAGATATGATGTACATGGTATTCTCTCAGTTAAGATCCTAGATCAAATTGAAATTTCTGAAAAACTAACAAATCTTTCCACAAGGATCGTGAGAGAGCCAAGATATCCACTTCTTGCATTTTGGTCTCTTGGATTAACATGAGGTCTGGTTTTTCAGATCTAACAATGCTTTTTAGGGCTTCAAATTTATTAGGACCACCCATGCCCCTGCAATTCCAAGAGACAATTAACATTACTTCCTGGTGGCCTGAGATCCTGCTCGGGATCTTCCCTCTTTAGCTCCATTTTGATTTTTTGAATTTTGCAGAATCTTCATATCTTCCAGGATTTTTTGCCTGCCCAGTTCTAATTCCCTTTCTGCCTCTTGTTCTTTGAGGTACCTGTGCGATTTCCTTCCTCTGGTGTTGGAAGGCTGCAACTCATTAGTCTCATCCAAGGATTCCGATGAAAGATCCAGAGTCGAGGAGGAAGGGATAAATTTGCTTTTAACCTTGTCATCCCATGAGCCACCGGGGGTGATGGAGTTTCCAATATTTTTCAAAAGCGCTTCATCTATGAGGGGGGGATTGGGATTGCTAGTTTCTTCACTTGTTGGTTCTGTTGTTTCCTCTTGAGTGTATATTTCCCCTTATTCGATGGGAAGATCTTGAAAACTTGTTGACTGCAGCTTCCACACAAGGCTCTAACGAAGGTCCATTTGTGGTAGTCGGCAGGGAATTATTCATGGGAGGGTGAGTCTGAGTATTTTTTTTCCCTTTTTGACCTGTTGCCATCCATCTTCAGGAGCTTTTTCAAGGTTTTCTTGAACATTTTTGGGATAGTTCTTGACGAAATGACCATATTCGTGACATTTTTTGCACTTAAAGGGCAGTTGTTCATAATCCACCTTTTGAAAATGCTCCCATCCATCCATGAAAAGATTTACTTCTTCTGGTAACCCTTTTTCCAGGTCAACTTCCACACAAATCCTTGCACAAGAAAAAAGGGGACCTTTAGGTTCGGCTTTATCAATATATTTTCCAAGATATTTTTCGATGGCTTGGAGAGTGTCATCATTCCAACAATGGAGAGGCAGGTGTGGAAGACAGACCCAAATAGGGATAGCAAAAGGGACATCCTTCTTCGGATCAAAGGATAGGCTCCATCGATTCAGGTAAAGACCACGGGGACCCATAAAATACGGCCTGCTTTGAAAGATAAGATCCCTATCCTCTTTATTCTAAAAAAGAAAAGTAAAAAATCCCTTACCACAAAAGCAATGTTGCAAGCCGCCGGAAAGCAGAGGCATCAAGTTCTTATTGATCCAGGCGTCCATGGATTTTGGTGATGGCCAAATTCCAGTGAATTGTCCTATTAAACCACGGTCGCTTAACGCAAGAGCTTTGAGTTTGGAAGCTACCGACATGATCTGGATGCGGGGGGCAGCAGCCCGCTTGATGAAGCTGAGATCCATCGGGTCTGAGGGAGCAGGGGGAGGCGGAGAAGCATCGACCAAGGCACAAAAGGCTACATCCAGGAGGTGCCGACGCTCCTCAGAGGAGGGGGGAGGCAGATCTCGAGGACGCCATCACAGAGGGAGCTGGCTAGGGTCGAGCTCGAGGGCTCACGCAGAGCGCATAGCAGAGTGCTATGGTTTTTTTTCCTTTGGATTCTTAATCATTCAAGTGATTAGGAATTTTAGAGCAAGTATAGCAATGAGGATTTTGAAAATATAGATGTAACAGAATAAATCACCACCATTGATTTTATATTTTTGTGAAGTATTATCACATCAATAAATCACTACTACTTTTTATTGATATGGATGATTATTATCTATCATTATTTTAGGTTTATTACTTGATGGTTATTATTGTATTGTGTTTTTTTGAGTATATATATGTATATATGTGTGTGGTGTTTATATTACGGCCAAGTTTTTTTGAAATTTTAGTTGTCTATATGTTAACATTAATAAATTTCATTATATTTTTTTTTCCAAATTTTGAATTGGTACATTATTTTCTTATTTATGTATATTCAACCTTTTTTTTCAGCAAAAAAAAAAAAGCGTACTATTTCTATTCAAAAGATGAATCAAATAGTACAAAGATTGTTCAGGTTCTTCCAAAAGAACACATATGCTTAAAAAGCAGCAAAACTTACATCCTTTACAAAATAAACAAAAAAGATGGGACCATCTTTCCACATCTTGTCTCAAACTAAAGCTGCCTCACAACTGTACTTTTTTTAAAAACAAGAAGCATAAGACAGAAATACATAATCTTAGTCAAAGAAATAAAAAACACCCATATCCTAGATGCTTGCATTTTGCCACTCTTCCCAGATTAAATACCCCTCTTCACCATCAAGAGCTTGCTTGGACAGCTTATCAGCCAAAGAGTTGTGTTCCCTATAGATATGTTCAAAAGAGATGAACTGGTGCAAAGAAATTTCCTGCCGTGTACGCTTACACCAATGACGAAGAGTAGTAACATTCAAATTAAAGTCACCTGCATCCCATTTGATGGTCACACGAGAATCACCAAAAACTTTAAGGTCCACTAATCCAAATATATTTTCCAGCCGCAAAACGCACCAAAGAGCCAATAATTCAGCATTCATATTTGACCCATTACCGTAATTTAAGTGCGAGGTAAAGTAATGATCATCATTCAAATATATAACCCCACCACCAGCACATAAACCATTTTGGGCAGCTCCATCAAAACAGGACTGGTTGACTAACCCTAAAAGAAAAGTGATTGATTCTAGCAATTGACTAAAATTCCTTATCATCTGTGAATGCCTGAAACAACTTTAATGCCATCAAACCACCAGCCTTTACCTCTGGCCTTTTCTCTTGAAAAATTGCACAGTTTCATGCATACCAAACCGCCCAAGAATAAAAATAGGCAGAGTAAAATGTGCTCTACATTTCTTGTACCAATTGAGCAAGCAATTGTCAAATTCACCAACTTCCCACTGAATATCAATATTCAATTCTGAACAACACAAGTTCCAGACACTATTCATGAAGCTGCAATCCACAAACAAGTGTCTAATAGATTCAGAGTTATGCACACAAAGACTACACTTATTAGGGCAAAACCATCCTCTCCTGATCAAGTTATCCCATGTCTTGAGTCTTCCCTGAAGAGCATGCCATAAAAAGCACTTAATTTTTAAAGGAACTTTCCACTTCCATAATCTTTTGTACCACCAATGCTGTGGATAAATACACTTATCTTGAATGATCCTGAGATAAGCAGTTTAGCAGTCACAGACCCTATACTAGCATTCCCAATCCAAACAACCCAATCTCTTTCCATATTTAATTTACATCTAGCTGAGTTTAGAGCTCTTACATACCTGTCCCATTCCTAAGCATAACAACTAGACATCCCCAGGTCCTTTGAACTTAACCAGTAATCATTTAGATTAATACCCCATTTTTGTATCTTGTTCAAAGTAGTTAGACCATATATCTTCAGAATTTCAAGCAGCCTATCAGACAGAACATAGGAGTCTTCCATTCCTAGAATGGGGTCCATACCTACAAGAATATCCTTAGCAGAGCCAACCTGCCAAAATATATCTTTTGCAATCCAGTTATAAACTTTTAGAAAACCCTCCAGATAGGAGAGATTCTCCAACCAATCTTCATCGGATTTCTAAGCCAATTGATCACATCAGATTTAAGATATTTCACCTGTAATACCTTAGATCATAAATTATTCCCAAAAATACCTCTCCAAAGACTTTTATGTCTTAAAGAAGTACTGAAAATATTTAAGTCTTTGATACCCCACCCACCAAATTTTTCAGGTAGAGATAACATCTCCCATCCATCCATAACCAACTTAGCACGATCAGAGCTATCGGTCCACAAAAAATTAAAGAACCACTTCCTCAAAGCAATAATAATAAAAGTAAGAACTTCAAGAAGAGAGAACCAATAAACAGGAATGCCCGAAAGAATAGCTTTCACCAAGATGAGCTTACCACGAATAGAAAGGAGACGATAAGACCAGTGAGAGATTCGGGATTCGACCTTCTGAAGGAGCCAACTCCAATCTTTGATAAGATAATTATTGGGCTTCAGATAAAACCCCAAATACTTGAATCCATCCTCCATACAGTGGCATTTATAAGGCATGATAACTTCAATCCATCTTCCAGACAAGACTCTAATGAACTAACCCTCATACCTGAAGCTTTACAAAAGATCATAATAATCTCTTTGTAATTTTCCATTCTACAACCAAGTCCATTCCTGCTAATAGAACATCATCTACAAATAAAAGATGGGTCAAAGCACATTCTTGAGCCATCTTAATCCCTTTAATCAATCCATTATCCTTAGCCTGATTGACTAATCTGCTAAATCCATCAATTACCAACAAGAAGAGTAACGGGTATAAAGGACATCCCTGACGAATCCCTCTTGAGCATTGAAAAAAAGAAGAAGGAGCTCCATTAACCAAAACAACAATATTCATAGACGAAACGCATGCCATTATCCAATTTAACACCAAAGGAGGAATTCCAACTTGAATAAAGATAAGTCTTAGAAAAGACCAATTCACTCTATCATATGCCTTTTCCAAATCCATGTTTAGTAAAAGAGCCTTCAATTTCTGAGTCTTTATTGAATGCATAAGTTCCTGAGTAATCCTTATAGCATCATGGATTTGACTTTTTTGCAGAAAACCAAATTGCTTAGCATAAATATGGGCTGAAAGAGCAGACTTTAAATGTTGAGCAATAATTTTTGAAATCAGCTTATAAGCCAAATTGCACAAAGCAATAGGACGGAACTCTCCAAAGGAAGTAGTCTTGTTACTCTTTGGAATCAAAGTAACAAAAGTTGAGTTTAGGGATCCAAATATGATTCCATTAAGTCTAGTATAATCCACCATCTTTTGAATATCCTCCCCCATAATATCAAAAAAATGAATATACACCTCAACCATCCATCCATCGGGACCGGGACTCTTTTCCTTCGCAAAGAGTTTCAAAGTATGCTCCACTTCTTCCATAGAAACTTCCTTCCCCATATCACTAGCTTCATGTTCATCAAAGAACCAAGGATAAAATCTCGCTACTTTAATCTGCTCTAAAAGTTCACACTCACCAGTATCCTTATATATATTCCCAAAAAAATTAACAGCCTCCTTCTGCAAAGATTCCAAACCTGAAACTGAATTACCTGAAGCATCCTTAATTTCCCATATAGTATTCAAATTTCTTCTAGCAGAAGCAAAGGAGTGAAAGAATTTAGATTTCTTATCACCATGATAAAGCCATAAAGCATGGCTCTTTAGACGCCACTCCATTTCCTCCTGAAGAAGAATCTCCTCCTTTTTTTGTTCAAATCTTTTTAAAGCCTCAAAGGCCTCATTATCCAAAATACCACTAAAATTTTCAGAATGTGATATCTGAATATTCTTCTCCAACTGAGTGAGTTCAAATTTATCCAGAGCTTTCTGATTCTTTATCCAAACCATGACAGCATCCTTAAGTTTCCTCAAAACATTTGGTATATAGCAATTTATTAGAAATTACATTGTTATATTTTTTATTTTTTATATTTAAAATAATTATTAATTAATACTTTTCATATTTTTATTCTATATTTTATATTTCATCTCTCTATTTGAGAGAAATAAGATCATAAAATAAGTTTAATCAATTATAGTGTAGAGAGATACGCATATAACTAGATAGGTTTAATTAACTTTGGGCAACCACTATAGATATTTGATATTTTTCCATAAACTCAAAAGAAACTTACCTTTTAATCTTTTTATTTTTCTTTAATCACACAAGAGATTAAATAAGAATAAATTTCATGTTTTTTCACAACACAATATAAATACTAATATTTATGTAGAACATGTATTGTAACATTTTAATTGATAGTAAAGTATAATAAAGTTTGAAAAAAAATTGTATACTAGTACCTATAGAATTTTATAGAATTTTGTAGTAACCTTATAAAGAGTGTTTTAACAATACACTCATTTATCATCTATTATTTTATGTCTTGTGAATAACAAAGTTTGCAATTTTTAATAAATATTAATTTCAATTTTTAATTAAAAATTAAAATAATTATAGATTATGTTGTTATATTAGGTTGAAATTAATGGTCAATAGATCATTCACCTATATCATTCTAATCACATTAAATTTTTCATAGATAAAATGGTCAATAGATTATTTACTTATATCATTCTAATCATATTAAATAAAGGAATCGTTTAACTAAATGACATGATAAAAAGCATCTAAATGGAGAATATTCAGACGAACCTTCCACATGATTCTTATAATGTTGTTATATTTAGATAGCAGGGGATTTCATTCTAAATCTACAAGCAGCATTGATAAAGCTCGAAAGAATCATAAATGGAGAATGGTCAACTAACCCGTAACTTATATACTTCTAATCACTTTAAATAACAGAATCACTTAGATGATTGACTTGACAATAATCATGTAAATGGATAAGATTTGGATTACCCTTCCTCGTCTTGCTCATAATGTTATTATATCTAGAAAGCATGGGATTTCATTCTAATTTTGCATGTATCATTTAGAAGGATTGGAAAGTCTTCTTATAAATGAAGAAGGATTAATTGATTGTTCTCATATCTTTCTTTCTAATCACATTAAATAAGGTAATGTGTTAGGCAAATCACATGATATAAAGAATGTAAATGGAGAAGAGTAGGTTGACCTTTTTACGCGCTATTTGTTATATTGCTATATCTAGATATTAAGGAGTTTCATTTTCCATCTAGAAGTAGCATGGAGAAGGGTTGGTGGATCATTATCCTAACTACTCCCAATGTTTGTAATAACCTTACACTAACAATAATGAAACTAGGCATCCATTTCAATGATAGTAAATTGTGAATCTAATATAAATATGGAGAAGATTTAGTTGATCCTTCTTCAATATATACTATCAAAGTCCAATTCAAATTTCCATAAAAATGGTAGGTGTAACACAAGCCTAAAAAAAATATATATATATATATATACCAAAGCTTAAGGAGAAGAGTTGTCTAATTTACCTTTAAAATCCAACCCACAATTATCGATATAGATATCAATCCAAAATATATGTAAAATTGATGACAAATTCAAGATATAATCACATAATGTATAATTGTTTTCTATCTATAACAATATTTGAAAAAGTCTATTTAGTGTTATTAGTTTAATTTAAAATATAATTACATTATAATGAAAAGAATAAAAAAACGTGTTCATTTGCACATGGAGCATATAATAAAAAATACATGGTATACTATTAAAGTACTCATTGTGTAAAGTCATTGATTCGAAACTCCATAAATACTAGCTTACCAAAAAAATCACATTTAATTATAATATATATAATAACTATTAAATGATTCAAAATTGTAGAAATATATTAAAAATATAACATTAATAATATAATTATCTTAATTATTATTATTATTATTATTATTATATATAGTAACTAAAAATAGAGTCCAAAACTATTTAAACATAGTATTAATATTATGATTTTCTACATTTACTAGATGGATAGAAATCATGTTTATAGATTTTTTATCATAATATTTTCCAACTCAATTTTGTCTTTTAAGTTTGAAATTTTAAGCATAAAGCAAAATGTTAAGAGTTAGATTCCTACCCATGTTGAATTTCTTGTCTCGTTGACCATTCCAGCCCATGGTTGTTCATTGAAAATTCCATCCCATGGTTGTTCATACTATACAATACTTTTCCAAATCCATTATTTCAATTTTACAATATTTTTCTTGTGATCCATATGGCAATGGCAAAGTGATGAATCAATTTTACAATATTTTTCTTGTGATCCATATGGCAATGGCAGAGTGATGAATGCGATTCTAAAGAAGTACTTTCTACTAGTGATTTGCAAAGAATCGTGTGAAATTAATGGAGTAGAGGGGCAAAAGTAAACCTTCTATAAAAGGTCCACAAATTTTTAAAGGATTCTCCATTTCACAAACTTTACAAAGAATCATGTATATAATGAAGGGGCAAAGTATAACCTTCTATAGGTTCTTAGATTTTGAAAGGGATTCATCATTTCACAAACTTTATAGGCACCTCTAACTTTATGAAATTACTTGAAATGCAATATGTTTTAATCTTTTAGATCTCTTTTGCTTATTATAGCTTTTTACAATTATATAAAACAAATATAGTGATAGGGGTCTACCTTCGATTTATGTTGTTGCAAGCATAGATTTGTCTCCCACCTATGTTATATTTCACCTAGTAATCTTGGTCGTTAGTCAAAAACAATTACTCCTCTTTGTAACTTACCACCATCCTAGATCCAAATCCTAGGCTCTATCAAGCGTCGAGAGGGATCAAATCTCCCGAGGTGTAAACCTCTCCTTGAGTGCAATACCGGAGCCGAGGTTTGCATGTCGGGAGATTTGATCCCTCTTGGCGCTTGATAGAGCCTAGGATTTGGATCTATGCTGGTTTCAGTCGTGGGCGGTGACACAAAACTGGAGTTTGATCAGCATTGTAAGGAACAGGTTAAGTTGAAAACACAGATACATTTACGAGGATTATCATAATGTAAGTAATAAGTATTAAAGATTGAGTAAATTGTTAAACTGGAAAATAGAGACAATTCGCCTAACTTTTTTTTTTATTCTCTTTTTGTTGATCTGCACTTTGTTTTGTTTATTCTTCTCCTTCTTCTGTCGTCATTTCGTGCAGTGAACGTATCCGTTCACTAGGTTAAGAAACGAATCCGTCTTCCATATTTGAGATAAACGATAATAATATATTGATTGATGATAGAATAAAAGATGATATGTTACAATGATGGCCCTGCCTTAAATATGGCTCGGGCATTTGATGTTGAGGAGACACCTCATTTCATAACCTAACTTTAGTTAACCTAATTATTAATTATTTAATTATTATCTTATTTTATGTTCGTAGCATTGCCACTCTCTTAGAAAAGCTTTGTCCTCAAAGCCTTATAATGTTTCTGCATCATTTTATGTGGTGTCATAGATGACGAAACATGTCAATACGAATTGCTAAGCGTCGAACATAACTTTTGATATGTCGACGGATCAATCCATCCCAAATTGATTTGTTGTGGACTGATGGGATTCCCTACTGATGTGTTGTCAGGAGATTTGATCACATTAGTACCATTATCTTTCGACATTTTCCACTTTTTCGAATATCGGTTTTTATGGTTGGGGTGTCGATAGGGAACTTTCACAATGTCATTTTCGTTTACGAATGTCGTCTTTAGAGCATTGATCTGAGTTGGAGGTTGTATTTTTGTCTCTTGAGGATTTAAGTTTTTTTTCTATATCTTTTCCAACTTGTTTTCTAACTGCCTGTTATCATTTTGAAACTTCTTAATCAATTCGACTTGTGATTTTCTATCATCTTCAGATGTCTTAAGTTCTTCCTTAAGATCTTCATTATGACTTCTGATACAACTATTTTCTTCCTGCTTGTCTAGAAGTTTCCCTTCAATGTCGTCCATAGATTGTTCTATCTTCCGGCTATTTTTCAACTTCTTAATTTTTGTGACTAGTATCTTGTTATGATTTCTTAGTCTAAAAATTTCTTCAACATTGTTGGATAATGCTTTATTACTCTTCACGATCTCTGACTTATGTGTCTTTTTAGAGTCGTCATTTTGTTGTTGAAGAACTTTTATCTGTTGTCGACATTGGATGACCTCTGATTCTTGACTTTCTAATTTATGTCATATCTGCATTAGTTCTTCATCTTTGTCGCTAATGATTTTGTTCAAGCGTATTATTTCTACTTCGTAATTATTTATTTCCTTCTTTATATCTTGATTTCCTAACCTCTGATTGAATTTATTTTCGGCTTTTAATTCATCAATTTGCGCATACAATTTTTCTATACGCCTTTCTTGGTCAGAGATTTTTATTTCATTGTACCTTTCTTGTAATTCAATTCTTATTTCTGAACTATTATTTATGTCGCGCAATTCTTCATTGTCTTTTCGATAATGTTTTAACGTGGCTTCTAATTTTTCTCACAAATCGGCTTCCATGGTTTCTGACTTCTTCAACGGTGGAATGATCTTCTTTGATTTCTTTGATGAGTCTTTCTTAAACTTGGTCGTCTTTCTTTGACTTGACTTATCCAATGATGGATAGTCTTTGCTAGATCTTCACTTCTTGTCTTTTTTCTTTGTTTTGTCTTCTTTGTCATTTTCTCGATTTTGTCTTCTTCAATACTTCTTATCTCTTCTTTTTTTTTCTTCTTTTTTTCAAAAAAAATTATTATTTTAATAAAATAATAATATTATTAATGCTTTCATAAACTATATATATAGTTTAATATATATATGTATGTTTTCCAAAAATTAAAATATTTAAACAATATAATAATATTATAATGTATAATATTTATTTTGAAAATTTGTTAGGGTTTGTGTTTATTGGGAGGCGAAGTGTTGGAGGCGGAGTCTTGGAGGAGGACGGTTGAGAGAGTGGAGGGTGGACATGGAAGTGGAGGGCGACTTGGAGGATGGCGGGAGGATGCGTAGTACAGGTGGAATGCAGTGGAGGATGGGTGTGAAAGAATGGAAGGGCGATGGATTGACGGGGGAGTGGTTGGTAGATGCAGGAGCGATGGCGTTGGAGGCGAAGACACAAGGTAAGCGATGGAGGCTAGCGCGCAGGCGTGAGGAGATCGGGGTTATGGACGTGTGTGGGTGGCGGTGTAGAGCGGAGGAGGCAGGAAGTTAGACGTAGGCGGGAGCGGAGGGGAGGGTTGTGCGTGGAGGTGACGGGGGCACTGCAAGGGTGACATACAGCGATGGAGAGACAGGTAGGGGTGGTGCACGAGGGTGAAGGGAGCCCAGCGGTGGAGAGTGTGATAGTGTGGCGAAGTGGTGAAAATGGGGGGGTTCATGCTGGAGCGATCAACGTGAGGCAATAGGAAGAGGAGTGAAGAACGAATGGAAAGATGCGTGGGAGGTAGGCCGCTAGTGTGGGCCGGCCGGAGGGAAGTGTGGGAGTGAGGAGTGATCAGGAGAGGAGAGGAAATGGTGAAGCGTGCAGGTAGTACGGAGTTATGGTCAAAGACCAAGGAATCTCAGAGAAACCCTGAAAGCAATCAGACAAAGTCTGAGTTTTGGCCAAAGGCCAGACCAGAACGTCGCTCTGATACCAAATGCAATGAACATATCCGTTCACTAGGTTAAGAAACGAATCCATCTTCCATATTTGAGATAAATGATAATAATATATTGATTGATGATAGAATAAAAGATGATATGTTACAATGATGGCCCTACCTTAAATATGGCTCAGGCATTTGATGTTGAGGAGACACCTCATTTCATAACCTAACTTTAGTTAACCTAATTATTAATTATTTAATTATTATCTTATTTTATGTTCGTAGCATTTCGTCATTTCGTACATTTTGATTTATTTGTTGTTCTGCAAACTAATTTTTTTGTTCTTCCAATTGCTTCAACTTTCTTTCTCGATACACTCTTTGTCGATCAACGTTTCATTTTCTTTGTTCTTCTCATTCTTCTGCTGTCAATTCGCCTAACTTTTTTTTTCGATTTTCTTTTTGTTGATCTGCGTTTTGTTTTGTTTGTTCTTCTCCTTCTTCTACCGTCATTTTTCCATTTCATACATTTTGATTTATTTGTTGTTCTGCAACTTGATTTCTTTGTTCTTCCAACTGCTTCAACTTCTCTCTTGATACACTCTTTTTCGATCAACGTTTCATTTTCTTTGTTCCTCTCGTTCTTCTGCTGTCAATTCGTCTAACTTTCTTTTTTGATATTCTTTTTGTCGATCTGCGTTTCATTTTCTTCGTTCTTCTAGTTCTTGTACTATCATTTCGTCCAACTTCCTTTTTCGAAATTCTTTTTGTTCTTCTGCTTTTCGTTTCAAGTCTTTTTCTCGTTCTTTTGTTGTCACTGAAATCAATGCATCCATACACTGAAATCAATCTGTCCATACACTGAAATATATGTGTCCATACACTGAAATCAATGCGTCCACATAATAACATCTACACTGAAAAATATGCAATAAAAAACCCCATACACTGAAATCTATGCATTCATTCACTGAAATCAATGCGTCCATACACTGAAATCTATGCGTCCATTCATTGAAATCAATGCGTCCGTACACTGAAATCTATGTGTCCATACACTGAAATCAATGTGTCCACAGAATAACATCTACACTGAAAAATATGCAATAAAAAATTTCAACATTGTAAGGATCGGGTTAAGTTGAAAACACAGAAAGAATTATGAGGATTATAATAATGTAAGTAATAAGTATGAGTAAATTGTTAAACTGGAAAATAGAGACAATAATTTTGTAAGGATTAAATAAATGAAAATATGGTTCACATCGTGATCATTCTCAATCTATCTTCTTCATCTTTTCTTATCTTCACACCTGGTAGTTTTGACATTTTCTCATATCGATCATATGAGAATCTACATTGGACCTGTACTTGTATTACGTACTTGTATTCTAGCATATGACTCCTAGCAGACATGACACATTTGAACTTCTGCTAATTGATCAATTCGTTCACGAAATTTTCGATGTCTAATATGCATTTCTTCAAATGGTACCGATATTGTCGGTTTTCAGATATAAACTGCAGTGCACGATTGGAAGTTTCCATATCAACAAAATTAGAGTTCAAATTTTCCTTGTTATCACATTCCATGTATCCAAGTATGTCATATTCATTGGTAGTTATATTGATTCCTATATAACCCTGAAATTATCCCCCATTCATGCTTTTGAGAATCCCTTTGCACAAATAACACTTCTTCACGATCTCTTTAGTTCACGGTCGTGTTTTCTTTGTTCTTCTGTATGTTTTGATGCTTCTTTTTCTATTATGGATTCGAAACGTTGACTAAAGAACATGGATACTCTGGATTCTCTAAAACATCCTGAAATCAACAACCACATAAATCTTGCTACAAAGATTATTTGTATCTTTCTATTCTATTCATTTATCGTACTTTTCTTCTTTGATAATCAATATCTTCATTATTTGCAATATTATCATGAGGATCCACGAAATACCCTGAAATAGAGAACACCAAAATTTAATTTGTTGAAATCATTGCAGAGTAGTTTTTCTATTAAATTGATAAATTCAATGTATAAATGTAAATAACAAAAAACAATGCATTGTTGAAATTAATGAAAGATTTTTTTATTTATTAAATTGATAAATTCAATGCATACATGTTAAAAACAAAACAAAAAATGCATTGCTGAAATCAATGCAACAAATGCAATAAATATGCATCTTTTGTTGTTTAACAACTTTGTGTGTGGTCTATTGGTAGGAATTAAGGTGATGGGGATTTTGTTAACCTAGAGACCAAGGTTCAAAACCCTTTTTGCTTGGAGTTATAGTTAATTATCAAATCCAACTATTATTATGACATTTTTTTATCAATTCTAATTATCAGTTAGCAAATCTAACTATTAGTTTGGTTGTTTTTCTTTTCTATTCTTATGTAGGCTATAATATTCTTTTTACTTCTTTGGTTTCTACTTCTTATGTCCACTATAATATTGTTTTTACTTAATTATTTCTTTACTTTTTAGGTTTTTAGTTTTTATGTTAGCTATAATATTTTTTTTACTTCTTATGTTTCTAGTTTTAATGTCGGCTATAATATATTTTTTTACATTTTTGTTTACTTCTTTATTTTATGTTGGGTATAATATTGTGTTTTTACTTTTCATATCCACTATAATATTTTTTTAACTTCTTTCTTTTATGTTGGCTATAATATTTTTTTAACTTCTTTCTTTTTTATATTTTTTTTGTTTATGGTCGACATAATATTTATTACGTTTTACTTTGTATTATTCTTTTTTGTTTATGGCCAACAATAATATCACAAAGGTAATGTTAAAAGTTCTCACTCATATTAAAATTTTTTACTTTATATTAAATTTTATTAATGGCCGACAAACTATTAATTTTTACATTTTATTTTTTTCGAACAAACGTTACATCCATTACATGTTACATCGGTTACATGTTACAAGATAAGGGTGTGGCCGACATAATATTAACTAGTTTTTACTTTTTACGTTTTATTAGGTGTCACGTTACATGTAATGGGACACATACACGTTACAAGATCTCTCTCATATTATCATTTTTTACTTTTTACGTTTTATTAGGTGTCCCATTACATGTAACCGGGCACATACACGTTACATGATCTCCCTCATATTATCATTTTTTACTTTTTACATTTTATTAGGTGTCCCATTACATGTAACGGGACACATACACGTTACAAGATCTCCCTCATATTATCATTTTTTACTTTTTACGTTTTATTAGGTGTCCTGTTAGATGTAACGGGACACATACACGTTATAAGATCTCCCTCATACTTTTTATGTTTTATTAGGTGTCCCGTTACATGTAACGAGACACATACATGTTACAAGATCTCCCTCATACTGGGCTGTAGAGCGCCTCTCGGCGCAAAGAAAATTAAAATGAAATGTTTTATAAATTTTCACTTTTTCTATGCTTGTAAATGGGTAGGATGTTGAAAATTTGAAATGGGAAGGATATTGAAATATGTAATTGATTTGGATGTTTAAAATTTAAAATAGATGGGATGTTTAAAACTTAAAATATAAAAAATGTTAAAATTTAGAAATAGGTAAGATGTTGAAATCTAAACATTATTGAATTTTTAAATACAAATGTTTTATGTTTCGGTCAAAATGCTTAATATTTACATAGATATTATTTATGATTTATCCTTATTTTATGTATAATTTATGATTAAATTGTCAAAATGTTTAATATTTACATAGATATTATTTATGATTTATCCTTATTTTATGTAGAATTTATGATTAAATTGATTAATATAATTATATAGATATATTTTAATTATATAACAAATAATTATAATTATATATGTTGATATAATATCAATTTCAAATGATATATTGATCGGTTTCACTATTTTACTAAGGTTTAATGTATAGGGAGGTTGCAAGATGTGTTTCCATTGATACTTACAAGGTTACCAACCGCCATTATGGTTAGTGATTAATATTACCTTCAATCTGAAAACTTGGAACTAGGGGAGAAATTTATGGGGAACCAGCAAGGTGTTATCTTCACTCTAAATGCCTAATATGTGAGAGAGTTTGCTCAAGAATTCATGAGCCAGATGTGAGATATCTCCCCTAAGGTTGGGGAGGTCATAGGTTCGACTATATTGATCTCTTTGGGGTTAGGCTCTGTAATAAAGGATACTCCACTTGGAATATCTAGGTGGAGTATGGATCAACCATCACCCACAAAATTGGTTGGTAACCTAATGGTACTTAGCTAGATTTGAACCTTAGTGTTAGGAACCCATGTCTTTACTTTGTTAGTATATTGTTGTTGGACGCATATGCTTTGTAAGTCATCCCGTAGTATTTGTTGATCAATAGTTTATGTTATTGTTGTTGGTGCATATGCTTTGTAAGTCGCCTGTAGTATTGTTGATCCATAGTTTGTAGTGGCCCATGGTTTTGGCCCATAGTATTGGCGCCTAGACTTAGTATATAAGTGTGTGTTGAGGCCTATGAAGGCACCATGAAGTTATTTGTATTGAGATTGCTCAAAGGAGGTTTCCCCCTCGAAGTGGCCTGCGATCAATATAAAAGTGATTCTGAGTTCTGTCATTTCTACTATTTCGCATATTCTTATTAATTAATTGTTGCAGGTGCTTCACATCTGGTATCAGAGCACTTTCTTGGGCTCATTGGGTGAAATTTCTGCCAAATTTTTTTTCGCATCTGTTGTAGGTTCGGATTTGGGAATAATCCCTATCCGCTTAACTGTGGGAAGTACTTGGGCATAAGCCCTAAAACTCATTGTGAGGAGTACCACAGGAACCTCGAAGTTCCTGGCCCATTGAGAGGACCTGCCAACGAAAAGGGCAACGACCCCTACCTAATTTACTATTTCCCACCCATGAGGTAAACCAAGAGCTGTCGTTTGTGGCAAAGTGGTTATCAGTTTTACCTGAGTCGTGGAGTGAGGGGTACTGCCCCAATACGCAAGCCGTCAGACAGCATTGGTGGCCGAGTGAAACCCCTAAATTGTTAGGAAGCCGCACATACCTAGGGTCCATATCTATTTTCAGCTGAACTATTGTCGATCACTACTGCGTTGTTTCAGATCCAGCCATTCAGATCCATTCTGAAATCCCTTCCAGATCCAGTCATTTTCAATCCATTCGGTGTCATTTCAAATCCGTCTGTTTCCACTCACTTCCGGGCCGTTGCAGATCTATCTATTTCAGATCCCTTCTGAGCCGCTCCATTCTGGAAAAAAAAAACACAGTTTTTCTCCATATCTCCCTTGTTTTCACTCCATTTCCCTTAAAACTTCCTGGGAACCCCTGTAATCCCATTCTGCATATTTCATTCCTGAGGACCCTATCCCCAATTCCACTTCCCAAAGCCCAAAATCCCACATTTGTCTATTTTTAGGGTTTGCCATAACTTCCTCGGATTTCACCCAATCACCTTCAAATTTTACCACAGAGTTCCTTTCCTAATTCTGCTTCTTTGTCCCCCTCTGCCAAATTTTCCTATTCTTTCACCCTGCTTTTGAAATCCTCATTTTTTGCTTCCCTGTCTATTCGACAGTGTCCAAAACCTAGTCAAACCCCAATTACCCTTCAGATTTTTTCCCAAATCCAGATTTTCCTTTACTGAAGCAGTTTTTGTTTTTGTTTTTCTACCCAGTCAACCAAAAAAAAAAAACTCCTAGTTATGGTTGTCACCCGCGCAGGAGCAAAAACCATGGAAGAAGCACTTGCAGCCATCCAAGCCAAACTCCAGGATCTGGATGAAAAATTTCTCGGCCTCCATCTTGAACATTCAGCTATGAACAACAAACGGCAGTCCGAGTCTTCATCAGACAATGGGTTCTCTTCTTCCAACAATTTCCGTGGTCCGAAGCTTGATTTTCCTTGCTTCAATGGTACTGATCCAAATGGATAGATCTATCGTGCAGAACAGTATTTCAGTCTACATAATACTTTTGATGTCAACAAAGTTCCACTTGCATCCTTTCATTTGGAACAGGAAGCTCTTCAATGGTACCATTGGTACATCAAGGCTCATGAAGAGCCAAAATGGCCAAACTTTTTTCAGCTCCTTTTGCAACAATTTGGTCCTAGTGCTTTTGATGACTTCACGGGAGCCCTCACTAAAATTATCCAAATTGGCACTGTGAAAGAGTATCAAACCAAATTTGAGAAACTATCCAACCACACTGAAGGATTATCTGATGACTTTTACCGGAGTTGTTTTATCAGTGGTCTAAAGGATGCCATCTGCTCTGAGGTCAAAATGTTCTGTCCCAACACAATCATGGAAGCCCTAGGGTTGGCTAAGTTGGCAGAAGACAATATTGCAGCCCAATAGCACTCCAAGCCCACTTTTGTTCCCTTACGAAATATGGGTTCTCAACGACCACCCATACCGCAGGCTCCTAGACCAACTCCTATCAAGCGTTTGTCTAAAACAGAGATGCAAGCACGCAGAGAAAAGGGGCTTTGCTATAATTGTGATGAGAAATTCACTCAAGGACATAGATTTGTTCAGCAAAATCTCTATCTCTTGGATGTGGATTCTCCGCCTACCTATGAAATTGGTGACGAAGATCCAGATACAATGGATGCTCAGGTCGACATTCAGGGACCACCTATTGACCCTCCATCTCAGGATGACCAGCCAAAGATATCTCTCCATGATTTAGCTGGAATCACCACCCCCCAAACAATGCGGGTCAGGGGTTACTTCAAGAAGCTTCCTCTTACAATACTCATTGATTCTGGTAGCACTCATAATTCCATTGACCCTCGGATCGCCAAACAAGCTGATTGTTTTATCCATCCTTGCTCCAACTTTGAAGTCATGGTTGCCAATGGGGGCACCTTACCTTGCAAAGGGAAGTGTCGAAATGTGTGTATCTCTATGAGAGATTATACCTTGCGCTCTGACATGTTTTCCTTGACCTTAGGCGTATGTGATGTGGTTTTGGGCGCTCAATGGCTATGCACACTTGGCCTATCTTATGAGATTTTGCTAAACTTTGGATGCAGTTTTCCCTCAATGGACTAAAACACACATTGATAGGATTACAACCAGGGTCTATCAGCATCATCAGTTCACATCGCATGGAAAAACTCCTCAAGAAGAATTCATATGGTGTCATCGCTCAGATCCATTCCATTCAGATGCAACCATCAGCGGTCTCCACTACTCCTTTGGATCTACAACAAATTCTAGATCGATATATAGGTGTCTTTGTTGAACCAGTGGGATTGCCACCTTCAAGGCCAGAAGACTGTCGTATTCAGATCCTTCCTGGCAGCATTCCTCCGAACATCAGGCCCTATCGCTACCCATTTCACCAAAAAATGGAGATTGAAATGCTCGTTCGGGACTTACTGAAGCAAGGTATTATTCACCCAAGCACTAGTTCCTTTTCTTCTCCAGTTCTTCTTGTCCACAAAAAATATGGGTCATGGCACCTCTGCATTGACTTCCGAGCACTTAATCACCTCACCATCAAGGATAAGTTTCCAATTCCTGTTGTTGATGAGCTTCTTGATGAGCTTCATGGGGCTCAATTTTTCTCCAAGTTGGATCTTCGTTCTGGGTATCATCAAATTTGGGTTCATGAGGATGATATCCCTAAAAAAGCTTTCAGCACACATGATGGCCATTATGAGTTTTTGGTCATGCCCTTTGGCCTCACCAATGCTCCTTCCACATTCCAGGCCTTAATGAATAAAATATTTCGGCCCTACTTGCAGAAATTCATTCTGGTATTCTTTGATGATATCCTCATCTACAGTAAAACATGGGCTGAACATATCCAACATATGGATCTTGTCATGCAACTTTTCTCTGACCATCATCTCCATGCCAAGTAGTCTAAATGTGTTTTTGGACAGAAGGAAGTTGAGTATCTCGGGCACATTATCTCAACACAAGGGGTTCGCATGGATCCTACCAAAATCAATGCCATGAACAATTGGCCGCATCCTCAGACACTCAAGAGCCTTTGTGGTGTTTTGGGGTTGACTGGCTACTACCGCAAGTTTGTCAAGGATTATGGGAAGATTGCAGCTCCATTAACTTCTCTATTGAAAAAGGATGCTTTTACATGGACACATGCTGCTCAGTGTGCATTTGACAAACTAAAATAAGCTATGTGTACTATACCTGTTCTAGCTATGCCCGATTTTTCCAAGCCCTTCACTATTGAGAGTGATGCTTGCGGCAATGGACTTGGTGCTGTTCTTCTTCAAGATGAACACCCCATTGTGTTCACCAGCAAATCCCTTTCAGGTAAGAATTTAGCTGCCTCTACATATGAGAAGGAAATGATGGCTTTTTGCATGCAGTACAGAAGTGGTGACCATACCTATTAGGGAATCGTTTCTGCATCAAGACTAATCACCCGAGTGTGAAATATTTCTTGGAACAGCGTGTCTCCTCCCCAGCACAACAGAAATTGGTTAGCAAACTCATGGGTTATGACTATGAGATCACTTACAAGAAGGGTAAAGACAATATTGTGGCAGATGCTCTTTTTCACACATTTGATGCCCAAGGTTCTCTTTCAGCTATTTCTATGCTTGCTCCAAATTGGTTGCAATATGTTCAACAGGTTTATGTCAATGACTCTTCCTTATCTCAAATCATCCAATGCTTGACCAACAACCCTTCTGTTGTACCACATTACTCTTGGGATGGTGCTTCTCTGAGATACAAGGGTCGCCTGGTGCTTCCCCAGAGCACAGATCTTCAACAAGATGTCTTCTATGAACTCCATGCTTCTCCATCGGCAGGGCACTCTGGGTTCCTCAAAACATATGAACAGGCACGGCGTAACTTCTTTTGGCAGGGCATGAAAAGGATAATTCAACAGATGGTGGCTGAATGTGATACCTGCCAGCGCAATAAGGGTGAAACAACACTCCTTCCAGGATTGCTCGAACCCTTTCCCATACCTACATGGATTTGGACAGATATTTCTATGGTTTTCATTGAAGGGCTCCCTAAATCTGGTGGGAAGACAGTGATTCTCGTTGTGGTTGATCGCCTCTCCAAATATAGTCATTTTTGTGCTCTCATCCATCCCTATACAGCCTCCTTAGTCGCTCAAATTTTCTTGGACCAGATCTTTCGTCTTCATGGCATCCCTTCTTCCATTGTCTCAGATCGTGATGCGACTTTCACCAATCATTTTTGGACAGAACTATTTCGCCACACTGGCACCAAACTGAAGATGAGTTCGGGGTATCACCCACAAACAGATGGTCAGACTGAAATTATCAATAAATGCTTGGAAACTTATCTTCGTTGCTTCACCTCTGAACAACAACATCAGTGGGAAAAGTGGCTCCCTCTCGCTGAATGGTGGTACAATACCTCTTACCACACTGCCTCTAAAATGACCCCATATGAAGCAGTCTATGGTCAGGCACCTCCAGTTCTTCTTCCATACACCCCCAACACTTCACCAGTTCAGGAAGTTGACACGGTCCTTTGAAACTGTGATTATATTCTTCGCATTTTGCGGGACAATCTTCACATGGCAAGAAATCGCATGAAGCAACAAGCTGATCAACACCGTTCTGAGCGCACTTTTCAAGTAGGCGATATGGTTTTTCTTCATCTCCAGCCGTACAAGCAATCCTCCCTGAAACTCAAAGGGCGTCATAAGCTCGCTCCAAAGTTTTATGGGCCATATTGGATTCTTCAAAAGATTGGGTCCGTTGCTTATAAATTGGAACTTCCTCCTTCTTCCTGCATTCATCCAGTATTTCATGTCTCTTGTCTGAAGAAAGTTCTTGGCACCAACATCAGTGGACAAACTTATTTACCCGAACTGGATGATGAAGGATCCATCCTTTTGGAGCCAGAGGCCATCCTCAATCGGCGCACTCATCATCTTCTCTCCCGCTCTATCACAGAGGTCTTAATTCAATGGCACGGCATGCAACCAGAGGATGCTACATGGGAACCACTCCTTCAAATTCAACAACAATTTCCACATCTAAACTTTGAGGACAAAGCTTTTTTTAAGGGGGAGGGGATGTTAGGAACCCATGTCTTTACTTTGTTAATATATTGTTGTTGGACGCATATGCTTTGTAAGTCGTCTCGTAGTATTTGTTGATCAATAGTTTATGTTATTGTTGTTGGCGCATATGCTTTGTAAGTCGCCTGTAGTATTGTTGATCCATAGTTTGTAGTGGCCCATGGTTTTGACCCATAGTATTGGTGCCTATACTTAGTATATAAGTGTGTGTTGAGGCCTATGAAGGCACCGTGAAGTTATTTGTATTGAGTTTGCTCAAAGGAGGTTTCCCCCTCAAAGTGGCCTGCGATCAATATAAAAGTGATTCTGAGTTCTGTCATTTCTTCTATTTCGCATATTCTTATTAATTAATTGTTGCAGGTGCTTCACACTTGGTTGAACTAAAGCTGTATACCTCATCATGAACTCTGCCTTGACATAGTCTACTCGGTCCAATTAATATAACCCATGAGGATATAATTATAATTATATTGCACCATTCCTTACTCTATTTCATGTAGGACCTATCGTCAATTTGATTAATATCAACTTTAGGGGTATTGTTATAATGTTTCAAATGGATTTTCATATATAGCATTATATAAATGATGATGGTTGGTTGTAGTATATGTGGGTGTTCTATAATAGATTTTATTGTTTTGTAGTTTTGTAGTTTGAGAAAATAGTGTTTGAAGAGAAAAGGAGTGTATGAATAGATGGGGATAATAATTAAACCTCAAGGGTTAGCTCAATAGGTTATGTCATTCACCCAAGGGATGATACCAACAAGGAGGCCATAGGTCATAGGTTCAAATCTAATCAAGTACCTCAAGATTACCAATCATTATTGTGGTTGGAGTTTGAGCCATCCTTCATCCAAATATCATGAAGAAGGAGGATCCCATAAAATATTCTGTGAAAAAACATAAATAAATAATAGTAGTGGTATAATTATTCATTAATAATCTAATATTATTTATCATTTCTTTATCATATATAAGAATAATATTTAGAAGAGCTTCCTCAATTTTTTTTCCTCTCATGCAATACACATAGAATATTATTAATGATATTAAATGTAGTTATTTACATTATTAACTAAAACCATCTTCATGCAATACCCTATTCTATGCCATACCATATTCCATGTCATACCCTCCTCCTTTCCATCCTTTCTCATGTCTCCTTTCCATCACACTAAATAAGGGAGAAGGGTCGATTTACCCTCCTCCATTCTCATTTCCATCACGTTGACATGTCGGTAAGGATGTAAATGGGAAAGAACCACTAGACCCTTATAAATTCAATTTCTAAAAAACATTGTATCTTAGGATCATTGGGATCCATTAAGGAAAATATAGATGTAAAAAACTCAATCAACCATTGTATTGGTATTAACAAGTATTTCAATTGATACCCTAATTGAAAAGAGTTGGGTGGCTCTTTCTTGTATCCCATTAGAACAGGTGAATATGAATTAATTAAAAACATGGATAAATATGAAATATTTTACAAAATGGAGAAGGGTCGATCAACTTTTTTACTGTCCCCTTTACATCACATTAAATGATTGAACATTTAGGCAATGGGCATGTCAATAAAAATGTAAATGGAGAATAATTGCTTGATCATTCTACATTGAACTCCTAAACAAATTATATCTAGGGATTATTGAGGTCCGTTGAAATAACCTATAAATTTAGGAGGACAATCCAATCCTTCTTCATGCTACTTATGAATGGAGAAAAATCATTTGACCCTTTTATGGATGCTCACAAGTACTGCAATTGATACCATTATTGAAAAGAGTTAGTTGACCCTTCCCTATGTTTCCCTAGAATAGATGTGGAATAGATGAATATATGAATTTATTGTACTTATTGGTAAAAGTGAAATATAATATGGCATGGAGAAGTTTTGGCTAACCCTTTTTTATCTCCTTTACATCGCATTAAATAAGGGAATAGGTTAGGCCAAACCCTTCTACATTCAACTCCTAAAAAATGTTAACTTAAAAAATGTTAACTTAGGGATCGTCATGGTCTAAAAATATATATATATAGATTTAGAAGGGTCATTTGGGTCGGCCAACCCTTATCCATGTTACTTATAGATGGAGTAGAGGCATTGTACCCTTCTATGGATGATCAAAAGTATTCCAATTGATACTATAATTGAAAACGGTTGGTCATCGTTTCCCCATATTTCCCTACAATAGTTGAAAACCAATTGAAAATATGTATAAAAGTAAAATATAATATGAAATAGAAAATATTTTATCAACCCTTTTGTGTTCTCCTTTACATCAAATTAAATGATAGAACATGTTAGGTGATGGACGTATCAATAACATCAATGTAAATGGAGAAAAACTAATTGATCCCTCTACATCCATTGAACTCCTAAAAAATGTTATATCTAGGGATAATCAAGATCCATTAAAAAAAGGTATATATTATAAGGGTCACTCGATCCTTAGCCCATGGGGGGTAGATGAAGTGGTTTTGTGGAAGTTGTGAAATTGGTCGTGAATAGTAGGTCATGTGTTCGATTCCCCCCAACTTTCATTGTGCGCCATGACTTGGGCCTTGTGGTTTCACCTAGGGTTATAGTGGTAGCGAGATTGGACCCCTGGACCCCGTGTCATGCGAGTACCAGCCCAACCTCTGTTGTCGATTCCCCTAGTCAAAAAAAAAGGGTCACCTGATCCTTATCCAAGCTACTTATAGATGGAGAAGATTCGATCAACCCTTTTATAGATTCTTTCATTTATTGTAGTTGATATCGTAATCAAAAAGAGTCGGTGGACCCTTCCCCATATTCCTGTAGAATAGATGAAATATGGATCCATTGGAAATATGCTAGTACAATTAAAAAATAATAATGGAGAAAGTTTGGATGACCCTTTTGTTGTCTCATTTGCATTATATTAAATGAAGGAACATGCTAGGTAAATTGTTTTTGTCAATGTTAAATCAAATTTTCTCCAATGTAAATGGATAAGAATCAGCCAACCCTTTGCATTCACCTCTTAGAAAATATTACAGCCAAGGATAGGCATGTTCCAAGAAAAGAAACTATATATTCATAAGGGTCAACTAACCCTTATGAAATCTCCTTTACATCATTTTAAATGTTGAGGAATAGGTTAAGTAATCAACATCTTGATAGGAAAGTAAATGGAGAAGAAATGGTCAATCCTTATACATTCAACTCCTAAAAAATGTTATAGGTATGGATCATCATGGTCCATTAAAAAATGTGTATATGGAGAAGCATCAACCATTAACCTTTGTTTTTGCTACTTGTATATGGATAAGATTGATAGACCCTTCTATTGATGCTCGCATGTATTGGAATTGATACCATAATTGAAATTGGTATGTTGATGCTCGCATGTATTGGAATTGATACCATAATTGAAATTGGTATGTTGATGCTTACCCATATTTCCCTACAATATATGAGAATAAGGATTCATTTGAAATCAAGATACAAGTGAAATATAATTTGAAATTAAGAACGGACATCCAACCATTCCTTAGCTATTCTAATGTGTAGGTGGGGAAAAATCGACCAACAATTATCCATTCAAATCCTTAAAAGTATTCTTGCAATTAGGGATCATCAAGGTCCAAGAAATGAAACTATATATTTAAAAGGGTTAGTTGACCTCTCTATTGTCTCCTTTAAATCATGTTAAATTAGGGAACATGTTTGGTTATTGACATGTCGATAATAATGTAAATGGATAAGAATCGACTATACCTTCTAGAATCAACTCCTAAAAAATGTTATATCTAGGGATCATATTTGTCCATTAAAGAAAATTGGATATGGGGAAAGTTTGACCACCCCTTCTCTAAGTTACTTGTAGATGGAAAAGATTTGGTCATAGATTCTATGGATGCTTACAAATATTGCAATGTATATTGTAATCTTGAAGAGTGATTGATGGTTTGACCATAACTCCCTATAGAAGATGATATATGGATCCATTGTAAATTTGGATAGAGTGAAATATCATATGACAAGGAGAAGGCTCGATTGATCATTCGTCAACTTTCTACTAATGAATATGAATCTAGTTATTGATTACAATGAAAGGAAAAGTGAATTTAAACCAAACATGGAGAACACACTTCTATTATATCCTATCTCATGATGTGGGTTCTATGAGTGTTTCTATAGTAATCTAATTATAGTGTTGTAGATAGGGTGGAAAAATTGGTAGGTTGGACTAACTCACAATACTCATTTTGTATATTTTTGGATCTTATGTGTTCACATTGATGATACCGATGAACATCCTTGTTGTACTCTACTTCAAATATTTTAATGAGATTGCATCATTCTTTAATAGATTGAATACACTAGTTTATGTTTTGCTTATGTAGTAACCTATGTTTACATTATTAATATTGAAAAATGATAATGATACTATTTAAATTGTATGTCACACTTTATATGATATTCACACTTTTAGATATGAGATGCATGCTTTTGACATCCAATATATTCACACTTTCAGATCCAATATTCACACTTTTGGAATCTAATGTTCACACTTTGGAATCCAATATTTACACTTTCAAAACCCAATATTCACACTTTGGTATTCTAAATTACAAGACCAAATTTAATTGAATGTGTGTTTAATTGCAACTTGAAATTATTAACATAACAATGACTTGAATTCAATTTCCAATGAGTTAGTTCTAATTTTGATTAACTAATAGTGTAGTGCCATTTTATATTTATAAATACAAATTTAATGGCAAATTCTACATTGATAAATTTATAAAAACGTTATTTTTTTATATTCAACTTAGAAGATACTCAATGAATAATATTAAAAAATATTTTGTGCACTCCCCACCATGTTAGGTTTCCAAAATTGTAACCGGCCATTTTATCCTAGGTACCATCCTCCAAATGAGGGGAAGTACTCAAAGAGTTTCCTAGGATGTGCATTCCATAAAACAAAAATCATATACACTTGAAAATAGATATAGATAGACACACTAGTATATATTCCAATATATATACTAATATATATAATGGTTACACAAACACACACACACGAGCTCTATACTGGCAAACAAACTAGCTAGTATATATGTCAATATATATACAACTATATATATTGACATGCGTGTGTACAGATATATATTAGTGTATATATGAGCATATATACTAAGGAATGAATGTGTATGGGGATGTATGCCTAGAAATGGATTTGTTAATTCATAAGAGGATAGTGCCAAATTGTCAAAACTTGCATCTGTTAATTTTAGCCTAATTTCACAAGCAAGATCACTAAAAGAAACACAATCACAAGATAGACAAATATTTACCCTAGGAAACCCTCATGGGGTAGAAAACCCAGCAAAGCTTTCCACAATATAGATAATCAACCAATACAAAGATGTAGTCCAAGACTAGAGCTCCTTCTCCTCCTATGCAGACCTCTCTCTCTCCTATGCGCCAATCACAAGTGAGTGAATGAATGAGATAAATGAGGAACACACCTCCTCTATTTATACTCATGTTCTAACTGACTTTTCAACCTAATGGGGTCGACCTCTCCTAGGAGAGTCTAATAACCCCTAAACAACTAACTTAGGGCCAACCTCACATGGGAGATATAATAACCCTAGTTACCACACTTCCTCGGATGAATAAACATCTCCGGATATACAATAGGGTCTCTACGGAGGAATGAAACATCTCTGGAATAATAAAGTACAAATATAATATTCTTAGAAGTTATAATATTTCAACACTCCCCCTTAATCAGAAGGATATTATAACAACATCTGCAGGAGAAAGGAGTCATCAACTACATGATACATCTATAAATCATTAGAAGCTTTCTTTATACATCATCAGTAACTCAAGTAGTTACTGGAACATCAACATATTCAGTACTAAGTCTTCATCTTTTGCAGCACTCGATCAGCTACAGCATCATCATCTAGATATACTGATCAACATCATTGACATCTGGATACTATCGATCAACAACATCATCATCTGGATCCTCACGATCAATAGCATCGTCATCTGGATCCTCACGATCATAGCATCGTCATCTAGATCCTCACGATCAACAACATCGTCATCTGGATCCTCACGATCATATCATCGTCATCTGGATCCTCACGATCATAGCAGCATACCCTATAATACAAATGATTCATTTAAGACATCATAACATGTCTAGGGACGATGCAGTCCACTCGTCAACTTAGACAAAGTCTAATGACCTCTTTTTCGAAGACATATGTCTACGGATCAATTCAGGGAACGAAGTCTGGGGATTATACAATCCCCTCTCGTACACTAGGGACCACTTCTCGAAGACATATGTCCACGGATCTATTCAAGGACCGAATTCCTGGGATGATGCAATTCTCTCGTCCACTGGGGACCACTTCTTGGAGACATCTGTCTACGGATCTATTCAGGGACCGAAGTCCTGGGATGATGCAATCCTGTCATCCACTGGGGACCACTTCTCGGAGACATCTTTCTACGGATCTATTCAGGGACCGAAGTCCTAGGATGATGAAATCCTCTCGTCCACTGGGGACCACTTCTCGGATACATCTGTCTATGGATCTATTCAGGGACCGAAATCCTGGGATGATGCAATCCTCTCATCCACTGGGGACCACTTCTCGAAGACATATGTCTACAAATCTATTTAGGGACCGAAGTCCGGGGATGATATAATCCCCTCTCGTCCACTAGGGACCACTTCTCGGAGACATGTGTCTACGGATCTATTCAGGGATCGAAGTCCGGGGATGATACAATCCCCTCTCGTCCACTAGGGACCATGCGTGTAATCGGCAACCTCATCATCGACCTCATCGTTGGAACAGGTAACCACATCATTGATACAGTTGTTAAATTTTGAGCATTAATTCACAATACTCTAGGATCTTTACTGAGAGAATAACATGTACAGTATATCAATGCATAACAATCACAATAAGCATGACAAGCATCACAAGAATCAAAAGCATGAGAGACAAGAGACATAGAGTTTCCGTGGGGAAAACCCTAAGGTGAAAAACCCCACAACTTCCTCAGAGATAGAGAGAGCAATGGCTCAACCAAAGTACAACCAAAATACACTGAAATAGTCTCCTAGTAGCAGATGATCCTCCTCCTCACTAGTGTGCCACTTTCTGAGTGAGAGAAGTGTGACTTTCCGAATGATCCAAATAGAGATCTCCCAATCTCTATTTATACTTAACCTGTTTGCCCAGTTACACTATGGGGCCGGCTTGTCTATCTAGATACATCCACAATATAATATATATTTCAAGGTCGGCCCCACACATGGTGGTCTAATAACCCATCGGCAAGTACACACACTTGCGACACTGGTCAATCCACATGACGACACTTCCTTATAGAGGAATAACACATCTCTAATAAGGGTACAATAAATATATATGAAATACATAGATGAAATACATTCCGAAGTTACATATACATCAACACTCCCTCTTAACTAGGAAGGTATTTCTCGACACAGATCTGTTAGACAAGTCTTCTTCTCGGGATCATCGTCATCGATGCATCGTCATCATCATCGTCACTGCTATTGCTATCTCAACCAATCTCTGACTCTACTCATCATAGGAAGTTCTACAGAGCCAGTCCTTTTTCATACTGGATGTAGGCCCACCACTAGTAGGTCTTCGTCATCACTGGCCATACTGTGGAATCCTCAGGACTTATTACGTGCGTCACAAAACCTCAAAAGAGAATCCCAGGATGTTACAAGCACACGGCTCTACCTATAGGATCTCCCAAGGCCATATTATATGTGACCTCACCACAAAACCTCGCAAGAGCATCCCAGGCTGTTACGATCACACAGCTCTACTTATAGGATCTCCCAGGGACATATTATATGTGGTCACCACAAAACCTTGCAAGAGCATCCCAGGCTGTTACGAGCACACAGCTCTACCTATAGGATCTCCTAGGGACATATTATATGTGGTCATGGCAAAACCTCACAAGAGCATCCCAGGACTTATTACGGGTACACAGCCCAACCTATCGGATCTCCCAGGGACATATTATATGCCATAGGACAAAACCTCGAAAGAGCATCTGCCAGATATCCCAGGGCCAGATTATATGCCATAGGTAAAACCTCGAAAGACTATCTGCAGATCTCCCATGGCCAAATTATATGTCCTCCCAGAGCAAAACCTTGAAAGAGCATTTGTCAGACATCCCAGGGCCAGATTACATGCCATAGGCAAAACCTCGAAAGACTATCTGCAAATCTCCCAGGGCCAAATTGTATGCTCATCTGCACAACGTAATCCACGGCCATAGAGTATCAACCTGATACTCACCATACATCATCCTGATGTACACATGATCATCCTGACCATCATCACTGCAACATCCTGCTGCATATCATCTGGAGCAACATCCTGAAGCTCGTCATCCATGATCATCCTGATCATACAATGCATCTACCTTATGCATACCAAGTATCTACCTGACACATATCATCATACATGATCCACCTAATCATACAATGTATCCACCTTATACAAATACAAATACATGATCCATCTGATCATTCATGATACATATCAACATACATGATCTACCTGATCATACAATGTATCCACCTGATACATATACAAATACATGGTCCAAGCATCCAACATGATGCATATACAAAATACATAAAAATGATCCAACCGATCATATCCAGCATCCAACATGATGCGTACATACATATAAATGATCCAACTGATCATATCCAGCATCCAACATGATGCATACATACATATACATATAAATGATCCAAATAATCATATCCAGCATCCAACATGATGCGTACATACATATACATATAAATGATTCAACTGATCATATCCATCATCCAACATGATGCGTACATACATATACATATAAATGATTCAATTGATCATATCCAGCATCCTCCTGATGCATATACAGAGCAGTAACTGGAGCATCGTCCTGATGCTCATCATCCAGTGCTTACATCCACAGCCATGTGAAGGACCCCCCTTCCAACATGCTTGGAATGGACTCTGCAAATGTGTTCATCACTTCTTCCTCGAAGTTTCATCAATCCGAAGAACACCAAGCCTATCTCTGAAGTACTCAAACTTCACCCTGGCTAGTGGCTTCGTTAGCACATCTGCAATCTGCTCATCCGTCGCAATGTACAGAAGCTTCATAGCTCCTCTCTGCACCATATCCCTGATATAGTGATATTTGATCTCTATGTGTTTCAACCTGTCATGAAACACTGGGTTCTTAGACAGCTTCACACAACTCAGGTTATCGCATAAGATACCAGTAGCATCCAACGGGAGATCAAATAACTCAGACAATAGCTTCCATAGCCATACTGCCTCACAACTAGCTGAACAGGCTGCAACATACTCTGCCTCAGCTGTACTTAGTGCTACATAGGACTTCTTCCTACTAAACCAAGAGATCACACTTGATCCCATACTGAAGCAGCACCCAGATGTGCTCTTCCTGTCTGCAGCACTGCCAGCCCAATCTGAATCAACATAACCCTGCAGGTTAAACTTTTGATTCACATCATACTTGAGCCCATAATCCACTGTACCCTTCAAGTACCTCAGAACATGGTTTACAGCAACCAGGTGAACACTCCTCGGATCCGTCAGGAACTGGCTCAATGTGTTCCCCGCAAAGCAAATATCTGGTCTCATGTTCGTCAAGTACATCAAGGATCCAATCATCTGACGATACATAGAGACATCAACCAGCTCAGATGAAGCATCACATAGAAGCTTCAGGTTCGATGCCATAGGTGTGGCCATGGCCTTGCAATCCATCATCCCGAATCTCTTCAGGATATCTACTGTGTACTTCCCTTGACTAAGGAAGATCCCACTGCACTTTGCCACACCTCCATACCTAGGAAATAATGCATCATTCCCAAATATTTCATATTGAACTCGGCAGCAAGCTTCCTCTTAGTATCAGCAATCAATCTGTCATCTCCTGTTACAAATAAGTCATCCACATACAGGAGTAGAATCACAGGATTCCCTTCCTCAACCTTGTAGTAGAGGTTGGAATCCGCTTTACTCTTGGTAAAGCCCAAACTAGATAGGAAACTGTCCATCCTACCATACTAGGTTCTGGGAGCTTGCTTCAAGCCATACAAGGCTTTCTTCAATCTGCACACATATGACTCCCTGTCATGTATTTCAAAATCGAGTGGCTGCTCCACATATACCTCCTCTTCAACTACACCATTCAAGAAAGCAGTCTTGACATCCATTTGGTGTATTTTCCATTTCATTGCTGCAGCCAGGGAAAATATTGTTCTGATGGAAGTATACATGGCTACAGGTGCAAAATTTTCTTCATAATCTATTCCCTCTTTCTGAGAGAAGCCACGAGTTACGAATCTTGCCTTGTATTTCTCTATACTACCATCTACAGCATGCTTGATTTTGTAGATCCATTTGGAGGTCACAACAGACTTCTCTTTAGGTCTTGGGACAACATCCCAAACATCATTCTTCATTATTGATTGGTATTCCTCAACCATGGCATCCTTCCATTCTTTCTTTTCCGCTGCTTCTTCATAACTAGAAGGTTCTTTGTTCATAATGTCACAGAGTAAAGCAACATAGCTGGTATGTGATCTGGTTCTCTTCTTTGCTCTATTTTCTTCTTCTAGAATGCCAAATCTTTCTGCATCTTGAATGAGCTCTCTATCCCATGTAGGTTTCCTCTTGTCAGAGTTATCATCACGGGGTGGATCTACAGGTTCTTGCGGATCTTCAAACTCACGAACAACTTCTGGAATTGCTTCAGTCATGGTAGTGTCTTGAAATCTAGTTTCCTTAGGTTCTTCATAAACTTCGATAGGTGCCTTCCTTGATTTGATAAATGCTGAGTTTTCATCAAATGTTACATCCCTGCTGACATCAATCTTCTTGAACCCTGGAAAGTATATTCTGTAAGCCTTCGAGCTTTCACTGTAACCCACAAAGATACCCTTCTGTCCTGAAGGATCTAGTTTCGTCCTCTTTTCCTTTGGGACATGAGTGTATACTGGACAACCAAATATTCTGAGATGGTTGACTTCAGGTTTCTTACCAGAAAAGACCTCTTATGGTGTCTTGTTGTCCAATATCTTGTGGGGTGTTATGTTCTGCACATATGCAGCTGTTCTAGCTGCTTCTACCCATAGATGCATAAGTAGATCCTGGTCATGCAGCATTTCCCTTGCTGCTTCCATGATTGTTTTGTTCTTCCTTTCTGCAACTCCATTTTGTTGAGGATTATAAGGAGCAGTCAACTCCCTCTTAATCCATGAATCACTGCAAAGCTTCTTGAAGTCACCTGAGGTGAATTCTCCACCATTGTCGGATCTTAATGTTTTGATCTTCTTGTCAAATTGATTTTCCATCAAGGTTTTGAATTCCTTGAACTTATCAAACACCTCATCTTTGTTCTTCAAGAAGTATTACCAAGTCTTCCTGATGAAATCATCAATAAATGAGACATAGTAAACATACCCGATTAGAGAACTGGATGACATAGGACTACATACATATGAGTGGATGATTTCCAGGATATCCTTTGCCTTGCTTTCACTGCTTGGGAAAGCCTTCTTAATGTTGTTACCTTTTGCACATCCTTTGCAAACACCTTCATGTTTGGTCTTGATTTCAGGAAGACCCTCTACAGCCTTGCTTGCAATTGGAAGTGCCCTATAGTGCATATGAGCAAGTCTTCTATGCCAAAGTTCACTTGGATCCATGGATTCATGCACCATGGCATGTTCAGGTTGTCCCTTCAATTTATACAAACCTCCCTCTTGCTCTCCAATCACTACTACATCATCTATGGTCTTTCCCTTTGGCCACATTAGGACTTGGCCATCCACAAATGCAACCCTCATACCTTTTGCATCCAATGCAGAGATGGAGAGTAAGTTCTTCTTGAGCCCAGGTACATAAAGGACTTCTTTCATCTTCAAAGATTTTCCAGAATCTAGGTTATAGGAGGCTTCACCACTTCCTTTGATTGGGTATTGATAATCATCCCCAAGTTTCACCTTATGTGGTGATTCATGTTCAGATAGGTTTACAAAATATTCCTTAAACCCAATCATGTGTTTGGAAGTCCCACTGTCAATCAACCAATCATTACAACCATGGGAGATAGTACCTGTGAGAGCGGAGATTAGAACATACTCTTCTTCGCTTGATAAGTCATCATCACTATCATCACTTTCTGCCTTAGCCTTCTTCTTTGGAGGTTCATCATCCTTGGCAGCATGAGCATGGAACTTTCTTTTGCTGCCCTTCTTCTTCTTACTGGAGTTGTTTTTATTATCCCTTTTGTTCTTGGGACAATCTGAAGCAAGTTGACCCTTCTCATTTCATGTGAAGCATCTTAGATCCTTCTTATTCTTTTGATAGGATCTCTTGTAGCGAGAATGCTCCTTCTTGGGCTTGCTTCTTTTGGTGTGAGCTGCAAGAGCTTGATCTTCACCTCCCATCTTTTCCTCACAAGCTACAAGTCTAGCTTCTTCTTGAGAGCATTCTTCCCGCAATCTGTTGAAGGAGATCAACTTCTTCCTTGCACAAATTCCTTGAATAAAGGAATCCCATGACCTGGGTAGGCCATTTAGAGTGGTCTTGACAACTTCACCATTCTCCACCATTTCATCTACTGCTTCCAGTTGTTCCTTAATCTGGGAGACTCTAGAAAAATAAGATTGAATGGTTTCTCCATTTTGAAACTTTACTCCTTTCAATTGGTTCCGCAGGGTCATCCTCTGATTTATGTTCTTCCCTTTAAATAGCTTGGTCAAAGAGTCAAACATCTCCTTGGATGTCTTTAGAGAAGACACATGGGGTATGAGATGGTCTTTGATAGAATCAGCAATGATTCTCTTTGCCTTGACCAAGTTCTTCTTATGCAATACTTTAGCCTCTTCATCCTCTGGGATAGGTATGTCTTCTTTTATATATGAGTCCAACTCATTCTCTTCCAGGATTAACCCAATCCTATACTTCCAAGCTCGGAAGTTATCAGCCCCTTCAAGCTTATCCTCAAGCTTGGTGTGGTGAGACATCTTAAAGAGTACTTCAAATGGAAATAGAAAAGATTTAGGTCTTACTACTTGAAATGATGAAAACTGGATCTGGTCCTGGATTAGGGTTAGTCGAAAAAACCCTAAAAATTCATAATGTGAATTTCAACTTTCTGAAAGGATAGAAAGATGCGCCTTGATGAGCTTATCAGCCTGGTGTATTCATAAATTGATATCAGCAAAGCTTTACCCTTCATATTTGTCTTTTTGTCCTCCTAGGTTCACTAGGGAGAGCCCTGAATTAGGGTTTGAGTTTCCCGGAGATCTACCCAGCAAAAAATCTCGATCCAAAGCTCTAAACTTTGATTTTTGCAAGGAGCTTCTAGCTATGTCTTCAGATTTCAGAAATTCCTATTTTTGTGGAAACCCTAATTTTTAGGGCCAAATCTGAAAATGCTCAGAATTGAATTCTGATTGGACATATAGATTCTCCTTGATGAGTAGAGTCAATATACTATATTGCTTTTCCAAAATCTATGGAGAGAAACCTAATAAACAAGAAACTCAAGTTTCTGTCACTGCAAAATGTCTTCTTCTCAGGCTAGCTCTGATACCATGTTAAATTTTGAGCATTAATTCACAATACTCTAGGATCTTTACTGAGAGAATAACATGTACAGTATATCAATGCATAACAATCACAATAAGCATGACAAGCATCACAAGAATCAAAAGCATGAGAGACAAGAGACACAGAGTTTCCGTGGGGAAAACCCTAAGGTGAAAAAACCCACAACTTCCTCAGAGATAGAGAGAGAAATGGCTCAACCAAAGTACAACCAAAATACACTGAAATAGTCTCCTAGTAGCAGATGATCCTCCTCCTCACTAGTGCGCCACTTTCTAAGATAGAGAAGTGTGACTTTCCGAATGATCCAAATAGAGATCTCTCAATCTCTATTTATACTTAACCTGTTTGCCCAGTTACACTATGGGGCCGACTTGTCTATCTAGATACATCCACAATATAATATATATTTCAGTGTCGAACCCACACATGGTGGTCTAATAACCCATCGGCAAGTACACACACTTGCGACACTTGTCAATCCACATGACGACACTTCCTTATAGAGGAATAACACATCTCTAATAAGGGTACAATAAATATATCTGAAATACATAGATGAAATACATTCCGAAGTTACATATGCATCAACAACAGTATCCTCATCAATACATGTATCCTCATCATCGACCTTACCATCGATGTAGGCAATCTCATCATCGATACAAGTATCCATATCGATACCAGTATCCAAATATTATCATCGACCATGTCACTCCCCCTTTCGAGGAGGATCCTTCTGAACGACATCAAGCTTGTCTCAAAAATGCTCAAACTTTACTTGAGACAGAGGTTTGGTCAATATATCAACAACTTGTTCGTCAGTGCTCACATACTCGAGCTTGATAGCTCCTTTCTGTACCATATCCCGTATATAGAAATATCGGATCTCTATGTGCTTTGACTTATCATGGAATACTGGATTCTATGTCATCTTGATACAACTCTGGTTGTCACATAGGATCATAGTGGGGTCCATCTCTAAGTCAAACAAACCTGATAACAACTTCCGAAGCCATACCGCTTCACAACTAGTAGAGAAAACAGCTATATATTCTGCTTAAGTTGTGCTGAGAGCCACACTTGATTGTTTTCTGCTAAACCACGAGATCATGGCAGATCCAAGACAATAACATCCACCCGATGTACTCTTTCTGTCTGATACACTTCCTTCCCAATCAGAATCTGTGTAGCCATACAATCTGAAGTCATGATCTCCATGATAACATAGACCAAAATCTGTCGTACCCTTTAGGTACCTCATCACATGCTTTGTATCTATTAGGTGAACTTGTCTAGGTTCCACTAGATACTGACTCAAGGTGTTCACCACAAAGCATATATCTGGCCTGGTATTCATCAGATACATTAATGATCCAATAATATTTTTGTGCAGAGTCATATCCACTATGTTGGATTTACATTCCAACATATCAAATCTTTTTAAGATTTCCACAGCATACTTTCCCTGGTTGAGAAAGATTCCTTCTGAGCCTTGCCATACTTCCAGACCTAGGAAGTAGTGCATCAATCCGAGATCTTTCATCTCAAACTCTAAGGAGAGCTTCTTCTTGCACTCAATAATCTGTTTCTCATTTCCTGTCAGAAATAAATCATCCACATATAGTAGCAATATGACAGTTTCATCATCCATAACCTTTTGATAAAGATTAGGATCATCTTTACTTTTGGTAAATCCCAAGCTTGTCAAGAAACTTTCAATTCTTCCATACCAAGCTCTGGGAGCTTGCTTCAACCCATACAAAGCCTTCTTCAGTTTGCACACATGGGTTCTTCCATTTTCTACCTCAAATCCTTGTGGTTGTTCTATGTACACCTCTTCCTCAATCACACCATTCAGGAAAGCTATTGTTACATCCATTTGGTGTAATTCCCACTTCATCATGGATGCAAGTGCCATGATGGTTCTAATGGAGGTGTACCTTGCAACTGGTGCAAATGTTTCTTCATAGTCAATTCCCTCTTTCTAAGAGAATCCTCTGGCCACAAACCTTGCTTTATATTTTTCAATACTGCCATCCGCAGCATGCTTTATCTTGTATATCCATTTAGAGGATACCACAATCTTGTGCTTTGGTTTGGGAACTATATCCCAAACATCATTCTTCATTATTGACTGGTACTCCTCTATCATTGCCTCTACCCACTCTTTCTTATGAGAAGCTTCTTCATAACTAGTGGGTTCTTGATCTACAAGATCACACATCAAATCCATATAGTTGGAGAATGACTTTGATTTCTTGCTCACTCTGGTGGAGCCTTCAGGAGCTCCATACTTTTCTGCTCCTAGAATACTGTCTCTTGCTCATGCTGGCTTTCTTTTTCTTGATATGTTCATAGTGGGGGGTTCTTGTGGTTCTATCATGTCATGGTCTTCAGGTGTTACATCTTCAAGAGTGGGAGCAGCCTCTGCAATTATGGGAGGTTCATCTTCTTCATATACTTCTTCGTACTGGCACTTCCTAGACTTCTTGAGAGCTGCCTCTTCATCAAATGTCACATCTCTACTAATTTCCATATGGTGGAATCCTGGGATGTATATTCTGAATGCTTTGGATGCTTCACAATATCCAACAAATATTCCCTTCTTCCCAAACGGATCTATCTTGGTGCTCTTTTCTTTTGGAACATGAATATATACTGGGCATCCAAATATCTTGAGATGACTTACCTCAGGCTTCTTTCCTGTAAACACTTCTTCTGGGGTCTTGAATTCAAGAGCACTATGAGATAGTATATTCTGCACATAGACTGTTGTCCTAGTTGCTTCAACCCATAGATACATAGGTAGGTCTTGATCATGTATCATTGTCTTTACTGCTTCCACAATGGTTCTATTCTTTCTTTCTGCAACGTCATTTTGTTGAGGATTGTAGGGAGTGGTTAGTTCCCTCTTGATTCCAGCTTCTTTACAAAAGACTTCAAAATCCTTTGAAGTATATTCTCCGCCATTATCTGTCCTGAATATTTTGATCTTCTTCTCAAAATATTTTCTATCAAGGCTTTGAACTCCTTGAATTTTCCAAAGACTTCATTCTTTCCTTTTAGAAAGTATATCCAAGTCTTTCTTTAATAGTCATCAATAAATGTAAGATAGTATTCATATCCACTCAAGGATGTGGAGGGAATTGGTCCACATAGATCTAAGTGAATCAATTCCAAGATAATTTTAGTCTTTGTTTCACTCTTTGGAAATGGGTTCTTGATATTCTTCCCTTTTGAACATCATTTGCATGTACCATCATGATCAATCTTCAAATCTGGTAGTCCTGTGACTACTTTGCTCACATGAGGTAGTGCTTTGTAGTTAATGTGAGCAAGCCTCCTATGCCATAGTTCACTTGGGCTAGTGGCTTCATGAACAAAGGCAGCTTCTAGATGGCCCTTGAGTTTGTATAAACCTCCTTCCTCTTCACCAATAACAATTGCATCCTCAATTGATTTTCCTTTGGGCCACATGAGTACTTGCCCATCTATGAATGCAACCCTATAACCTTTCTTATCTAAAGCTGAGATAGAAAGTAAGTTCTTCTTCAAACCTAATACATATAAGATTTCCTTCATCTTCAATGGGGTTCTAGAATCAAGCTTGTAACTTGCTTCACCAACTCCCTTGATGGGATATTGATATTCATCTCCTAGGGATACCTTCTGTGGAGAGGTCTTCTCTTCAAGTTTTGAAAGAGTCTTCTTTTTTCCTATCATGTGATTTGAAGCACTACTATCAATGAGCCATGTATCTTCTCCAGGTTCTACTGCCCCAGAGAGTGCAGAGAATAGAACATACTCTTATGCATCTTCTTCTTCTATTCTAGCTATTTTCTTTTGAGGCATTTCCTCTTCTTCTTCTTCTTCACTATCATCTTCTTCTAGGTGAGCTTGATGTCTTTTATGGTGGAAGCCCTTCTTCTTCTTCTTTGAAGGACAATCTCTAGCAATGTGTCCTATTTTATGGCAATTGAAACATTGGAATGAGGAGTACTCTCTTCCTTGATTAGTTCCTCTTTTATTCTGAAATATTTGTGGAGGTTGAAACTCCTTGTGACTATCCTTCTTGAAGTATGATTGATTCCTTCTTCTCTTGGTGTGGGTGGCCAAGGCTTGGTCATCTTAATTAAGTAAGGATTCTCTGTTGGCAACCCTAGCTTCTTCTTGAATGCAATCCTCCCATACCACATCAAACTTCATACTTTATTTTCTAGCACACATAGTTTGGATGAATGACTCCCAAGATCTAGTGAGACCATTTAGAGCAGTCATGACTAGTTCATCCTCATCAAGGGTATCTCCAATAGAATCTAGTTGTTCCTTGAACTAGGAAACCCTTGATAAATAATCTTGAATAGATTCTCCTTGATTCATCTTGGTGCTCTTCAATTGAGCTCTCAGGTTCATCTTCCTATTGATGTTCTTTCCTTCATACATTCTGGAAAGGGAATCATACATTTTTTTGGGGTCTTCTTGGATGCCACTTGGGGAATCAAGTGGTCTTTGATAGAATCAGCAATGATTCTCTTTTCTCTAATCAAGTCCTTCCTATACTTCTCTTTGGCTTCATCTTCCGCAGGTTCTGCAACCTTATCTTTGATATATTAGACAAGGCCATTCTCTTCAAGAATGAGGCCAATCCTATATTTTCATGCTCGAAAAATCTCTATACCCCCAAGCTTGTCTTCAAACTTGGTACTTGGAGCCATCTTATCCAGGGGGTTACAGAAATTGAAGTTTCTCAAAAGATAGAATAACACTTACTAGAAGATGTGCTTGATTGAATTGAGATAACTAGAGAACTTCTGCTTCTGGAAACTTCAACTTTTCACCCTTCAAATCTGATCAGTAACTTTCAAATCTGCAACAAAATTTTTGGCTTTCTGGTTCGCACCTTTTCTGGTGCACAGGTGTGCACTTTTTCTGGTTTTCTGGTCCAAAACCAAAACTAGGGTTTGACTTTCCTGGAGTTCTACCCACTCAAAAAGTTTGATCTAGGGCTCAAAACTTCGATTTTGAGGAGGGCTATCCATCCATGCAATTAGAATCCAAAAATTCCAACTTTTGTAGAAACCCTAATTTTCATCGGAGGAGGAGAGAGAGGTATTTCACCTTGTGAAAGATGTCCTATTCAGGCTAGCTCCGATACCATGTTAAGTTTAGCCTAATTTCACAAGCAATATCACTAAAAGAAACACAATCACAAGATAGACAAATATTTACCGTAGGAAACCCTTATGGGGTAGAAAACCCAGCAAAGCTTTCCTCAATATAGATAATCAACCAATACAAATATGTAGTCCAAGACTAGAGCTACTTCTCCTCCTATGTAGACCTCTCTCTCTCCTATGCGCCAATCACAAGTGAGTGAATGAATGAGATAAATGAGGAACACGCCTCCTCTATTTATACTCGTGTTCTAACTGACTTTTCACCCTAATGGGGCCGACCTCTCCTAGGAGAGTCTAATAACACCTAAACAGCTAACTCAGGGCCGACCTCACATGGGAGATCTAATAACCCTAGTTACCACACTTCCTAGGAGGAATAAACATCTCTAGATATACAATAGGATCTATGGAGGAATGAAACATCTCCGGAATAATAAAGTACAAATATAATATTCTTAGAAGTTACAATATTTCAACAGCATCAACGTTAATCACATTGTTGCGGGGTGCATATTTTTTATCCTATCTCTTCCATAAGACACACTCCTCAACCAATTCTGTGTCTCTGGTTATCTGTGTGGTGATGGTCACATTCTCCAGCTCATTGGACTTTGATTTCCTTAGTGGATCCATCTCACATGTCGATAATGAGCAGACGTTTACCATGTAACTTCTGCAATGAAATTTTAAAGGTTTAGTTGGAGACCCCAACCACCATGGTCTATCCCTCATTCATGATTCCGATATAATTAATCATATAACCATGAGTTTGAAGTTATCTTCACACCATAAAGCTTTGATGAACTCTATGAACTAAAGTGGTGGTGTCGTGGGTTGGGCTTCGACGAACTCTATGAACTAAGTTAGTGGCATCTCAGGTTTGGTTTTTTGCTGTCACGTGGTTTATAATGCTTAGTCCTTCTCTTAAGAATTAGTTCCAAACCTACTAATGCCATTTCATTTAATGTAGATTATCCATTCAAATCACACCTCCCCAATGGGAATTCTTTGGTCCCAAAAATATTTTTAGTGAAGAAGATGGAAGCACATAGCCTCCATTTCTCCCTAAGTCCACTTCCCCATTGTTCTTGAAGGTTGTATGCTTCAAATTACTCTCATAAGTTATTTCATTGACATTATTGGTTTAAGAGATATTTCATCTTCCCTGTATGTTCTTTGATGAATTATAATTCACCACCTTTGACCAAGCAATTTTTTTTTCTCGTGTAAAATATTGCATCCATGTCCCACAATTAGAGAGTTCTAGTCATCATGCCACATGCCTCAACTGGTTTTATATCACACTCTACCTCATCAATAAAATCAACATTTATGGAAAAATAATCTTACATCTATGTGTTATCCTCACAACATTTTTTTGTTATGTCTACATGAAAGTGGTTGTATTAGTTCATGTATCTAGACCAAGCTCACTAACTAAGGATTCAAAAATCAAATTTCTTCGAGGTTCACTATTAAAAAAATAATTTACCTTCTTATTCTTCACTTCAACCTTGATCTGAAAAAATGCATTTTTTTCTCCACTCGCCCTTGGTTGTCATAGTGTAATGTAATCTATGTTCTCATTCACATTGGAGTTGTCATGTACCTTTATACATTCTATTTTGGTAGTTTTCATTTCTCCTTGGACTTGTACCATTTCAAACACAATTTCGTATTCACCTTCCAAAACTTTTCATATGTGTATCCATCCACATTACCATGTTTACAATACCTCTTGGGATATTTCCCCTTCTGAGTTATGGCTGCAATTTTCTTGACTTTATTTTTATTGGTCTCTTCTGGACCTTTCTTTTCTCCTTTTTTATATCCAGCGCACTACAAATATCCTTCATTTTTTGTTATTCTATGATTTTACATCCAAAATCTACAATTTCCTTCGAATGTAACTAAATAGACCTCCAAGGTACTTCACTACTACCCCAAATTCTGTCAATGAGATACCCAACATGATGGATTTCTTCATAGAGTTGAACATGTATTTTTATTCTATGATTTTACATCAAAAAACTACAATTTCCTTCGAATGTGACTAAATAGACCTCCAAGTTACTTCACTACTACCCCAAGTTTTGTCGGTGAGATACCCAACATGATGGATTTCTTCATAGAGTTGAACATGTATTCTTGAACACCTTGTCCTTGTGCTTACTGGTAGAATCAACACCTTATGATTTGTTCCTCATCCCTTGTGGAAAAGATTATCTTATACTTTTTCATCCTTTCAATCTTGGAGCATTCCTATGTTGTTAGGCTTCCTCTACCAAGCATTATTTCCTATCTCAATCCAAATAATCTAACCTCTTAGTGAACCCCAACTCTCTTATCCTCCAACAACCCCCTAACCTTCATCAACTCAAGTATTTATCTTCCTTACTCACCTTAACCATCATCAACTTGAGTATCTATCTTCCTTCCTCTTTAACGCCAATCATCATGTCAAGATCTAGTTATAAGGCATAACTTCTTGCCTTCATGTAATTGACATGGAGATAATGTTGGATTTGAATGGATGGATTGTCATCCATGTGGATGCTAGTGTTTCTATTGACATAGAGTAACATTCAAATTTTTCTATAGGCCACATGTCATCCTAGTGTGCATGTTGCCATTCCCTAATGGACCCTAATGATTCCCATGTATAACATGGAGTGGAAACCCATCATTCTTATATCCCGACTCTGACTCTCTCTGCCACTTTTTGTGAGCACACTAAATCGACAAGTGGCATACTAGATCAATGTGCTTAGAGAAATAATAAAATATGGAAACTAGACCAACAAGAACAACACCATATGTATGCAATTTGTCTAATCTCTCTAAATTGAACGGTTCGCACACGCCCATTTTCTAACCACCCAAAGACAAATGAGAATGTGCTCATTTTCGATCATGTGGAGATCGAATGGTGCACATGAAATAGAAGGTATTTTCCATGAATCCTCTATGCACTCTCTTTGCCACATAACCTGCTTTTCAATCAATGCCATGTATCCACATACCCATGTGGGCATGGCCACATTCGCTACTTCATTGGAATCTGATTTTCTTAAGGGATCTAGCATTGATAGCCATAATAAATTCTCCACATACCCTCTACAATGAAATTTTGTGGATATAGTTGGCGACCATGATCTCCATGTCATGTTCCTCATCCATGATCCCAATAAACTATGTCGCATAACCACAAGTTATAAATTATCTCCAAAATATTGGGCTTGTCACAATATTAGGCTTGTATCAATCTTGGGCTTCAAGAATCTTTGAGAACTAAGTTGGTGGTCTCATCGATTTGGTTCACAAGCTTTTCACCTCCTTCAAGTTAACAAGGATCCTCATTCCATCTCTTGAGAATCAGTAATAAGCATAAAATTCCATTTCATTCATTGTAGATGATCCATTTGGATTGCACTTCCCCAATGAGAAGCGTTTGGTTCCCAAAATCTTATTGGTGAAGGATATGCAAGCACATAGTTTCCACTGTTCTCACCATATCTAATTATCCATTGTTCTTGAAGCTTATTTACTTGAGGCTACTCCCAATTGGTGTTTTTGTCAACTTTGTTGCTACAAGGGATACTTTATGTTTCTATTTATATGCTTTGATGAAGTAGACTTCACCATCCTTGGCTAAGCAATAATTTTTTTCTCTCATGTACAAGACGTATCCCTATCGCAAAAATAAGGGTTTGGAAACATCACTTCACATGCATCAAACAATCCTATATCACACTCTACCTCATCATCAAAATCCACATTTATGCCAAACCTAATTGTACATCTATTTGTGATCTTCGTCACAAATTTCTTGTGTTTCCACCTTAATGAACATGGTTGATCTATAAGTCCATGCCTCTATACCAATCTCATTAACTAAGGCTTCAAAAATAAAATTTATTTAGGACCCATTATCAAACAAAACATTACCTTCTTGTTCTTCACATAAACCATCACTTAATCCTTGATCTAAAAAAGTGCATTTCTTTATCCACTTACCCTTGGTTATGGAAGTGTGGTGAAAACTAGGTATTCATCCACATTAGATATTCCCTCTACCTCTGTACATTTTGACTTGGTCAATGTCACTACTCCCTTGGACAAATTAACTACCTCAATAAAATCCTAAAGAAACTCAAACTAGAAAAGATAAATCCTTGTGCTTTCCAAAATAATTGATTGTGCTAAAATGGAATGAACCAATTGAATATTTTGCACTAATGTTGCCAAGTGTTTGTCAATAAATATTGGCCCACTAATGTTGATAAGTGATTATCAATAAATATTGGCCCAATAAGTGATCGTCAACAAATATTGGTCCAACCATCCAATAGAGCACCTTTTCCTCACCCAAGTTTGTCTCATATTCCCCATATACAAGTTAATCTTAGGCACTTGCTTTTCACAAGTTTGTTTACAAACAGGGTGTTTACATGAATTCCCTATAACTAAATTCTTCCTAAACATCTCCTTCCAAAAAGGAGGATGGGAAACATTCAAGGTAGTTTTATTACCATAAAAGATATATTCTAATTGTGTCATTCACTTGATGCATGTGTATGTTATACATTTTGGAAATTATAGATTAGCCCTAAATTGTCGTTGTTTTTAGAACACCCGTTTCTTCACAACTTCAAAACCCAATTTAGTCAGTGTTGGCATATAAAGTTTGAATTCAATTCATGAGAGACATTGCTTTTTAAAAATATTCATTCAGTTTCCAATGCTAAGTACAACTAAGTATTTCAAATTTGTGTTGGAGCTTTAGTTTATTTGTACACAATCCTCATTAAGGAATACAAAAAAGGTATTTCCTAACCATTTTGTATCTCTCTTTAAAATCAATCTTGTAATTGGTACACATCCATAATTGTGGCCCTACACTATTTTTGGAAACATGTTTGAGTTTTGTTGCAATGTCACATATTATTTGTTGCTTATATATACTCGTTGCAAATTTTGTCACGGATTTGGAAGGGCATTGATTCCCCAGCTAGGAAATTACACTCCATGTTTCTTCATTTGGCCCTTATAAGTCACCTCCATTTTTATTTATTCATTGGATATTGTATGATAATAATGGGCCATTCAATGTCAATAGAAAGGATTTGTCATAAAATATAGGGGTTTTCAAGTTTTGGTTGGTAGAAGACAAAAAAAAATTGAGAAATTCAAAAAAAAATGGATTACATGCCTCTAATCATTCCCATTAAGATTCCTTGTGCAATCCAAATTTAAAATTTCACTACTCTAAAAACTAAAAAAACAAAACAAAATCACTCCAAATTCAAAAACGTGTATTGTTGCTAAAAAAACAATTTAGTTACTACTACAACTCTCTTCTTACATTGAAAAGTGGGGTTTTTAAGGGTTTGAAATTTCCCTTTAAAGGTTTGTGGGGATGGTGGGGGCATATCAATAAGAAAAATAGAAAAAAAATATATATATATTGAAAAAACAATATTGGGATGTTCTTCGTGTGTTTCTAGTGTATCCACGCTACGCAAGGGACAATTTAAAAATTTTAACAACAATCCTCTACATCCTAAGAATTGTATGGGATTTTTAACATTGATCCAATGTCCTCAACACACAAGAAATATGGAAAACATATACCCCACCTCAAAGAACAATAAACATGAAAAACATATAACCCACCTCAAAGACAACATATAACCCACCCCACCCCAAGGACACCTTATGGTTCACCATTAAATTTTAAAATGAAATATATACACAGTAACTAATCAAATCTCACATGCCCATGGGGGGTAGATCAATTGGTAATGAGTAAATGAAATGAGAAAGTTGTAAATAGAAGGTCACAAGTTCAAATCCCAGTGGGTACTAGCTTAAAAAAAGATAATCAAATCTCACATGTAGAAGTAGAAGACGAAAAAGAGCAATGACTCTTGGGCTCCACGCATTCCTTTGTTCCATAAAAGAAAAAATATGTTTACTTGGTATATTATGGTTCAATCTCACATATAGAAGTAGAAGATGAAAGAGAGCTATGACTCTTGTGCTCCATACATGTCTTTGTTCCATAGAAGAAAAAATATGTTTACTTGGTTTATTATAGTTCTATAAAGAGCCTTTGGTGGACGTTCTCATAACTAAGGGACAAAGATTTATAGTATAAAAAGAGGTGGTTTGAAAGTGCTAGATATCCAAAAGGTAGATGGATCCTAAAATGTGAAATAATTTAAGTATTTATATTAGTCCCATAAAATTTGTTCTATTGCTACTTTTAAGATAAATTCATTATCGATAATCTCTTAAATAACATATGGTCTCTTTGTGATAAAAGATTTAAAACAAAGTGCTCATGTTATAACAAAACTTACAATACTCTAAATATTCCAAGAGCCTTGGAAGTTTGAAAATTTTGTTACAATGTACTTACAATAGTCTAAATATTCCAAGAGCCTTGGAAGTTTGAAAATTTTGTTACAATGTCAAAGACACGGTTTTTGGACAAAACAATCATACAAGGTAAAAGGATTATGATTCTAAAAAACAATTTTACAATGAAACTAAATAAGGATAGCAGTAAACAATTAAAGAATAATTTAATATTATTAATGACTATAATAAATATTAAAGAATTTAAACTATGGTTTAATGTGGTTCATAATTTTGGAAAGGAGTTGTTACGTTTACGGGAAGAATTCAGAGGGACCCACCTGAAGGAGCCTCACCTCGCTGGCTCTGATTACGAAGTCTAACTCGGTGGGGAAATCAAATGAGGCCCTTATATATTAATGCATAGCCATCCAGAGATTTGACCCTGAGACCTTCTACTTACAATTCACAGCTCTCAACCACTTAAGCTAACCCATCAAACTTAATTAATTTAAATTATATTAAATTTATTTTATTTTCTTATCATATACGAAATTTACATTTACTCACACGAGTTATCATGTGAGTTATCATTTTAATTGCAAATGCTCATAGACTGGCATTATTAACGAGTGCTTTACAAACAAAAGCAACGTCATGAATGTGCAAATGCATAAGTAGTGACAACACCGTAGATGTATAAAGAGAGATTTAACGTTTTAAAAACAATTTAGGAAGTTTGCTTAACCATGCCTTGAAAAAGCTTTATTATAAACGTAAGCTTTATTATAAACACATTACTCATGTATTCTCATAATTAAAATACTAATAACTTTGATATCGAAGAACAAAGAAGAGTTGTGCAAGAATGGGTTAGGAGACAAAGGCAATCAATCAGAACATATGACTCCAAATGAAATGGAAGAATGGAGGAGATGAAGTCGTGAATTAAAAAGAGAGCATCAACAAAATCAATCATGTAAACAATGAAAGTTATTTTGCATAAAACATATAATGAGATTAAGAACTATATATATATATACTGCACAAAAAATAAGTTGCAAATTGAATATGCCTAGTAAAAACTTAATAGAGTAAATGTTCAAGTCATTCTAAGCTTAGTGGAGGCTGGGGTTTGAAGAATATTTTCAATTTTAAGTTGGCTATGTCTATTAAGAGTTAGTGGAGGCTGGGGTTTGAAGAATATTTTCAATTTTAAGTTGGCTATGTCTATTAAGAGTTTGTGGAGATGTTTGACAAGTTTAAGTATGTGAAGAATGTTAATGAAGGATAAGTATCTAAAATCCAAGATTGTGGATGAATGGATGAGACTAGAGACTAAAAAATTTAGTAATGTGTATAATTTATGGGCAGGGTTGGTGAAAGCATTCCACTTTTAGCTAAATGGTTGGCCTTGAGGATTGGTGATGGAAAAAAGGTGAATTTGGGTCTTGACCATTGGATTGGTAGTTCAAACTTGTATAAGTTGTTGGATGCATTAATAGAGGAGCTAAGGATCAAATGTTTAAGCACACTGGACCAAGTCTTCATATCAAATTTTAATTCTAATATAAGTATCTAAAGGACAAGACTGTGGATGAATGGGTGAGACTAGAGCCTAAAAAATTTAGTAATTTTTTTAATTTATGGGCAAGTTTGGTGAAAGAATTTCACTTTTTAGCTAAATGGTTGGCCTAGAGGATTGGTGATGGCAAAAAGGTGAAGTTTGGTCTCGACCCTTGGGTTTGTGGTTCAAAATTGTACAAGTTGTCGAATGCATTGATCAAGGATCTAAGGATCAAAGGTTTAAGCACATTGGAACAAGTCTTCATATCAAATTTTAATGCTAATGTAAGCAAGGGATGGTTGAAGGCTAGTTCCTTAGGCTTAGTGGGTCCTTTGGGAATTGAATGGGATGGTTATGTGCGGGGCTTGAAACACTCAAGCATATTCCTAAACAATGAAGAGAATGCTTTGATGTGGTCGTTGTAACGTCCCCAACGGCCTCAATGGCCTATCATGACCACGAGGGATCCTTTTGTTTTCTTCTACTTCTAATACCAAGACATTACCAAGTCTAAACTGAGTTATTTTGTTGTGCAATAGTCTGTGCCACATACTCTTAACTCATTGTGCAATGCATTGTGCACATCATACTTTAGTCTGCGTGCACAAAGCTGGACTGTCACACGATCCACTATGCGACTGCCTTCAACCACTACGCAAATAACCACCCTATGGCAACTTAGCTTGCAATGCCAGTTCACTAGATACTTGCAAAGTTAGTGTCATATGCATAGATGGACTTCTTATTTCAATCATGCATTCAAATGCAAGGATTCTCAAAGCGCATCATCTTATATTCACACTTAGATGTCCGGGAATCATGCATACTCAAGCTAAGCAACTAATATACTCAAAAATTATTTACAACATGCATCTTATCATTAATTCAGGTCGACATTCATACACAGAATGGAAATAAGAATAACGACATCAAATAACACTTATCTTGAATGAAGCTTCTCCAAGCAACAGATTGTGCAAGAACAACGTTCCGCCCAACCATAGGTGCTCTGTGTATATACTCTTTATGTTAAGAGGACACCCATGTGGTGGGCATGATTACATTAAGGAAAGGGGAACTATTCAAAGCTATCTCACACAGTCAAACAGGAACAAGGCCATAGCAAATCCAACCTCTGTTGGGTTAACAAACTGTCACAGTCATACAAACTCAACTCTCAAGCCAAGACAGCCTCTACTGGATTACAGGATTTTCAAAGTACTAGAGGGGGGATATTAACTAGTGACTCACCACAAAATTATAGGCACCTCACGCAGACTCGGTTAGCTTGGGTTCCACAATACCCACACCACACAACACTCAGAAGGCACCCCTTCACCGCTCAACGATCCCTCAAGTGTCACCTTCCTCTAGGTGCTATAACAGTGTGCTCGTAGAAATACCACCCAAACCCCACTACTACATTGGGAGGTCACAGCCGTCACTGGTCTCTTATCCAAATTTGCATTCTACACTACTCTAGTACTCAATACTAGCAACTGACCTCATGCAAACTCGGTTAGTTTGGGGTCCACAATACCCGTCCCACACAACACTGTGTAGGTGCTATTCTAGTGTGTGTGTAGAAAAACTAACCAAGCCCTACTATTCCACTAGGAGATTTTACAACCACTATTCGATATCAATCCACTCGGTTATCAACTCTCTATTCACTTTTTAGGGCTTACAACAAATCAAGTAGTACAAACAGTTAGATCCAGTTTACCTCCAGAACCACAAATGCCTCGCACAGACTCAACTAGCTTGGGTCCACAATACCTACCCCACACTACACCAAGAAGGAACCCCTTCACTGCTCAACAGTCCCTTAGGCATCACTTTCCTCTAGCTGTTATACCAATGTGTGCATAGAAAGACCACCCAAACCCTAGATCATCTTCCTACAAGCTCTTTATTCCCAAGGCTTATAAATATTAGCTACACACAACCATTGGCTCCAGGGAATCACTTCGGTCACTATCCAACAGACCACTCTATTATAACCGGACTAATCGGCATTTATACTCAGGATGACATCAACAACAATGAAACGGGACTTCTCACATGCACGATTGAGGATTCACAATGCTTCACCACTCCATATTAGTCTGACTCATGCCACTTAGAATAGACTTTGTCACACAGATCTTCGACATCATTTCAGGATCCTCGAGCTTAAGCAAACCGCTAGGCAATTCGATAGCACTCAAGTGCCTAGATCAATCAAAGGAATGCATAGTATTTTTGTTTTCCAGTTCATCTTTGACTCACAATCATAACCACAAATCAGAGCTTAAATCCACTCTCCACTCTATCACTATTCAGGTTTGGATTCCTCTCAGGTACATTGGTCGACTTTTTCTCTGCAGATGAGAATGATAAATGCTTGAATCAATAATCTCACTTGCACACAACACAGGGAGAGATAGATATTCCCATGAGGGATCGAGTTACTTGACCACATAACTAATTAATTTACTGATTGATGTTGATTTATTTGTAACTTCGAAATGTATTCACTTGTATATTTTATATTGTATTTGTATTTTATTATTGTACCTCCGACGGAGATGTTTATTCCTCCGGTCGGAGAAGTCATTATTGTACTTGGGTCATGTAAAGTCATTGAGTTCAATCCTCAATGTAATTCGGGGCATTATTTCCCCTAGAGTCATTTGTATTGGGGTGTTTAAGTCCCCTAAAGGAGTCGGCCTAGTCAACTCTAGTTGAGGCCAACTTGTCAAGTAGTAAAGGTAAAGTGAAAGGTAAAATATAAATAGAGAGCTAGGCTCTCTATTTATTCGCTCACTCACATTCACTCACTCACTCAATTTGTACAAGTGGGAGAGAAAGAATTTCGCACAAGTGGAGGAGGAGGAAGCTGTTGGAGATCATCTACTTGTTTTGGGGTTTTGTATTGTTGCTCATTCTATCTCTAAGGAAGTTGCGGGGTTTTCTCCTTTATGGTTTCCCTGGTGAAATGCTTTGTGTCTCTTGTCTCTTGTGTTTATGCTATGCTTGTTATTCTCTCAGTAAGACCCTAGATCATATTGAATTAAATTATGAAAAACTAACATGATATCATAGCTATCCTGAAGGAAGGTATTGTATGGAATTTACGACACTTGTTTCACTTGCAACAATTTGAAAGCTAGGGCTTTGTATAGAAAAACCTAGTCATCGTGGAACTTTCGCTATAAATAAATTTTGGCTAAGGTTCAGGATCTGAAACTTGGACAGGCCGAAGATGAAATTTTCTTATACCTTGTTCCGAGTTTCAGCCTCATATTTGATGTACTTTCTGAGATATAATCCGTACAAGTTCGGGTTTCTGCCTCTTCCAGAATGAAGCCCTAAACAGGTGACCTAGGTACAAAGGTCATATCTCAAGATATGAAGCTCCAAATGGAATTCTATAAAAAGTGACAGTTAGGGAACGGACTTTAGTTTCACATGTCCAAGTTTCAAAGGATTAAGTTGAAATAGTGACACGTGGCACTCTGTACAAGTTCGCTATCCTGTTTCATCCCTTAAATAGGTCATGTTGGGAAACTGAGCATATATCTCTCATGGAGAATCCAATGAAGCTAAAATATGTTGGGTTGGAAATATGACAGGTCAGGATACCACATGCTGAAGTTTCAGACCCTGCAGTTCGGAAATTTCAGAGATAAACCAGAAACAATACAGCACATCTGAAATGGCTCAACAGAGGAAATCAAAGATGAGGAGGAAGAAGCTCTCACTTAGGGTTTTTAGTTTTTAGGTATGGCATGACCTGATACAATGTTGGAGACACCTGATGCAACATTGGAAACTTTGAAAATGGATTTGGAATCCATTCATCATATATATTAATCCTCCATCAAAATGTTGTGGGAGGAAGGAGATTGAAAATTAGGGTTTCCAAGTAAGAAGAAACCCTAGCAAAGTTGGGTGACTCATAGGGAAGCAATGAAGGAGGTTTAAATGGCACTGATATTCTATAATCCTAGCACCATGAACCTATATAATATGTTTACAAGTGATCTACCTTGGATGGTTAGGGTTTTTACCCTTATAGAGAAGACTACAAGCAATCTCGACAGGTATGACTTGATGAGATACAGGTATGTTTTGAAATATGTTTCATGATTAAGTTCATGATATGTTTGTCTTCATATTATTGAGGTTAGTACAATCATGATTAATTTTAGATTGCCTGATCACATTAGTAAAGGTATGAATGCATGTGAATAATAGAAGACATTCATTGATTAGGATTATGACACTTATGATTGTAATAATGCACTTGTGGTGTTGTATGAGGATGATGTTGTCTGCTAGCATGAAAGGTACATCAAGAAAGACAAATCCATATGACCATGATGACATGAAGACAAAGACTCATCCATAGTCATTTATCACATAGAAGCTCTACTTACAAGGTATGTATAATTTGGTTCTACAATACTTAACTTATGAGATATACAGGTTACTAGCACAAGGTCTCTAAATCATTGAAGAAAACAAAGAAGACATTGTTTGGGTATGTTAGACATAACTAGCAAGCATGATAATCTAGGTATGTTTTCCTATATTGAGTTAGAATCCTACTTTGTGTTAGGATCTTAGATAAGTATACTTTTGTATGATTGATAATTATTATTCTTGAAGTTAGAAGTTTAAGTAATCAAGGGCTTATGCATATTATGTTTCTTAGTTTGATTAATGATAAGAAAAACTAGAAGAGTCCTGTGGTCAAATAAGAATATGCATGAGTAAAAGAAGTACTCCCTGAAACCTTGAATACTAATGCTTGTGATAAATTACCTGTGTATGAAATGATCATGATCATACATGTTAAGATTATTTAGAATCATAATTTTTTGATAGTATTGAGATTATACTAATGAATGTATGATTATGTATGAGATCTTGAGGATGACACAATGATGACACTAGTGCACACTTAAGCATGCATAGTTGTCCAGGATGGATAGAAGTTAAAAGACATATAATCATGATGTTATCATAAAGGAAAAAACAAAGATCAAGAGGGAGCACACTCCAATAGTTCTTGCAAGGAAGCAAATATTGAGAGGAGTCCACCCAACAACCAAACAAAGATAAGTATTTGAATTGTAATTTCTTGTATATATGATTACTTAAATGATGTTCCTAGATTTAGGATGTATATTATGCATGTTATAAAAGTTGCATTAATGAACAAGATACTACTAACATGCAAGTAATGGGTAAGTGTCCTATGGCACTGTACAACATTCCATTGCTACTTATCTAGTATGAAACCTTTTTTTCAACATGTTGGGAGTAGTGCACACTCTTAACAATGTTCTGGTAGATATGGAAGGCATCTATAAAGTTATCGGATATGGATAAATGTTGTATTGAAGCATTGGCTAAGATAATTACATGACTGTATGACCTATGTGTTTATGTGTAATAATTTGTTCTGAAAACTATGAAATGTTTCTAATCATGCAATTGAACTTTACTTGTAGGAAATATCGTATACCATCACCTACAAGAGAGACTTGTTTTGAGGAACAAGCAATGAAGAATCAACATACTTCAGAAAACTACCTATTGAAGATATTGAAGAACCAAAAGTACCCAGGATCCGAGATACAACAATGAATGAAGTAAATCCAGAAGATCATGAAGAACACAAGATGGAAGACAGACAGATCCACCACGTGAGAAGAACTCTCACAAGAGGAAACCAGCATGGGTACGAGAGGCAATTCAGGATGCAGAGAGATATGATGCTCCAGAAGGAATGCACAAAGAAATCAAGAGACCGAGTCCATACTCCAGCGATGTAGACCTACTATGTGACATCATTGACAAGGAACCTGCCAAATATGAAGAAGCGGCACGGAAGGATGCCATGATCGAGGAATACCAATCGATCATGAATAATGATGTCTGGGATGTGGTCCCGAGACCAGAAGGGAAGTTTGTGGTTACTTCCAAGTGGATCTACAAGATCAAGCATGCTGCAGATGGAAGCATAGAGAAATATAAGGAAATATTTGTGGCACGTGGCTTCTCCCAGGAAGAAGGGATAGACTATGAGGAGACATTTGCACCTGTACCTAGATACACTTCCATCATAACAGTACTTTCTCTAGCTGCAGTAATGAAATGGAAAATACATCAGATGGATGTCAAGACAGCATTCTTGAATGGTGTAGTGGAAGAGGAAGTGTATGTGCAGAAGCCACTTGGGTTTGATACACATGACAGGGAGACTCATGTGTGCAAACTAAAGAAATCCTTGTACGGGTTGAAACAGGCACCCAAGACATGGTACGGCAGGATAGACAGCTTCCTGACTAGTTTGGGATTTACCAAGAGTAAAGCGGATTCCAACCTTTACTACAAAGTTGAGGAAGGAAATCCAGTGATACTCCTACTGTATGAAGATGACATGTTTGTGACTGGTGAGGATGGGTTGATTGCTGACATGAAGAGGAAGCTTGATTGCCGAGTTCGAGATGAAGGACTTGGGTATGATGCACTATTTTCTAGGCATGGAGGTGTGGCAAAGTGTGGATGGAATCTTCCTTGGACAAGGGAAGTATGCAGTAGATATCCTGAAGAGGTTCGGGATGATGGATTGTAAGGCCATTGCCACACCTATGGCATTGAACCTGAAGCTATTGAGTGATGCTTCATTAGAGTCGGTTGATGCCACGATGTATCTTCAGATGATATGGTCCTTGATGTACCTGATGAATACGAGACCAGATATTTGCTTTGTTGTGAACACATTGAGCCATTTCCTGACGGATCCGAGACATGTTCACCTGATTGCTGTAAAGCATATTCTGAGGTACTTGAAGGGTACGGTTGATTATGGGCTCAAGTATGATGCAAATCAGAAGATTAACCTGGAGGGTTATGTCGATTCGGATTGGGAAGGAAGTGTCATTGATAGGAAGAGCACTTCGAGGTGCTGCTTTAGTATGGGATCAGGTGTGATCTCTTGGTTTAGACGGAAGCAGTCCTGCGTGGCACTGAGTACAGCCGAAGCAGAGTATGTCGTAGCTTGTTCGGCTAGTTGTGAAGCAGTATGGTTGAGGAAGCTACTGTCTGATTTGTTTGATCTCCGATTGGACTCAACTTGTATATACTGCGACAACCAGAGTTGTGTGAAGTTGTCTGAGAACCCAGTGTTCCATGACAAGTCGAAGAACATTGAGATCAAGTATCACTATATCAGGGATATGGTGCAAAGAGGAGTAGTTAAGCTCCAGTATGTTGCGACAGACGAGCAGACAACCGATTTATTGACCAAGCCGATCGCCAGAGCGAAGTTCGAGTACTTAGGAGAGAAGCTTGGTGTACTTCAGATCAAGGTTCCTTCCAAGGGGAAGTGATGAGTCCGAAAGAAGCATATGCACAAGGGCTTTTCCGACATGGTGGTAGGTTGGTCCTCCCATGTTCGTTGATGTAATTTCCATGCCTTTCTAACATTGTGGTAGGTTGTTCCTCCCATGTGCGTTGATGTAAGTGCAGAGCCTGTCCAACATGGTGGTAGGTTGGTCCTCCCATGAGCGTTGATGTAAGTGCAGTGCCTTTTCGACATGGTGGTAGGTTGGTCCTCCCATGTTCGTTGATGTAAGTGCAGAGCCTTTCCGACATGGTGGTAGGTTGGTCCTCCCATGTGCATTGATGTATGTGATGAACCTGCAATAATTAATTAGTGCAAATACATGAGATATCAGAAATAATAGAACTCAGAATCACTTTTATATTGATCACGGGCCACTTCGAGGGGGCAACCTCCTTTGAGCAAGCTCAATACAATTAACTTCACGGTGCCTTCAATGACCTCAACACACACTTATATACTAATTCTATGCCCAATACTATGGGTCAAAACCATGAGACATATAATATTATGGGACGACTTACAAAGCATATGCGTCCAATACTATGGGTCAATACTATGGGCTAATATAAACTATGAATCAACAAATACTACGGGACGACTTACAAAGCATATGCGTCCAACAACAATATACTAACATAGTAAAGAGAAGGGTTGACACGGGTTCCCAACATCCCCTCTGCCTTAGAAAAAGCTTTGTCCTCAAAGCTTTGGTTGGAGAAATTGCTGCAAAATTTGAAGGAGTGGTTCCCCGGTAGCATCCTCGGGTTGCATTGCGGGCCACTGACGCCTTTGGAGTGTCAGGGAGGATTGCTTGGAAGGTTGTAGACGAAGAAGAACCCTATCAGCTGCGTGGAAAATGCACTCAGAACGGTGCTGATCGGCTTGTTGTTTCAGGCGAATTCTGGCCATGTGAAGATTGTCCTGCAGAATGAGAAGAATATGATCGCGGTTGCGAAGAACTAAGTCAATTTCCTGAACTGGGGAGCTACGAAGGGTGTATGGAAGAAGAACTCGCGGTGTCTGTCCATAGACTGCTTCATATGGTGTCCTTTGAGATGTGGTATTGTACCACCAGAGCTCTGCTAGGAAATCCATAGAAATAGTTGGCCAAAGCTGTGTAGGGATGGGCAAGGGTTTGAGCAATCCCGAAAGGAGTGCCGTTTCACCCTTGTTGACCTGGAAAGTATCACAATTAGCCACCATCTGTTGAATTGTCATTTTTAGTCCCTTCCAAAAGAAGTTACATTGTTCCCGGTCATACATTTTGAAGAACCCAGAGTGCCCCGCTGATGAAGAAGCATGGAGTTCATAGAAGAGATAACCATGTTGAACATATTGCAACCAATTTGGAACAAGCAGAGAAAGAGTTGTAAGAGAAACTGGGTCATCAATTGTGCGAGAAGGAGCAGCTGCCACTATATTGTCCTTACCCTTCTTGTAAGTGATCGCATAGGGATAACCCATTTCAGGTGTGTTGGGTAGGAGACCCATTGTTCCAGAAAATTTGCCAGACTCGGGAGATCAATCTTGATGCAGAAATAATTCCCTAATAGGTATGGTTGCCACTTCTGTACTGCATGCAAAATAGCCATCAGTTCCTGCTGAGAGGTAGATGCGACTAAATTCTTACCGGAAAGGTCACTTGAAGGTGGCAAGCTCATTGGTTCAACAAAGACACCTGCATATCTATCCAAGGAAGTAGTGGAGACCATTGATGGGTGCATCTGAATGGAATGGAGCTGAGCGATGACACCATGTGAATTCTTCTTAAGGATTTTTTCCAGACGATCTGAACTGATGATGCAGAGAGACCCTAGTTGTAATCCCATTAATTTGTGTTTTGCCCCATTGATTGAAAACTGCATCCAAAGTTCCGCAAAATCCCATAAGATGGGGCCAAGTGTGCGTAACCATTGAACACCCAAAACCACATCACATCCGCCTAAGGACAAGGAAAACATATCAGAGCACAGGTTATAATATTCCATAGAGATACGCACATTGTGACACTTCCCCTTGCAAGGTAAGGTGCCCCCATTGGCAACCATGACTTCAAACTTGGAGCAAGGATGGACAAAACAATCATCCTGTTTGGAAATCCGAGGGTCAATGAAGTTATGAGTGCTACCAGAATCAATGAGTATGGTAAGAGGGAGCTTCTTGAAGTATCCCCTGACTCGCATTGTTTGTGGAGTGGTGACGCCAGTTACAGCATGGAGAGAGATCTTGGGTGGGTCGTCCTGAGATGGGGTGTCAACAGGCGGGTGTTGAACGTCGACCTGATCATCTACTGTATATGGAGCTTCTTCATCAAGTTCTGAGGCAGGCAGAGAATCCACATCCAAGAGATAGAGCTTTTGTTGAACACATCTATGTCCCCGAGTGAATTTCTCATCACAATTATAACAAAGCCCTTTTTCTCGGCGCGCCTGCATCTCTGTTTCAGACAAATGCTTGATAGGAGTTGGTTGAGGAGCAGGCATGATGGGAGATCGTTGGGAACCCATATTTCTGAAGGGAACAAAGGTGGGTTTGGAGCGTTGTTGAGCTGCGATCTTGTCCTCTGCCAACTTAGCCAACCCGAGGACTTCCATCATTGTGTTGGGACAGAACATTTTGACCTCTGAGCGGATTTCATCCTTGAGACCACTAATAAAACAACTCCTGTAGAATTCATCAGACAATCCTTCTGTGTGATTGGCCAGTTTCTCAAATTCTGTCTAATACTCTCTCACTGTGCCAATTTGGTGAAGTTTAGTGAGTGCTCCTGTGAAGTCATCAAAAGCACTAGGACCAAATCGTGGCAAAAGGAGTTGGCAAAAATCTGTCCAGTTTGGTTCGGGATGAGCTTTGATGTACCAACGGTACCATTGAAGGGCTTCTTGTTCCAAATGAAAGGATGCAAGTGGAACTTTCTGGACATCAAAAGTATTATGCATATTGAAATATTGTTCTACTCGGTATATCCATCCAGTCGGATCAGTACCATTGAAGCGAGAAAAATCAAGCTTTGGCCCACAAAAATTGCTGGAAGAAGAGAACCCAGTGGCTGCAAAAGATTCTGGCTGTCGGTTATTGTTCATGGCTGAATGCTGAAGATGGAGGCTGAGAAATTTTTCATCCGGATCTTGGAGTTTGGTTTGGATGGATGCAAGTGCTTCCTCCATGGTGTTTGCTCCTGCGCGGGTGACAACCATAACCAGGAGTTTTTTTTTTTTTTTTTGGTTGACTGGGTAGAAAAACAAAAACAGAAACTGCTTCAGTAAAGGAAAATCTGGATTTGGGAAAAAATCTGAAGGGTAATTGGGGTTTGACTAGGTTTTGGACACTATCGAAGAGACAAGGAAGCAAAAAATGAGGATTTCAAAAGTGGAGTGAAAGGATGGAAAAATTTGGCAGAGGGAGACAAAGAAGCAGAATCCAGAAAGGAACTCTGTGGTAAAATTTGAAGGTGATTGGGTGAAATCTGAGGAAGTTATGGCAAACCCTAAAAATAGACAAATGTGGGATTTCGAGCTTTGGGAAGGGGAATTGGGGATAGGGTCCTCAGGAATGAAATATGCAGAATGGGATGATAGGGGTTCCCCAAAAATTTCAAGGGAAACAGAGTGAAAACAAGGGAGATATGGAGAAAAAACTGAAAATTTTTTTTTTTAGACTGGAGTGGCTACGGCTCGGAAGGGATCTGGAACAGATAAATCTGCAACGGCTCAGAAGTGAGGGGAAATAGATGGATCTAAAATGGCACCGAATGGATTGAAAACGGCTGGATTTGGAATGGCGCCGCAGTGATCGACAACAGTTCAACTAAAAATAGATATGGACCCCAGGTATGTGCGGCTTCCTAACAGTTCAGGGGTTTCACTCGGCCACCAATGTTGTCTGACGGCTTGCGTATTAGGGCAGTACCCCTCACTCCATGGCTCAGGTAAAACTGATAACCGCTTTGCCACAAACGACAGCTCTTGGTTTACCTCACGGGTGGGAACTAGTCAGTCAGGTAGGGGTCGTTGCCCTTTTCGCTGGCAGGTCCTCTCAATGGGCCAGCTACTTCAGGGTTCCTATGGTGCTCCTCACAATGAGTTTTAGGGCTTATGCCCAAGTACTTCCCACAGTTAAGAGAATAGGGATTATTCCCAAATCCAGACCTGCAACAAATGTGAAAAAAAATTTGGCAGAAATTCCACCCAACGAGCCCAAGAAAGTGCTCTAATACCAGATGTGATGAACCTGCAATAATTAATTAATGAAAATACACGAGATATCAGAAATAATAGAACTCAGAATCACTTTTATATTGATCATGGGCCACTTCGAGGGGGCAACCTCCTTTAAGCAAGCTCAATACAATTAACTTCACGGTGCCTTCAATGACCTCAACACACACTTATATAGTAAGTCTATGCCCAATACTATGGGTCAAAACCATGGGACATATAATACTATGGGACGACTTATAAAGCATATGCATCCAATACTATGGGTCAATACTGTGGGCTAATATAAACTATGAATCAACAAATACTACGGGACGACTTACAAAGTATATGCGTCCAACAACAATATACTAACATAGTAAAGAGAAGGGTTGACACGGGTTCCTAACAATGTAAGTGTTGAGACTTTCCCGAATGGTGGTAGATTTGTTCTCCCATGTCGGTTGATGTAAGTGTTGTGTGATGTTCATCTGGGTTGTGCTTCGTTGACAATGAGATGATGAGGTGACAGTAGGGTACACAGGTTTTGGATAGGCATATAATCAGTCCTGGGATACTCCTTCAGGTTTTGCAGTAGCATATAATCATTCCTGGGAGATCTTGCAGGTTTTGCAGAGGCATATAATAAGTCCTGAGATGTACCTACTTGATGGCTTGCTCGCAAAGATGATGAAGACCTACATGGAGCTTAGGCCTACATCCAGCATGAAAAAGGGTTGGCTCTATAGAAATTCCTATGATGAGTATATTGGAGATTGATGGTCGAGATAGAAGCAGCTATGATGATGATGATCCAACTTTGATGATGATCCAGCTTTGACGATGATCTAGTGACGAAGACTTGTGCGGATGAACTGTGTCAAGAGAATACCTTCCTACTTAAGAGGTAGTGTTGATGTATCTGTAACTTCAAAATGTATTCACTTGTATATTTTATATTCTATTTGTATTTTATTATTGTACCTCCGACGAAGATGTTTATTCCTCCGGTCAGAGAATTCATTATTGTACTTGGGTCATGTAAAGTCATTGAGGTCAATCTTCCCATGTAAGTCGGGGAATTAGTTCCCCTAGAGTCATTTGTATTGGGGTGTTTAAGGCCCCTAAACAAGTCGGCCCATTCAACTTTAGTTGAGGCCGACTTGTCAAGTGGTAAAGGTAAAGTGAAAGGTAAAATATAAATAGAGAGCTAGGCTCTCTATTTATTCACTCACTCACTCAATTCGTACAAGTGAGAGAGAGATAATTTCACACAAGTGGAGGAGGAGGAAGCTGCTGGAGATCGTCTACTTGTTTTGGGGTTTTGAATTGTTGCTCATTCTATCTCTGAGGAAGTTGTGGGGTTTTCTCCTTTATGGTTTCCCCGGTGAAATGCTTTGTGTCTCTTGTCTCTTGTGTTTATGTTATGCTTGTTATTCTCTCAATAAGATCCTAGATCATATTGAATTAAATTATGAAAAACTAACAATTGACTCACATACAGGTTAACTGATAGGTTACTGCCCCATCCCCCAGCTGACAAGTGATTTAAGGATGACTTAAATTCAACTGGATGTTTACCTAATAAGAAACTCCCATTCCCAGTTCTGCAGCGCGACTGACACTACATTGTCACAAGGAAACTCAGACCCACGCCTTCCTTCCTCCAAGATAATAATTGCCCCAACTACCTTCCTATGGAAGCATTAAATGATTGGGGCACATGAGTCAAAATGACATATGATGGTTGATTGATCCTCTCTAGGACACTTGGCTCCCATCTATAAGCTTCATGGATTATTACATCCCTTTCCTAACTTTAGGATAATCATGGCCCTTGCTCTTGTTTCCTTGCACAATCAACTGTGGATTTATTTATTATTATCATGCAGATGTACATCACATTTACAATGTTGTTGCTCTTGAACAATGCGTGGTCCTCTAACCACACACACACACACACATATATATATTCAGATGTCCATGGTGGGGCCTTTTCCTTGAGCTCATCACCATGTTCCATTAATTACATGAACGGTATTACATCATTTACATAGTTTATGTCAAGGGTCAAAACTAGGGACATTACAGCACCCTCCCCCTTGAAATAGTATTGTCCTTAGTGCTCTTCAAAATTAAACAAAATTGGGTATTCCTTCCTCATGGCATCTTGCAGCTCCCATGTATCCTCATCTAGGCCAAGATTCTTCCACTGCACCTTTATCTGGACAATGGCGCAGTTCTAGAGCATGGTCTCCTTCCTGCCTATGATGCGCATAGGCTCCATTTGGAACTCTCCCTTGAGTTCCACATGAATCACATTCCAATTGATAACGTGATTAGGATCATGTTTATACTTGTTAACAATATCTTGATTCCAAATTAGCACGGCTTCCAAGCTTTAGAGAGCTCTTCCTTGGCTTAGCTCTCAAATAAACATGGTCTCCAGCTTTAAATTCTCTATGCACTTTTTTTAGATTTGCATAATTATTCTACTTGTCTTGCGCTGCTTTCAAACTCTGCCTAATCTTAACTATTTCCTACTCCATTTCCTTGAGCATTTCTATCCCAAGCACTACTATGTTTACTGGGTTTTCCCAACTCACTAGAGTCCTGCATTTTCTTCCATACAAGGCTTCAAATGGACTCATACCCAAAGATGTTTGATTACCATTGTTGTAAGCAAATTCAACCAAATAAATGTGATCCTCCCACTTGGATGGATTATCCATCAGATACATCCTTAACATATCTTCCAACACTTGATTTACTCTCTCTATTTGGCCATATGTTTGAGGATGGTAGGTTGTACTGAAATTGAGCTGAGTTCCCAACTCCTTGAAAAATCATTTTCCAAAAATTCGATGTGAATTTTGCATCATTATCTGAGACTATTGCATTGGGAAATCCATGCAGGTTGAAAATTTCCTTCATGAAAATCTATGCAATGTCAGCATTCTTATGCTGACTTAACTAGAATGAAATGTGTTTCCTTCGTCAGCTTATCCACCACTACCATGATTGATTCATGATGCTTCACTATCATTGGAAACATTGTAATGAAATCCATAGATATTTCTTCCCACTTCTGATCAGGAATAGGAATTGGATGCAATAATCATGTTGGGTGTTGGTGCTCATCCTTCACTTTTTGGTACTTCTGACATCTAGCTATGTGTTGCGCAATATCCTTCTTTATCAATGGCCAAAAATATTGCTTCCTTGTTGTTGTCACTATATTCTAATAACCTAGGTGACATGAGTAAGGTGTCTGATGAACATTAGAGAAAATTTTAGATCTAAAATGGGCCTCCTAAGGAAAGTAATAAAATAATAGTTAAAATATAAAATAATATTTATGAATTTTGGAAGGAAAAAAGAAAAAACTACTTTTTTAATTTGTATTTACAACATATCTCCCTTTCATTTTACTCAAATTTCTAGCGGGAGCACTTGTTGGATGCGGAATTAAATTACGCATCCAACGAGTACCCACATTGCATACTTCTGAGAGACCCCACCCCACGAAAAATGAGAAATAATACATAATAACAAAACGTGTTACTTTTAAAAGTAACACATTTTTTATGTATTTCTCATTTTTCCTGGGGTGGGGTCCCTCATAAGTATGCAGTGTGGGTACTCGTTGGATGTATATTTTAATTCCACATCCAACGAGTGCTCCCACTCGAAATTTGAGTAAAATGACAGGGAGATATGTTGAAAATATGAATTAAAAAAAAAACAGTTTTTTAATGTCAAATATGCCAACTCAACCATTATGGTTGACAATTTTCTTGAAATTCTATTGGTTCTTGAATTCAATGGCTTGTTTTCTTATGAGGTGGCTTGTTTTCTTATAAGGCCCATTTTAGACCCCAAATTTGCTCTAATGTCCCATCCATTACCAGTGTCTTCAATTATGTGTTTTCTGGAATGTAAAACTATCCTGACAACAGAAGAATTCCATCTTCTTCCAACTTGTATCCTTCATACTTCATGAATAGTTTTTTAATGTCAAATATGCCAACTCAACCATTATGGTTGACTATTTTCTTGAAATTCTATTGGTTCTTGAATTCAGTGGCTTGTTTTCTTACGAGGTGGCTCGTTTTCTTATAAGGCCCATTTTAGACCCCAAATTTGCTATAATGTCCCATCCATTACCAACGTCTTCAATTATGTGTTTTTTGGAATGTACAACTATCCTCACAACAGAAGAATTTCATCTTCTTCCAACTTGTATCCTTCATACTTCATGTCTGATTCTACTTGCCTAAGTCCTCCGCTCACTTGCTTGTACTTCTATCTTCAGTTGCGATCCTTTTGACTCTGCACTAAGGTCAGCACTACATGAACTTATGGCTACAACATGAAAACGTTTGTTGAGTGCATTGGAAACCTTGTTCTCCTTAACTTTGACATGCTTGATCTCAAGATCAAATTCTCTTAGGAATTCCAACCACTGGGCCTATCGCGCATTCAAATCGGCTAATCAAACAAATACTTTAAACTCATATGATTGGTGTGCAAATCAAATTTATGTCCAAGCAGGTAGTGTTGCTACATCTTCAGGGCGTGCACTATGGCTGTTAGATCCAAGTCATGCATCACATCATTCTTTTCATGGTCCTTTAACTTTATGGACTCATAACATATCACATTCCCTTCCTGCATAAGTACTCCTTTGATCCATTTGATGCAAGCATCTGTGCATACCAGGAAATGTTTATTCGGATCTGCAATCTTCAGAATAGGGGCACTGGTGAGCAATTCCTTTAGGAACTGGTAAATTTGCTCACACTTCTCATACCATGCGAACTTCAAATCATTTATTTGCAATGACGTGATATGATATGCCACTTTGGAGAAATCCCTTATCAATCTCTTGTAGTATCATGCTAAACCCATGAAAGATCGAACATATGACACATTTATGTGCGTAGACCAATCACTATCGCTTCAATATTTTCGGGATCTATCGAAATTCCCTCTACTGAAATAACATAACCCAAATATTGAATCTTCTTCTGATAAAATTCACATTTAGTCAGATTGGCGTACAACTTATTCTCCCTAAGCCCCTGCAATACCTAAGCCCCTAGAATAGATAAGGATTTCATCTAGGAATACCAAGATGAACTTATCCAAGTACTGTTAGAACACACTATTCATGAGGCACATGAAAGTAGTTGGCGCATTGGTTAAACCAAATGGCACAAAAGGCAACTTATAATGGCCATACCATGTCCTAAAAGTTGTCTTATGGATATCTTCCTCCTTGATTTGGACCTAATGATACCCATGACCTTAATTCAATCTTATAAAATACTTTAACTCCCTTGATCTGATCAAAGAGATCACCTATCATGGGAAATGGACACTTATTCTTGTTTGTGACATTATTGATTTGTCTGTAGTCAATATACAGTCGCAAGGTTCCACCCTTCTTCTTAATGAGCGGCACTGGAAAACCCCATAGAGACACACTTGGTCTAATATACTTCTAATCCATTAGCTCCTACATTTTCATTTTCAACTCTAACAACTTTGGAGTGCTTATTCTATAAGGGGCTTTAGACATTGGAGCTGCATCTAGAACTAGATTGATAGTAACATCAATCTCTCTTTTGGACGACAGCCCTAGCACTTCCTCTAGGAATACATCCTTATATTCTTGCATCGCTGGGATATCTTCTAGCGTTGGGTGTTTATCCTCTACGGATTTTGATGCATGAACTGCTTATACCTGACAGTTCTTCTTGAAGTATCTACCCAATTACAGTGCTAAAACTTGCCTTATTGAAATAATTTTCAACACACATTTCACTAGTTGAAGTCTTCCTTCCTCATCAAGACATTCCAGAATCTTATTATAACAATCAAGCTTGGGGTGGTGCTTTTATAACCAATCCATGCCAATGAGAACATCATACGATCCCAACGGTAGGATTCTCAGGTCTGTTGTGCTGGACAAACTGTCCAACGTTAATGGACATCCTTCTACCACTTCATTTACTTTCATTTTTCGTCCATGTGGCTAACTGGACTAGCCACGACTTGCCATGCTTACTTTTCTTAAGCGCACAAACTTCAACAATATTAGGATGAATATAACTATGACTAGATCCTACGTCTATTAAAATAGAAACAAATTGTGCAACAATATTACCTCCAACTTCAACTACTGTGGCTTGATGGTCTTCCTAATTATCATCCAAAGTGAGCAAGAATCTAAACTCTTTCTTCCTTGGGTCAAACCTTCCCTTGGGCTTCCCTCTTCTGGCTTGATGCTCCTTAGATCTACCCTTGTATTTCTCATAGAAATGCATAGCCTTCTGAAAAGCATCATCCAAATTCTTGGGCTCCTCGAATTCAATTCTATCTCTATAATTATGGGGCAATCCACTCAGGAATCTTTGAATCTTTGCCTTCTCATTTCTGAGATAATCCACATACTGGAGTAGCTTTAGGAACTTGTTCACATATTCTTCCATTGTCATTTTACCTAGATTTAGGTCATGGAACCCCTTTCTCTTACTATCATAGTACCTTTTAGAAAGATATTTATGTTTAAAATACTTTTCAAACTTCTTCCAATCAATCTTCCTTTCCTTAAGGCCCTTCACTTGTCGAAATTGTTCCCACCAAATTGAATCTCTACCATTCAGATTAATTATGGAAATCCTAGCTTTCTCAATTCCTGAGAACTCATGGATTCTAAAGTATTTCTTCATTCCAAGAATCCATGCTTCCGCCTCATGTCCCAACTTACTTTCTCCATCGAATGTGGGCGACTCTTCCTGGATTCCCCTAAGGAATTGTCTTTACAAGGCCTCTTCCTCTTAGATCTTCGAGTCAAATGAGATGAACTGTCTGACGAGCTTTATGATATACTCAATCTGTTGCACGAGGTGCATGATGGAGACATGCTTATTCTCCTTCTACATGTACTTCTTTCTTGGTGTCGTGATCTTCCTCTGGAGTGATTGCTCGCACCCTTCCCATCCTTAATTTCATTGTTCTGATTTGATCTCAGATCGGCTTTCTACTGAAGGCCTGTTAGACTCTGCAGAATGGAGGAATTGATATGATCCTGCTCTTCATGCACCTTAGTCATCCTTTCATTGAAACTTCTCATAGTCTGTGCCATATCCATAGGTTTGAATTGCATTGTCCTTCCATTAGATTTTGTTTCTATGTTACCACCTCGCACATATTCTCCCATAGAATATTATTCATGACCATAGGGTTCCTATGCATATTTCATGATGAGAATTGAACTAGTTAACCTTTTGATTCTTCTACTAGTTTCCTTTTCTCATTTTCTATATTTTTCTCACTACTGCTACTCGCATTGTGCACAAAGGAAATTTTATCGAATTAACACATTAATAAATTTCAATATGTTCTCTATTATTGCCACACTTGGATCCTCTTACACTCATATTCCTAGTGTTGAAACCACTGCTCTGATACCACTCTATCACGTCCCCAATGACCTCAATGGCCTATCATGACCACGAGGGATATTTTTATTTCTTCTACTTCTGATACCAAGACTACCATGTCTAAACTAAGTTATTTTTTTGCGCAACACTCTGGGCCACATACTCTTAACTTGTTTTGTGACAAGTTGTGAAAATCATACTTTAGTCTGCATGCATTTCTACGCTTATTGATTCCTTTATTGCGCAGCTATACTGCGCGCACAAAGCCATACCGTCACATGATCAACTGCCTTCAACCACTTGATGTCTACCACCACGTAGCATAACCACCCTATGGAAACTTAGCTTGCAATGCCATATCACTGGTACTTGAAGAGTTGGAGCTATATGCATAAATGGACTTCTTATTTCAATCATACATTCAGATTGAAACATTCTCAATGTGCATCATCATATATTCACACCTAGATGTCACGAGTCATGGATACTCAAGCTAAGAAGCCAATGTACTCAAACATTATTTACAACATGCATCTTATCATTAATTCAAATCAAAATTCATACATAGAATGGAAATAAAAATAACAACATCAAATAACACTTATCTTGAATGAAGATTCTCTGAGCAACTGACTGTGCAAGAGCAATGCTCCACCCAACCGTAAGATGCACTATATCTAGGATATACTCCTTTTGCTAAGAGTCCACCCCTGAGATGGGCATGATTACCTTAAGGAAAGGGGAACTATCCAAATCTCTCTCACACAATCAAATAGGCACAAGGCCATAGACAATCTAGCCGCGGCTGGGTTAACAAACTGTCACAACCATACATACTCAACTCTCAAGCCAAGCCAGCATCTGCTGGGTTATAGGATTTTCTGGGTACTAGAAGGGAAATGTTAACTAGTGACTCACCACAAAGTTATAGGCACCTCACACATATTTTCGTAGCTTGAGTTCCACAATACCTACCCCACACAACACCAAGAAGTTACCCCTTCACTACTCAATGATCCCTCAAGCGTCACCTTCCTCCATATGCTATACCAGTGTATACGTAGAAAGACCACCTAAACCTTGTTATTCTGTCAGGAGTTCACATTCTTCACTAGTATCTTGGCCAGATCCACGCTCTACACCACTCTGGTACTCAATACTAGCAATCTACCTCTCGTAGACTCGCTTAGTTTGGGGTCCATAATACCCGCCCCACACAACACCACACAGGTGTTATTCTAGTGTGTGCATAGAAATACCACCCAAACCTCGTTATTCCATCAAGAGATCACGCAGCCGCTATTGGATCTCAATCCACTCAGTGCTCAACTCTCTATTCACTTTTCAGGGATTACAACAACTCAAGTAGGACAAACAATCATATATTCTTTACCTCCAGAAGCACATATGCCTCCCACTAACTCGGCTAGATTGGGGTCCACAATACCTGCCCCACACAACACCAAGAAGGTACCCCCTCACTGCTTAATGGTCCCTCAGGCGTCACGTTCATCTAGGTGCTACACTAGTGTGTGCATAGAAATACCACCCAAACATCGGATCATCTGCCTACATGATCTATTTTCCCATGGATTACAAATCTTGGCTAAGCACAACCAATGGCTTCAGGGAATCACTTTGGTCACTATCCAATAGGCCACTCTATTATAACCAGGCCAATGGGAATCTATACTCAGGATGGCATCAACAATGATGAAACAGGACTTCTCAGGCATGCGACTGAGGATTTGTGGTGTTTTACCACTTTGTATTAGTCTGAATCAGACCACTTAGAACAAACTATGTCACACAGATCTTCGACACAGTTTTAGGATGCAAAGGATTAGGAAAACAATTGGACAATTCGATACCACTCAGCTTCCTATATCAATCAAAAGAATCCATAGCATTTGTGTTCTTCAGTTCCTCGTTGACTCACAGTCATAACCACAAATTAGATATTAGATCCACTCTCCACTCTGTCACTATTCAATTTCAACTTCCTCTCAGGAACATTGGTCATAGACTTTTTCTCCGCGGATGAGAATGATAAATGCCTGAATCGATAATATCACTTGCACAGAAGATAGGGCGAGATAGATACACCCATGAAGGATTGAATTAATTGACCATGTAACTTATTAATTGACTAACAGACTCACTGATAGGATGACTGATAAACTTATTGATAGGTTACTACGCCATCCCCAATTGATAGGTAATTTAAGGATGACTTCAATTTGATTGGTTGCTTACCCAATAAGCAACTCCCATTCCCAATTTTGTAGGGAAACTGATGCTACTATGTCACAAGGAAACTCAAACCCACGCCTTCCTTCCTCCAAGATAATACCTTCCTCGACTACCTTCCTTTTGGAATCATTACATGATTGGGGTGCATGATTCAAACTGACATCCGATAGCTCATTAATCCTCTCTAGGACACTTGGCTCCCATCTATAGGCTTCATGGATTATTATGTCCATTTCCTAACCTTAGGGTAATTTTTACATAGTTTATGTCAAGTGTCAAAACTAGGGACATTACAGTCGTGGAATGTTTCCAATGGGCAAGTGTCTATAAAGCTGGCTTATGAGTCTGTGTGCTACTCATATTCTGATGATGAGGATTTATGGTGGTATGGTGTCATATGGAAGTGGCAATGCCCTCCAAAACAAAGGTTGTTCCTTTTGTTGTCCCATGCCAATAAAATCTTAACATGGGAAACTTTCTGAAGCGAGGAGATCAAGGGCCTAATGTCTGTCTTTTTTGTTACATGCTAAGGAGGTTGCAAGCCATATTTTTGTTCATTGTTCCTTTGCTAAACAACTGTGCCAAGTTCTTAGACATATTCTTAAGTTTAGAGTTTATTGGATAGATGTGTCATTTGCTCACAATCTTGAAATATGGTTGAATAGTGAGGCTAGAAGCAAGTTCAAATAATTTCTCAGTTTCTTTTGTTGGGGAATTTGGAAGCACGGGAAGAGGGTACTTTTTGAAGATTGGAATCCAAATGCAAATCTAGTGGTGCAGAAATTTAATTAATGGTTCTTTCTTTGAAGGTCTAAAAAAGAAAGTGGCAGTAAAGAACAAGCGAGTGAATTTCCCAAGCTTTGAAGACAATGTTCCTATTGGTTACTTCGATGGGGCCTCTGAGGGACATTGTGGTAGATGTGGTGTTGGGGTGGTTTTGAGGATGGCAAATAACCATTACTTTTTTCTTAGAATGGGAGGGGGGAACGGGACAAACACAAGAGCTAATCTTTTAGCTCTCTGGTGTCTCCTTAAGTTTGCTAAAGTCAAAACTTTGTCTCATATATAGGTGGCAGGGAACTTTGGGGTCATAACAGATTGGGAAATGGAGAATAATACGGCAGATTTGAGGAGAATGGTTATGGATGAGATCCATAAAGCTCCATACTCTGGTCACCCAGGATATCAGAAAACAATTGCTACAGAAAGAAAATATTATTTCTGGCCAGGGATGAAGAAGGATGTCGCTGAATACATCTCTAAGTGCATGGAATGTCAACAGGTGAAGAGTGAACACCAACATCTAGCAGGTTTATTGCTTCCAGTGCCAATTCCAGAATGGAAATGGGAAGTAATATCCATAGATTTTATTACAGGATTTCCAATGACTAAGAGACAACATGATTCCATCATGGTTGTGGTGGACAAGTTAACAAAGGAAGCACATTTCATATCGGTTAAATCCACACATAAAGCCGATGCCATTGTAAATATTTTCATGAAGGAAATTTTCAGATTACATGGGTTGCCTAAGGCAATAATCTCTAATAGAGATACCAAGTTCACTTCCAATTTTTGGAAAGGTCTCTTTGCAGATTTGGGTACACAGCTAAGTTTTAGTACCGCATACCATCCTCAAACAGATGGTCAAACCGAAAGAGTAAATTGGGTGCTTGAAGACATGCTCCGCATGTATGTAATGGACAAACCATCCAAGTGGGAGGATTATCTACACTTGGTAGAATTTGCATATAACAATGGGCAACAAGCATCATTGGGAATGAGTCCTTATGAGGCTTTGTACGGCAGAAGGTGTAGGACACCAGTGACTTGGGACAATCCAGTGAATAGAATTGTACTTGGGCTAGAATTGCTTAAGGAAATGGAGCAAGAAGTTGCCAAGATCAGACAGAATTTAAAAACATCCCAGGATAGACAGAAAAGCTATGCAGATAAGCATAGGATTCATAGGGAATTCAGTGTTGGGGATCATGTGTATCTTAGAGTGAGATCAAGGAAGAGTTCCTTGAAGCTTGGGAGTTGTGCCAAGCTATCACCTAGATATTGTGGGCCATTTGAAGTGCTTGAAAGAATAGGGCCAGTTGCATATAGACTTGCATTGCCTGCTAGCACTAAATCTCATAATGTTTTTCATGTCTCTTTGCTTAAGAAATATGTACATGATCCTAACCATGTGATTAATTGGGATGTGATCCAGGTGGAACCCGGGGGAGAATTCCAAACCGATCCATTGCGCATCCTAGACAAGAAGGTAACATTGCTCCGGAACTGAGCCTTCGGACAGGTAAAGGTGCAATGGAAGCACTACGGTCCCGATGAGGCTACATGGGAGCTGGAGGATGCCATGAGGGTGGCATATCCATTTTTGTTCAATTTTGATGAGCATTGAGGACAGTGCTAATGTAAGGGGAGGGGAATGTAATGTCCCCATTTTGACCCCCTTTGTATTAAATCGTAAATTATATAAATATTGTTGTTTAATCATGGTGAGGAGCTCAAGGCCAAGGCCCCACCATTAATTTAGCGTTTTATGTATCGGAAATTAAAAATAGATGTCTATGGTTCTTGTGCGAGATGGGCACAATGTAAATAAGACATCATGTAAATACGAATTTTAATGGAAAAACCCACAACTAGCTATGCAATGCAACAAAAGAGATGGGGCATGATTCTACAAGGAATAGGGAGGGAAATTATTCAAACCCTTGAGCCAATGGTGTTAATCCATGTGTCAATGAGAAAACCCATAAACCACCAACTACCCATTTTGGGTTATGGACCCAATCATTTAATTCTTCCAAGAATTGGTTGAGGCGGTTAATGCCTTGGGAATGAAGAGGTATGGTAGCCAATTTCGTGCATGGGCAAGCCATCAACCTGGAAATTCATGTTTTTGCTTCTTGGGCAAGAAAACACCCACAAAATGGTGCCCAAAGCCATTCTGAACAGTTAGTCTTTCATCCCTCACGCAGTTGGAGCTAGCTGGGTTTTTCCCTACACGTTTTTCATCCATTTCCTGCATTTTTCCATGCCTGGGAGTCGTTTTTGCATTGTACAGCAGCTGGGAGAGAAGAGAGTCACGTTTTGGGGGTTATAGAGGTCGTTTTTGCCCCAAAATATCCATGGACGTTTTTCTAAAAATGGATTTGGCTTCCCAGGGTTGTTCCCCCATCTTCCAGTTTCGTTTTTGGGTTTCCCACATTTTCCTGAAGCTAATGAAAACCCCATCTTTGGGTATCTCACTGTAAAAACGTTTTACCATGCCCATTAAGTGTGGCTCTGCTGTTATGTGCATCCCTGTTTTGATTTGAACCTGTGAGCAAGAAACTTGGAGTGGTAGTGGATAGAATTGTCTTGATAAACCTAGTGAAGGGAGTAACCTCTCAAGAAGATCAAGAGGGTTGGCTACTCTTCTATGCACACCTAGGATACTCTAGAATTGGAAGGTATGGCCTGAGGGACTGTGAATTGGTGAAGGGAATACTTCCTTGAGTGGGGTGTGTAGGTATTGTGGGTGCCAAGCTAAAATAGATCTTGTAGAGGTATCCATAGCTCTGTGGTTGAGCTCACTAGCTTAGCAATTCTTCCTTTCCATGTGCTAGCAGCCTGATAAACCCAATTGTTGATTGGCTTGGCTCATCTTGGTGTATGCTTGGCTATGTGTGAGTCTGTTGTTCCCTGGTTCCTTGTAGAAATCATGCCCAGCTCGGGGGTGGCAGTTGAATCAAGAGGTTGATAAGCACAACTGGCCTATGGTTGGGTGGAATGTTGCAGATGCATAGCTGGTTGCTTGGGACTATTTGTTAATATAAGTGTTCTCTTGTGCTTAACTTTGCAATTATTATTTCGTGAATATTATAAATGTATGATGGATGTGTTAATGAATTTACTTCCGCTGTGTTTTCAAATGATTATGCATTTCCATATGCTCTTTCAATTACTTGAATACTTAGTTAAAAGCTCCATTTTAAATTGAATGATTGTTTACTAAGTATGGGACTAGATGCTCGGTTTTAGCATCACGATCCTCTCCATCATGCTGGTATGATAGGAGGGGGCGTTACATCTCCTACCATCTCTCAACCTATCCTATCCATACCCTATCCTCTTAGTCGCATATGAATGAAGCTCACTCCCATCCCAGAGGGAGGAAGTCTATGGTATCTACATGCTGGTGAAATCACCCTTGGAACATCTCCACTCGCCTATTGGAGAACTCATACTTCCTTGGAAGGATATCGCAATTGGCTTTGTCGGAGAAGGGCTGCAGCGTTAAGTCTTGGTTGTAGTTCTATATCTCTATTATGTACTTCCCTCTTTTTACAGTAATACAAATGCTTTCCACCAATATTGTTCATGTGTGTAATGATATTGAGTAGTTTACCTGCTTAACTGTTTACTTAGATCTCTTATTGTATAGATGCCTTTTACTTGTTTTTCTTGTTTCTTGTCTTGATAGATCTTGCAGCTTGGATCTGACGACCATGAGACGTGGAGCGGCATTCAGGAGAAAGGATTGTGAAGTGAAAGGTAAGACATCTAATACTCGATCCTTAAGTAGATCTAGGAAATGCATTAGTAGTCTGTTCTATCTGTTCTAGACTCACTTTGAGCTAGGGAGATCCTTCTCGTGTCCGCTCGAGTGGATTGTCCGATAACAAATCTGGCGACCATACTGGGGAACTTACAGTCTTATTCAGTAGTTGTCAATATGAGAATCATTTTCATTTGATTGCTTGACACAATCCTTTTCATTTTTTACCATTTACTTCTTGAAGTTGATTTCACTATCAGATCTTCGTATTGAAGACTCTGATCTACTTCCCCTGAGTTTGTACGACTCATTCCCAAACCATTCCATGGTTCATTGCTGAGAGATCTGATTCATTTTTTAATTTAGACTTCGCCTGTCGCACCTGGGCAGTGAGAACAGAGCGACACTGTGTCATTTCTGGCCTTTGTTCTTTACCTGTTAGTTACTCGTCGCATCCCTTGCATTTGTAAACTGCAACATCGTTGCACTTCCCGTGTAGGTAAACCGCGACGTCGCACTGTGTACAAGAACAGAGCGCGCCGATTTGTCAAAATTTTGCATACAAGCATCTCCTCTCCATTTGACAGTCTGGACTTTGGTTTGCAGTATGAACTCCCTCTGTGCTACAAGATCCACCCAGGGATCCCACCTATGATTTGTGTTTTGAGTGTTTGGTTTTGTTTGGATTGATTTTGGGTTCCGTTTTGGACAAGTTTGAAGACCGGTAGTGGTGGATACTCTTGTCTCCTCCACCTTCATCCGCTCGCCCTTGCATTCCCTCCCTTCCATCCCTGATCTGATCATCACATTAGATCATCTTCCAGACCTCGTTTTCATCATTGTTTGAGCTTTGCTTGCTTGGTTTGCTTGTTTCTGCTTGATTTTGAGTTAAGTGTGTCCTTCATCTTGATCGAGTGCTTGTCTTTTCTCGATTTTTATGAGTGTACTGAGTGCTGCAAGTAGTGTTTTCTTTTCAGTCATTTAGATCTGAAAGCTCAATTGATTTCAAGTTTATTCTGTGATGCATCCATTGAAAAGCTAAAAAGTGCTTCTTTCCCATCATTTCTTGAGCATTATTGAAGAAAATTGTTGTGCATTGGTACGTTTTCGTTTGTGTTTTGGAAAAATTGAATGAATGTATGATCTATTTTTTTTTTCTCGAATTATGAATCGCTCATTTTCTTGAAAGACTCAAAGTACGCTTCGATTTTTGCAAAATTGATTCCATGCTAAGGAAAGATAGATGCATTTTTAATTTTTGTTGCTTTTAGACCATTGAAAGTGAAATTGAAAAACTTGCATATTCCATTTCAGAATCCTCTCTTTTCATTACCTAGTGTCGTTTTGCTTTGAAAAGAAAAAGAAAAGGAAAAATGTCTTGATTCGGATAGTAGTGTTGTGATTTTTTGTGTTTTGTTGAAAAAGGAAAAGAATGTTCTCATTTTCAGATTTGTTTGAATTGGGAATTAGGTTGCATTGAGTTTGTTTTGGCAATATTATTGGAAAAAAAATTCTCCTTCCCATAGCTAGAATTCATTGAAAGAAAAGAATATTTCGTGCATGGAGTTAGGACTTGCATTATGCTTCCAATTATGCACTCACCTCATGCATTCACCTAACCCTCCAAGATAAAATTAACGGTAGAACTAGGTAAAAATTTTAGCAACTTGTGTGTAAGTTAGAGACGTGTTCCGGCGTCATTAAGCGTGGAAGCTGTCGTTATTTGCCAGCACTGTATCCAGGGGGTATTGTAGTCTTCCACGTACTTATCGGTATATCGAGCTCCTTCACGTACCCACCAAGTACCATAATCCATACTTGGCATATATCGAAGGGTGTATCACGTACTCGGTAGTATATCGGAAGGTCTCTTGCCGAATGGTTGTGCATTAGACAGCACCACTACGGATTTGAGCTCCCACATACCTTGCATATATTGGGAGACACCACTAGGATTCCTAAAACCAACTGAGTTAACCATTTGGCCGTCTTAGCAAAGCAATACACCGAGAACAGCACTCGGGGAGATTAGCACACACGTACTGTCCAGGTAATCGGGTATGCAGGCAAGGGTACGGTCCCAATCCTCCTTGTCGCGTCATATTGTTGGACCCTGCAGTATATCGCGGTTTGCGATGCCTTGATAATCCTGTGAGGTTCCAGACTTTTGAATCCACTCTGTCACATAAGTTTGCTTGTTGCCTTAGTTTGAGTAGGTTTTTCTGGACTGCTTTTCTTTTAGCATACCCTTAGGAGAAACGTTGTTTCAGCCTTCCTAGTTGATTTTCCTGATGCTCTGGCGGATTTTCCCTGGAGAAGATCCCGTAGGATCTTAAAATTATCACCCGAATATCTCCTTAATCTGGAGGTTATTTCGAGGGTAAGAATGGATCAGTGTAACACGGTCGTAGTTACTAAAGTGGAAAACCCCATTCTGAATGTTGGAGGACCGTTGTTTCCATAAACTCCTCTGAATTCACCTACCTCTCATCCCCCGCAGGATGAAGGAACACAAATCCTCGCTTCACCAGACCTTTCTCCCATCATCCCAGGAGAACCTGGATCGTTGGAATGGATAAACCAACCCCAGGACGACCCTACTGCAGCTGTTGGTCCTTCAACAGCTTACTGGACATCTTCTACAGACCACCCAGTGGCTCATTTTTCCATCTCATCCCCACCTAACTGGACTACTCCAGAGCTCTCTAGACCTTACTATAGGCCTAACCCCGCCGATATTTTCGGCCCTATCTGTGAACGTTTAGAACTATTACATCTTAAGGGTGATGACCTTTGAAGACAGAGTCTCAAGCAACGCTCTGAAGAGTTTCAAAATCGACACTTCCAAATAAGATTCAACGACAGAGACATCCCAGATCGTCCGATATCTTTCAGATCACCTGAAGCATCCCTCCACAACCAGACCATTAATAAGACTGGTCAACCCTCGCAAGAGTCCAGTCCTGCACCTCAAGCGAACCAACCGGTGGAAGGACAATAGTCCAACACACCCATCACTACCGCAGTTACTTTACCAATTCCTCCTCCAACTCAAAATTCAAAGGGAGGATATTCCATTCCCCTGTATTATCTTATTGGTAATTTTATTACTACGGTAGCTTGTCAACAACCTACGTTGGTTCAAACTCTGAATAGTGGTCAACCTATCGTGGCTGGGGGGCAACCCCCATTTCCTAACTAGAACATAGGTGGTGGAATCCCCAACGGACCTTCCATTGTACCTTCCCAACCCACTAGACCATCCACCATGGGATTATCTCATGTTGGGAGCCCATCCAATGTAACTCAACCCTCATGGAGTCAAGCGTATCCAAGTTCCGTTAACCCTATGCCAGGTCAATCTAATCCTGGAAATGCACCATATGGGATACCTTATCCCGGGAATCCACACACTCTATGGGGGCAACAACCTGTGTTGCATCATGGACCCCAACCAACTATCCCTCAAGTACCACCACCCTTGATTGGTCCTCTCCTACCTCCTACTGGAAGCGGTAGGCCCCCACCTAACCTTGGTGGAGGCCCACCTCATTTTACCAACAATATCCCTCCCCCTTCTGGCGGTGGCGAGAATGGTCCACCACCCCCTCCAGGAGGAGGCGGCGGGGGACCACCCTATTATGGTGGAGGAGGACACTTCCCTTCGGGTGGTGGAGGTGGTCCACCACCCCCTCCAAGCGAAGGCAGTGGAGGACCTAATTACTATGGTGGTGACGGTGGTGGTGGAGACCCTCATCCTTATGGTGACGAAGGTGGTGGGGGCCCCCATCCTTCTGGCGGTGGAGGTGGTCCACCAGGCCCTCCAGGCGGAGGCGGTGGTGGGCCGCCTTATTACGGGTATGTACCCCCACCTCCTCCCGGTGGTGGCGGCGGACCTCCACCCCCTCCCGATGGAAGAGGTGGACCCCCACCTTATTGGAATGGACCACCTTATGGTGGCGGACCTCCTTACGATCCGTGCGACACACCCCCCTACGGCCAGTTTCCTCCTGGTACACCTTACGGTCAGTTTGGTCCATACACGCCTTATCTGTATTATCAATATGCGCAGCCTAACCCACAGCTGCCCTTCCTGGCTACTTTGGACCTGCCTGACCTATCCTATTTAACCAACGATCCTATTTACCGCGGATCTAACTGGACACCAATTCTGGTGAAACTTTCGTCTGATATCCCCAAATTTGACGGCAAGCCGGGTGAAGACCCTAAAATCCACGTGATGACATACCACTTATGGTGTTCATCTAATTCCTTAATGGACGATTCAATTCGTCTTAGATTGTTTCAAAGGACTCTCACTGGTTCGGCTGCCAAGTGGTACATTGAGTTGCCATCTGACTCTTTTCTTGATTTTGGTTCTCTTGCCATGAACTTTTTGACACATTTCCAGCTTCCCATACGGTATGAAACTGGTACCAAGCTTTTAACCTCGCTCCGTCAGAATACCACCACTCATATTTCAGATCATATCCATGAGTGGCGAAGGAGACGATGTCTCATAAAAACTCCTATTCCAGATCAGCTCCTAGCAGATTGGTTTACAAAATCCCTCATCCCTACCATAGCAAGATATGTTTCCATGTGAGGTGTTGTCACCGAAGAACAAGCCATCGCAAGTGCCCATGTACTAGACCTAGTCTACACTCAATCCGGCACTTTGTTTGATATTCTTCCTGGTGCACCCCATGACATTAATGACCCTGCGAAACCACATAAGGGACTCCAAACTGATGGAATCATTGTATCCCTTAACACCCAGCCTACTTCTAGCACTGTTGGATCATCCAACCTCCACAGTTCTTCCCCATTACCGACTCAGGCTGGCCACAGCACCACCAAATCCACCACTCTTGCTCTAACTGAAGAGGTGAATTCTGTCCAATCATCTTCATTTCAGAAGTCCGGCGGCAAAAAGAAAAATAAGGGGAAACCCAAAAAGTCTTCCGCCCAGCAGGAACAAAAGAGCACTCCTGATGATAACAAGCAGAAACGGAAGCTAAAGTATCCTTGTTTACTGTGTGGAGATGACCACTTCTCCAAAGAATGTCCCCATAGAGACGAAGTAAAAAAGTTTCTTAGGGGTAAACCAACTCCCGCAGTCCTCAATGATCTGTTTCCTACTCAGAACCAATAGATGATTGCTCAACCCCCCCCCCATCCTAGGGGGAACCATCCAATACCATGCATGTTCTCATAGTGCGTAATGAGACGATCAATTTGAACACTCGCTCACGATCTTACGAACCAGTCCCTTCGAAGGAATCCACTCGAAGTAATACTAAAAAATCTTCCGACTTCTTAACTGATGTCACTATACCATCAACTTCTCTCACCATTGAAAATCCATCCTTAGACTCGATATTGCGACTGCCCAAGAGTATGATTCGAAAAGTTGTTTTCAATCCTAACGCTCAAGCGGCACAAAATTATAATATCGTAGAAGACTTAGCACAAGCTCCTTGCGCCATGTCTACCCTGGAAGTTTTGCAGAATTTTCCTAATCAACGCAAAATTCTCCTTTCAGCCATCGATGCAGTCGACCCCGATTCCTCGAATACCATCATGTTTCGGCTTGACCACTTCAAGCTGAGGCTCTCCCACCAACTCGCATTCCAAGTTTATGTGAACATTGCTAGGAAGATTATCCATCATACCCTTTTAGACGAAGGAGCGTCCACTTCTGTCATGTCGATCGCATTTTGGAGAGCCATTGGCTCTCCCAAATTAAATCATTCTCCCACCATGTTGAAATCATTCGATAGGTGTGGATTTCAACCTCATGGGCTCTTACAAGCTCTTGCAGTTGAGTTGGGTGGAAAGACTGTAACCGTTAACATGGAAGTGGTCTCGGCCCCAATAGATTATAATCTCTTGCTTGGTCGCAATTGGTTTTACGCCATGCAGGCGATAGCCTCTTCAGTCTTCTGCATAGTACAATTCCCCCACCAAGAACAAATTGCTACTATCGACCAATTGGATTTTTGCGCACCAGACGTGACTACTCATCCTGGTGACCATGTTCCTTCCATTGGACAAATGTCAAAACAGTATGAGAGTATAGGGTTTGGCCTTTTGAAAGATTCATCTCTCATGGGCATTTTTCCGGCGACGGACCCCCCTAATCATGTCACTACGGTGAACATGATCTCCACATAGATTTTATCTCACTCTACCGATACTTGGCTTGTACCGGATGAAGCCACAACACACCTGCTTGGAGATATAATGCCTCCTTCACCCGCTGAACGTATTTACGAGGCTATCCAATCAGCACCGGAGGACCATTTAACCGTGGCCTCTCCATCCTGTTCTCTACTACGGACGTCATCTCTACCTGATCTCTTACTTCAGACTTTTCATTCAGACAAGTCCATGATGGAAGTTATGAATGTTGATGACGGTCCGTGGGATGATCTCCACCATAGGTCATATTTTCTTCCTCCTTTGGAGTACATAGAGGACAACATCCACACCCACTTCTTCCCAGACATCTACCCGTTCCCTCATTCTCCCATGCTTACATGTCTTACGGACACGGAGGGCAACTTGGCCAACATTGAGCCAACCACCCCAGTAGACATCTCAGTGAAACCTGGTATAGTGGAACACATTCGCATAGGCCAGAAGTGTTCCCCTGAAGAAATAGCTGTTGGTACGGCCTTATTCAAGCAATTTCGAGACATATTTGCTTGGTCCTATGAGGAGATGCCTGGAATAGACCCTGTGATTGTTTCTCATGAAATAAAAACCTATCCCGACATCAAACCTGTATGCCAAAAATTGCGACCGGTACACCCTCGGAAGACGGCAGCAATCAAGGCAGAGATTGAAAATCTCTTAAAGGATGGTTTTATTTATCCTGTCCCACTGACGGATTGGGTCTCAAACGTCATCCCTGTGAACAAAAAGAAGGGTACCATTTGCCTCTATGTTGATTATCGGGACCTTAACTGGGCTTGTCCAAAAGACAACTACCCGACCCCCTTCATCAACCAGATTATCGACAATTGTGCTGGAAGTGTCATCTTCTCATTTATGGATGGATTTTCTGGTTACAACCAGATTGAGATCAACCCCGCTGACCAACACAAGACGGCTTTCATCTGCCCGTGGGGAACGTTTGCATACCACAAACTCCCGTTTGGCCTTAAAAATGTTGGCGCCACGTTTCAGCAGGCTATGTCGTATGCCTTCCATGACATTAAGGACTTTGTGGAACCTTACCTGGACGATCTCCCTGCTCACTCAAAGCAGCGCGAGTTCCACATTGATCATCTGAAGGCCATTTTCCTCAGATGCAGACGGTACAATATTCGTCTGAATCCTCATAAGTGTATCTTTTGCATTGAGTCCGGACATCTCTTAGGATTTATCGTTTCGAAGTATGGGATCCACATTGATCCCTTAAAGGTGGGGGCCATCATCAACTTGCCACCCCCGACTGATGTGACGGAACTTCAAAGTCTCCAAGGGAAGGCGACTTATTTAAGATGTTTTGTTTGCAATTTCGCAAAGAAGACTAAGGGGTATATGAGACTGCTCAAGAAGGACATCCCATTCATTTGGGACGACCAAGCTCAAAATCCCTTCGACAATATCAAACATGCCATCATGCATGCCCCTGTGCTCCAACCACCCAATTATTATCAAGATTATATCTTATATCTCGCCGCTTCTGCTACCACTATCGCCATGGTTTTGGTATAGGAGGATCAAAACGCCCAGGAACATGTAATATACTATGCAAGTAAGGGTCTCACTGACACTGAAACTAGATATTCACATGTCGAAAAACTCGCATTCGCGGCAGTCATCGCCATCCAAAAGTTCCGGCACTATATGTTGCTCTGCACCACCACCATCATCGCAAACTCAAACCCCATGTACCATGTCCTGACACGTGCTTGGGGGCAATTATTCACGTTGGATCGTGATACTGCAAGAATTTGATCTTCTCTTCGAGAAAGCCAAGTCAAAAAAGTCTTTGGCGTTTGCTGAGCTGATCTGTGACCTTCCCCATCCTGATGCAAAAATTGAGCACAATGACTCTTTTCCAAATGAATCATTGTTTCTCATCAGTACGAATGATCCATGGTATGGAGATATCTCATTATATCTTCAAATCCAACGCTTAACCTTCAACTGTCTCGCGACGACCGTCGTAAGATACGTCACCATGCGAAGTATTATTTAATCATCAATTATACTTTGTATCGTCGTGGGATTGATTCAATTCTTCAACGTTGTCTCACTCACGATGAATCCGAACGCATTCTGAATGACTGTCACGCTGGGGCATGTGGCGGCCACCTCTCTAGGATGGCCACATCCCAGAATATTTTGCGCGCGGGATATTATTGGCCTACTATCTTCAAAGATTGTATTGAGGCCGTAAAAAAATGTCCTCCTTGCCAACACTTCCATACGAAGAAGTGCACCCACCCTGCCCCATTACACTCGGTTATTGTCGTAGGCCCCTTCGTAAAATGGGGCATTGAATTTATGCATTTTAATCCTACCTTGGCCAGAGGGCATAGTTACATCATTGTAGCTGTGGATTACTTTACAAAGTGGGCCGAGGCTATGCCTACATACCAGAACAATGGCAAAACCGTTGCACTCTTCATGTTCAATCATGTAATAGCACGGTTCGGAGTTCCTCAGGAAATTGTTATCGATCATGGTTCCCATTTTCAGAACCATATGGTTGATGAACTGAGCGATAGGTTGGGTTTTCGCCATGAAAATTCAACACCCTACTACCCGCAGTCCAATGGACAAGTCGAGGCCATTAACAAAGTCTTGAAAACCATGGTCCAAAGGATGGTAGGTATGCAAAAATCCAATTGGCATAACACGCTCTTTTCAGGATTATGGGCCTACAAAACCTCCGTTAAAACCGCCACAGGTTACACTCCTTTCCAACTAGTCTATGGATTGGAGGTTGTCCTACCTATAGAGTGCAAAATTTCGTCTCTACAACTCACTGTCGAACTTCTTCCTAATACTACTGCCGAAGAAGAACGTCTCCTGCACTTAGCAAAACTTGACGAGTCCCGCTGAGATTCCGCTCTTGCTAATGAAGTGCACAAGAAATGCATCAAATCCCAATACGACAAGTTAGTTGAACCTTGTATCTTTAACGAGGGTGACCTGGTCCTCACTTATGACCAGAAGCATGACAAACTAGGAGCAGGAAAGTTCGAATCCATGTGGCATGGACCTTACATTGTCAAACGTGTTTTGGAAAAGGGAGCTTACGAGCTTGAAGACTATGACAGAATCTCTTTGGGTGAACTCCGCAATGGGCTTTACCTGAACAGATACTATGTCTAAACTCGTCACGCTTAGACTTTCTTGTGTATACTGTACATGGCATGCTTTTTGGCTTGCTAGCAACCTACCAAAAGGGACTTTTAAACACTGTTAGATCCTACTTCAACCACAACAAGTTCTTTTTTTTAGTTTATTTTGATGTTTGGGAAATGCATCTCCGCCGTCACACTGTACTTTTGCATACAGTGCGATGTCGTTGCACTTCACTCATTCGGGACTTGCGTCGAGTCGGTCTCGTTGCAATTCCCTAAAGGGCCAACTGCGACGAGCCGAGAGCGCAATAGCCCTCCATGAATTCATCAAAAAACCCAAAAATTGAACCTAAAAACAAAATCTAGTCCACTGGAAAGTTGTTGGATGAATTTTAGGCTTACCTGCTCCTGATGGTGGGTGAAATGGTGGATCGTAGCTCCCAGAATCGGCAAAGGAAATTTTGGCTCCAAATTGGTACTTCTCCTCCCAAATTGGCAATTGAAACAATGAAAACTATTTTTGGCCCATTTTTCTATTTATAAATAGAATAGAATATTCCTTTTTCAAATATTTTGATGCTCTTAGGCCATTTATCATAGTTTTTGACCATTTTTGTCATATTTGGGGCTATTTGACACATTTTCTAGTGTGCAGGAGTTGTAAGTAGTCTTTTCTGTCATTTCTCGTATCACAATAGTCATCACAGGTATGAACACTCCCTTGAACGTTTTGTCGTTATTTTGCAATGGTTAGTTCGTAATTATTGTGTGATGATGAGTTTACTCTTCGTTTGTTCTCGTACTCATGAAACTATGAGAACAAGAATTGAGTTATGATTTATCACTTTTTCGGGCTCGTTAAACTCCCACGGAAAAGGACACCCCCCGAAGTCTACCGTTAAGCTCTTTTCAGGCTCTTGAAAAACGAAAAGATTGCCAAGCAAACTTGTCGCGATCACACTTGTTAAAGTATTTGAATGGTCGTCTTCCTGGTGATAGTTTACCCCTTTTTCAGACCATGAGGCACTAATTACGAAAAAGGTATACTCGAGCCAATCATGACTAGAAGAGTCCTCTCCCGCATTGTTTTACCCTTTTTCGGACGATGAGGCTAACTTTATGAAAAAGGACCATTGGAGTCTTCTTTAGTTCTTCTCAAACTCTCTAAACATGAAATGACGACCAAGTTTACCTTCTATGGACTCATTAAAATTCTCACATTGAAGGGCCCGTCATGGGACGAACCCCTCCTATACCAAGTTCGGAAAATATTTGGGATTGGACTCATCTATGAGATGAGCTATACCAAGCATCTGGTTACCCTCATCAAGCTCGTAAAAAACACATGAGGCACTCATCATTCATGATGGGGAAAAAGGAAAGCGTTTGTGTTACATACCTTATTAGTGGTAGTATGTAGTCATTCTTGAACATGGCACTCATCTGCATTTGCATACAGCACTTGGATCATCCGTTTGTCCTCGAGTTCCACTTATTTCCTGAGTCTCGTTACTCCTTTGAATCATTCAAAGAAAAGCTTCCATCATCAGTCGCTTTGAGAATTTGTGTCGCACTCGTCGTGTCAATACTACCAAGTCATGCCATGCCCATGTTCAAGAATATGTCTATCATTTATCATCTGTAGTCAGTACACCCGCCATCACGTCGGTCTACTCTGAGTCAATCTTGCATGTTACTGTACCATCCGATCTACCCTATACATTTTTTTCGTGTTTCGTGTCAATTGATGGAGGATTCATCATGGCCCTCCTTCGACGAATTCATCCTTGTCGACTTCAACACATCATCCGAGGATTGAATCTAGAAACCAATCAAGTACCTTGGCCCTGCATGCCTCAATGGCAGGTTACCTCGCTTTCATCATGAGTTTACATCATTGACTCTTGATTGAAAGATTTCATCTTACGTTAGACTTCAACTCATTTATTCACGCTTGATGATATGTACTGTGATACCTTGGGAATCATTGACATCAATGGTGATCTCCCTCGAACTTGTTAACGTTTTACATCAATGGCCGGTAATCGAGTGGTTTCTACCATGTTCGACATCAAGACATTTGTAATCACATGGATAGATTTGTATCATTACGGGTGTAGCTTGAAGACCCTGGGGAGTCATGTTTTACCCAGGTTGCGATGGAGTTTGTATTGAGTTATATCACATGGATCCACATTTGTATTGGTCGTGGTTGTTTTATCATCTCATCATGGATCTACGCTTGTGTCTAGTACCATGATTGTGTTCAGTCGGTCATTACTACCATGGATATACACTGTATTGGTCGGTAGCCATCTTTCACTTTATATGAGATTATCAGTTCAGATTCAGTTGTACTGCAACAGTGTCCTTCATCCGACAAGTCTATTTCCATTACTTCTATCAAAACACTTCACCTGTCTATCTTCAACAGCTTCATGCTTTGGGGGGCATTTTGTTACACCCAAAATCTACTCATCATAAGATTCAGTGTATACACCCCTGAAGATATCTTGACTAAGTGATCAACCAGGGAGGATTTGTACCCAATTGTGCAAGGTTTTGAAGGGTCGTCGCAGGCTGCACATGAGCAACATGCGACATCGCACCTTACCCCATTACAAGGTGCGACGATGTCAGTTAGATGGAAAAAATAGCTTCTTCGAGGTCCTTCTCAAAGTTTGCTGACTTGGGTCCCTATCCCTGACCTCTTGGAGGAGTTGGCACTCGGTTCCTAATACTTTGGAGAGATCCCTTAAGCCTCTCCTACCATCTCTCAACCTATCCTATCCATACCCTATCCTCTTAGTCCTATATGAATGAAGCTCACTCCCATCCCAGAGGGAGGAAGTCTATGGTATCTACATGCTGGTGAAATCACCCTTGGAACATCTCCACTCACCTATTGGAGAACTCATACTTCCTTGGAAGGATATGGCAATCGGCTTTGTCGGAGAAGGGCTGCAGCGTTAAGTCTTGGTTGTAGTTCTATATCTCTATTATATACTTCCCTCTTTTTACAGTAATACAAATGATTTCCACCAATATTGTTCATGTGTGTAATGATATTGAGTAATTTACCTGCTTAACTGTTTACTTAGATCTCTTATTGTATAGATGCCTTTTACTTGTTTCTCTTGTTTCTTGTCTTGACAGGTCTTGCAGCTTGGATTTGACGACCGTGAGCAGCATTCAGGAGAAAGGATTGCGAAGTGAAAGGTAAGACATCTAATATCGATCCTTAAGTAGATCTAGGAAATGCATTAGTAGTCTGTTCTATTTGTTCTAGACTCACTTTGAGCTAGGGAGATCCTGCTCGCGTCTGCTCGAGTGGATTGTCCGATAACATATACATATAGTCTTTCTAAAGAGGCTTTGACTTTGGAGGAGGGATTTCTTCATTTTGAGGAATTTAGGAATTCCTCAGTTGTTCACAAGGCTTCTGTATTGGCCTTTCGATGTCGGGTTATGGAAACTTATGTATTTTGTGGTTGTTTTTTGGTCTCTTATGGTGAGATAGATTAATGTTTGTCAGATGCTCTTAGTACTTTCCGGTTGACATGCCTATGAGGCCCCTTGCATTATTCATTAATTGGATTGCTTTGTGCTTTGTTCAGTTATATACATAAAAGATGGATGTAATCATTTTCTTGATTCATATAATGAATATCAGAAATGAAAACTTTTTTCATGTGGAAAAAGAGTAAATGCTCAATAATATATAATTCCAACACTCTTTCTTAACCATGAATATAGGTTTAAGTGTCATCTTTTTACTTTAAATGTGTTTGAAATAATATATGGAACTTTATACACATTTTAATTTTTTTGTTGGATAATATGATAGAAATAACTTAAATGGTATGATTTAAGTAGAGAGTTGTTATCTTTCTTTTTAGGACGGATTAATTTCAGCAATGAGTTATTATGATCCTGTTTATAGTGCATCTATGTAAGAATCAAGTTTTCAGTTCCTTCTTTTGGAGCATTGATTTCAAGATGGAGTTATTATTTTCTTCCTCAAAATGCATTGATTTTTAATTTTTTCTTACAATGCATTGATTTCTGTAATGAGAAATAATGTTCCTTCTTATAATGTAGTGATTTCAGTGTTTTCATTTTATAAGGTATATATTTGGACGAAAGTATCGAGCATAAATATGTCTTTTAATAACCAGCATAGATCCATCTTAAACCCAGATCTATCAAGCACCGAGAGGGATCCAATTTCTTGAGGTGCATTTTTTTTTAATTTTTACACATTAAGAAAAAAAATACACCTTAAAATATTTGATCCCATTTCTTGAGGTGTAATATTTGTTTTAATCTATCTCCGTGCTTAATATATATAGCTTTAAAATGAAATCAAAATAATATAATTTTTTTTTGTTTAGGCCGACATCATTTGCATTTTTATTTTTTATTTTTTATGAGGACATGTTATATAACGTTACACAATGATACATGTTACAAAATCTCTCCAATATTGGGTTGTAGAGAACCTCGATCCTCTCGATGCAATAAGAATACTAAGAATGATCAAATTGAAGAACAAAGAAGTGTAGTGTGCCAATGGGTTAGAAGATACAAGAGCATGAATCATATGAGCAAATGAAAGAACAAAGAAAACAAGATCCTGAGCAATGTAAATTGCTAAGAGAAAAATAGTTGCAAAATATGATTGGTCCATAACAAAGGGGAGAACAAAGACATAATATCAAAAAATAGCACAATGAGAAGAACAATGATACAAAAGTACGGAAGATTTACTCATGGAAACATGATTTCGGTGTGATTATATTTCTAAAATTATATTTGCATGCGGCATACACTTATATACAAGAGACACAACCCTTGGGGTTAGGTCAAGAGATCATGAGTCAAAAGGATCTCCCTTGAAGTTGGGGAGGTCATGGGTTTGACTCTCTTGATCCGCTCGAGGTTAAGCTACATAATCAGGATTGATAACTTACCCATTACCATCCATGGATCATGGAGAATTACCTATTGTTTTCCACAAGGTTTAGGGTTAAGAATATGTGTTATCTCCTTGGAGGTTACAAGTTCAATTCCAAAGCGGGGTGGGGTATGTGTTAGGATATTTTTGACACTTAGGAGTTAGTTAAGTTCAACTTTGTCTAATATATCCGTTAGGTATGCATTTGTATATATGTAATCCGACGGTCGCAATATAAAGTGATTCGACGGTTCAACTTTTCTCTATCTTAACGGCACTTGATCCGTGGCTTAACACCCGATTGGTCCATGATCTCTATTTAAAGAGCATGGAGGGTCACTTGCCGAATGATCCATTGTTGAGAGAAGCTCATGTAATATTTTTCTTTTGCATAATAAACTGCTCCGTAGGAGCTATTTGGTCGGGGCCTTGGACTGTTTCCCTCTAGGGGGTTTTAACCACGTCAAACATCTGGTGTACTGATCTATGATCTTTGTGTTTGAGCGGTGTCCTTGGTGTTCGGTCTATGTGGATGTACCTGTTATTCCAACAGTATGTATATGTTTAAACAAGTTGTTTGCAGATATTTGCGTGGGGCTAGCAAAGTACCAACAACCTCATTCTCTCTTAAGGGGTAATTTGTATTTGTTGGGCAAGCCTCAATGCCCAAAAACGTAGTACAACCTAAGTGGGCCTGATGACTAAGAACATGAGTTATATCACTAGAGATCACAGGTTCAATTTTGGAAGGGGATAGGGTATGTACATGTTTAAGCAAGTTGTTTGCGGATATTTGAGTGGGGCACACACACACACACAAAAGGAGACACAATTTGGATGATATGATTTGAATGGGGTAATTTTTGGTTTTATATAATTTTGTTTATTGAAAACATAGTTGTGACATGGTCTCCCATGATTAGAACCAACCTAGATCCACCTTATCATTGAATCTATCAAAAGCTTAAACATATGAAATCCTACAAGGTGTAAACATTTCCTCAAGCTTCTTCACTCTAAAAATGATTTGCAACACATATGATTTGATCTCAATTCGGGGTTGATAAATCCAAGGTTAAAGCATGTGGAATAAAGGGAAAGACTTGAGATTGTTGCAAAATGAGACAAAGAATATAGAATGAGATTTATAAATTAAAACACCTTAATAGATGGTCAATTGAAAGCTTAATTCAGTCACATAATTGAAAGCTTATACCACTTGTTAGAACTCATATTCTTGAAAGTTAAAGTTCATAAAAGAAGAGAATTATAAGGAATTGTGTTATTTATTGAAACATTGTAAATGTCCATTGTTTTAGATTATATTTATTTCATATTATCTTATGAATATGATTAAATTGTGATTACTTTGAATTGATTGAACGATAGTTTTAAAGTGGATATATATGTGTGTGGGGGGGAGAGAGAGAGATCAACTTGTGAGGACAATGAATTGGTTGAACAATAGTTACAAAGTGGCTAGAGAGAGAGAGAGAGAGAGAACCAATCATTAATGATTTTGTATACTTGTAATATGTAATAACAATCACTAATCATCTTGATTAGGATACTACAATTACATCCTAGGATTGATATGGAATGTTTGTAAGATTACACCACCTATTGGAAAACAAATTCTTGAAGTTTAAAGTTTACAAGAGAAGAGATTTATCAGGTTTTGTTTATTTATTGAAATATCTAAATATTATTTCTTATGGATTATATATTCTTTCGTATTAGTCTGATGGGTTAGCTCGAGTGGTTGAGTGTTGTGAGTTGCATGTAGGAGGTCACGGGGCCAAGTCCCCGAGCTAGCTAGCTATGTGAATGTTGAGGGCCTCACTCGATGTCCTTGCCAAGTTAGGCCCCATAATCAAAGTCGATTGTTTACCCCATTTACCATCCATGAATTATGAGGAAGTACTCAAAAAAAATTCTACAAAGTTGTTCCTGGAAAAAAAGTATATTATTTTATATTATCTTATGGATATGATAACATAGGCATCGAATTTTACATGGAATAATTTTATTACATAACAAATGATGAATATTAATAATATATGGTTGAAGAATGTATAATTTTATTTAACTTATTTATATATATATAATGATCTTAAGTGAGTCCACTTTTTTAAAATAATCTTGTTGATTTAGATAAGTAGTGTTGAGGTCACTACAAAATTGACATCACATATATATACTTATTTTGATTTTGATCTTAAGTGAGTCCACTTTTTTTAAGATAATCTTGTTGATTTAGCTAAGTAGTGTTGAGGTCACTACAAAATTGACATCATAGTGCCACCTAAAATGGACAATAGTAAAGGGTGACATGCAATCATTTTCATATGAGAAAAAGTGAGGGCATTTTCCAATGCCATAAACCATGGTAACATGACCCAGTGGAGTCATCCCGGTACTCTTGAGCCTTCTCAACTCGCTAATTTATCTAGCCATATTGGGAAACTTCACAAATCACTTACAATCGGCTCCAACTTGAGACTCCGCATGTATGGCAAGTACTCACAAATCTATGCAGATCCATTGACTATGTATGTATAACTCAAACGCAAGGTTATAAAGGGTGTTTTGGGCTCATTCGTCACATTTATTTGTCCTTTTTCAACAAGGAAAGGCCTTTTTTTAGTAATCATATCAAAGGGCTCCATTCATCCAACAACAAAAAAGGGTTTAAATTTTATTTTCATATGGATATTAGACTTTCATGTATATGCAATAAAACAATATTATATTTAAATTAAAACATTTTAAATCCTTTCCACTATAATTTATTTGGATTTTGTTGTGTATATTGGTTTTAATCAATCAAAAGTGTAGATTATACAATTAATTTCATCTGGTTTTGACTTCATCTATCTTGATGGCTTACTGATTGATATCGATCTATCTTGATGTATTACTGATTGATATTTGATAGGATGGAAATCATTATTTTTCTTGCGAACTTTTAAATGTTTGATTTATTTTAACTTTTCGGCCTATTGTCTAGTTTCACCAAGTTGTGAGTTAACTCTCCATTTTGAGCTTGCCAAATTTTTCTATAGTCTAAGATGTGCCTTTGCATAAAACATTGAAGGACTTAAGAAAAATATATAAGGGTCATGCACTTTCCATCATAAACATGTGGTTGGTCATAGTTAGTCAAGCACAAGGTGTTCCTCTCCCATCTAAGCATTCATTCGGTGGGCGGGAGGTTAAAGAGCAAGGTTCTTTTGCCACCATAGCATGAGTTTGGTTACAAGGTGGTCAAACAACAAGATGTTAAGACAAATGAATGGATAAAAAAAACAATGAGAGGAACATCTCCTCTTGTGCTTAGTCATTCATCCAAAAGTACAAGTAATCCTGACAGCATAAAGTAACAAAATTAGAAACACAAATAAAGAGGGGGAACATTGAGAAGAAAAATTAATATGGAATAATTCAGTTGAAGCCTACACTCTGCAAAGAAAACTATTGTCATAAGACAGTGTAGTATGGCATAGCTTGTAGTGGGGCTCATTTCATTATTATTCCTTCCACCGCATTTTTGGGGGATTTGTAACATGTATTTTTCATATCTTTAATGAGCAGTGCATTTATATGGATAGAGAGAGTGGATAAGGGAGAGCTCTCTAAAACCCATGGCAGAAAAGATATAGAGATCTTCAATTCTTGGTGGTCCTTCTAAATAGTTTGTGCTCAATGGTGAGGGCTCTCGACAAACCTAAGGCATGGCCATCCACGTCTCGCCCTCCAATCAAGGATGTGGTGAAGTCTAAGAAAGACCCACATCCACAAGCATTTCATACCTCAAGGATGTCATATGAAAAGGTCATGCTTCGAGGAAACAGCTCTAAGGAGACTCCTACGATGTTAGAGGATGAAATGCAAAAGCCAAAAGGAATAAACTTCAAGAGGAATGTCGAAAGATGCTGAAAGAAACTCTATTAAAACCCCTATTACAAGTTCAATTCAATAGTGGGTGGTAAGATTCAATACATGAATGATCACGCTATCATATGTAAATTCATGGGCATGTGGCCCTCTAAGCCTACCCTAAAATTGCGTAAGAGAACACTTGAAGCTCAAGGGTTCTATAAACCTAAACTCAGAGCTAAGGGCTTCTTCACAATCATCTTTTCAAGTGTGTAGGACAAAGAAATGCTTCTTAAGTGTGGAGGACAAATATATTTGAATCTAGTCCCTATTTTTTCAACATTGTTGGGTTATATCTAAGATGCTATGGCAAATGCTTTAACCCCGAGAAGGAAGGTTTCACCAAAGTCCTTCTGTGGATAAGAATGTATTCACCATGGTTATAACTATGGATGAAGAAACATTGGAAGGGAGTGGACACACCCTAGGTTCTTATATCAAATCCTTGGAAGTCACCAAATCATGTAAGCATACATCTTATGCTTGCATTTGTGTTTATATGAATGTCTACAAAGCTCACCTGGTGTCCATTTATAACACCTTCAATGACAACAAGTGGACACAAAACCTAGACTATGAGCACATACACTTCTAGTGTAGAAGATGCCATGAACATAGACATTGTTGGCAACTTGGCTTAAAGGATTGGCATTGATGTCAATGAGGGATATGCAGATGACATGGTCTGTGATTGTACCAAGGAACCTAGTGCATATAGCAGCCCTACATATATGTTAATGCATGTGAGTGAGTTTGATGAGAACTCTTTATGACTTGTGAAACCTGCACATAGGAGAAACATGGAAGTTAGACATGACAGTCATGACAAACCATATAGAACAGCAAGACAAGATGACAGAGCAACACAATGAAGTGAGAGCAATGCAGATTGTCCACTTGTCCAAAGCAGATTGTCTACTTCAGCAATGCAGCTTGTGGTGTTATGGTATTATGGTGCCATGATGATATCAAAGGATTGTGGGTAAGTGTGCTTCACATGATCTGGGAAATCGTCGAGGTATCTTTGAGCACTTGTATGTATTTGTGAATTACAGGTGCAGGAAGTGACGATGGATGACAACCAAGTTTTTCCACTACCATGTCTCCATGCATTTCATATTCAATGTTTACATAGGTGGATTGAACCTTATTTGTCATGCCCGGTTTGTATAAAAGATATTTGGTGGTATCTGTGTCTGTGTGGGATGTCTACTGGTGTTAGCATTGAAACTTGTTGAAGAATTGCTTGAAGGCATTGTTAAATGCATTGTTGAAGTTATAGTTTTATTTTTGCGACCTCTCCATTCTTTAAAGAGCTGCATTTGATGGTAATTGCATGGACGTGAGATACCTTGAAGAGATTCGTTCTCATCTTTGAAGAAATTACTTGAAGGCGTATATGGTTGGAACCCTAATTAAGCGGAGAGTCTTTGTAACACATGTGAAATGGTGTGAACTGATGAAGGTTGTCGGTGGTGTTGAGATGTGAATCCATGAAGTATGATGGATAAGCGGTGTATCATATCATTGTGGGAGCATTTTCTCCTTAAGGATTGAAGAGATGCGACATCTGCATCTCCATCAATGTTCATTATATTCCTGCATTTTTTGTTGAATATTATTGGTGCTTAAAGATTGTAGATTGCTCTCCCTATTCTCTTGGTTGCGTTGGTGTGAATGGTGTAGCTTGGGGAGCTTATACAAAGCTTGTGGATAAGAGTTACTAGTCTGTAGAATGCTACTATAACGTGGATATTTTCCTGTCATTCTCATTCTAGAGAGCACGATAGACTTCCAGACTCTTGAAGCGTTGAGACTATTGCGCCTTCATTTAAGAACTTTGCGTCGAAGGACCTGTAAAGACTGCTGCGGTTTTCTTTGTGAAAGACATTGAAACCCTAATATGTGTGATTTTGGTGATGACTGCGACCTCCATTTGAAGAGATGATTTCCACCGACGTGAATACTGTTGCGTGAGATATCGTGATTTTGAATGCTCGAGCATTATGAAGCATGAAGAATGAGATACATATCTCTGTGTTAAAATTTGTGACAACTAAGCCCATATCATGGAATTCGTAAGCGTGGATTTCATAGAAAAGAGCAATATGACGACGCCGATAGATTCCGCCATGCTGATTCAAATTGGCTGCGATGATTTTTTCCTGTGAATTCCTCATTGATCACTTGTAAGGATCCAGATTCACAGGTTTGAGCCTTTGTGCAGGAATTTGTGCATTATAATAATTCACAAAGGCTGGCTAAGTGAACACAAAAGAACGTGGCTAAATACTTCTTCATGGACGCAATCAAATTTGAAAAGTATATTGTTGCATAAAAGATGAATATATCTCGACTCCTCCTCGCAAGTTCACGGTCTCCTCTTCTATTGGTGCATGGGCCATAGCAACCCGTTCCTATTCAACATAGAGATGAAATAAGTCAACTGGAGGTTTTTCGATTGTGTTACAGTTGGAAGAGATCACACGACCTGAAAGGGTTTATCTCAGAATATAAATAATTGGTCACAAGTTAAATGATATTGATGTTAAGAGACATGAATATTAAATATTAAAGATTAAAAACTTTAATAAAGACACATTTATGAAATGATATAATTAAAAAGAGAGGAATGTTTGGTTAAAATATAAAAGTAAATTAACAAGTCAAGAAGTTAAGGAAGAGACATGTTCCCTTGTGAAGTCACATTGGTTTTGAAAGGTTGTGTTATTTCAAAACACACATGATTATTGGAGAGGTATATATAGAGGAAACATATTCATTCATCACTGTGTCTCGGTGGATTATAAAATATATTTTGGTGGATATTTTACTATTGATATGGATCTTGTGTTCATTCAAATAGATTGGTGTATGTAATCAGGTTGGAGCCTGAATGAGGATTGGATTCCTCTCTACATGCTGGGTCATATATACAAGTTGGGTCTTGTAAGAGAACTGGGTTTCTCAATCCAACTGGGTCTAGATCATTAATGCTATGTAATGTAAATTCCTATTTAATAAAAAGATATTTGACGTATTCATATATCTATTGTTCTTCATATGTGTGTGTGTATATATATATATATATATATATATATAATTGGTAAATATCATGATTGTTTTATAATACATATGACTGAATTGAATTAGTGCTTTGGCAAGAGATTTTTAAGTTTTAAGAGACACTGATTCACCCCCCCCCCTCTCGGTGTCTAGGACCTTGTTCTACAATCTCTTTTGGCATTGTCCCTTGCTGTGCAAAATGACTAAAGGCCCAAGGAATGATGGGGGGGATATCAAAATGGTTTTATGTCGATCCAAGGAAAACAAAAATTGAACAAGAAACCAATAATTCCCCACCCATCAATGCAAGAACCCTCAAGGAGGACCTCTACAACCAGGGATATACAAGACATTAATTCAAATCCCAAACGAAGGAAATTGGACGAGAACAAAGATTGATTATCTCTAGCCAAAATGATCCCCAAAGTGAACAAATTGAGGATATAGTTTTTGAGGAAATTATCAAATTAGAGGAGGATATAAAAGACGAAACCATGGAACCTCTAAGAAAGAAGGAATTGGATAGGGAAATGGTATATACATATCTCAAGTTTATATTAAAGGAAGTGTTGTTAAGCCTCAATCAAAGCATCCTAAAGGAAATTTATTGAAATGTGTACCTTGGACAAGTGTTCCCCTAGGTGACTTGTGCCTAGTCAAAAAGGGGAAATGTCTAACATGACCATTGGCATTAATTTTATGAGATATAAAGTTGATTTTCACTTTATGACATATAAAGTGACTTTTTGGACATTTAATGAGAATGTGACTTCAATTATTTTTTAAGTGGAGAAAAAGTGTTTTTTTCTCAACCATAGATTTAAGAGACAAGATCCAATCCGGGCCATTGGATCGAAGAGTTGGTTCATCTACCCTCATTAATGAACAAAAAGGCCAAGGAAAGAAAAGAGCCACATTCCATTCATTCTTCATGAGCTTTGGAGAAGAGGTAGAGAAGATGAGGGAGAGAGAGAGGCATGAATTCCCAAACAGTTGGTACAACAGGAAGAAGAGCATGATTTCCAAGAATTGTAGCACAGAAATCAAGGAGTTGGGAACAGCATTCAATGAGTTCGTACTATCATAAATGCAACAATCTGTACAATGTTTTCCTATAGCAAAGGGGCACGAATTTCGAGGTTGAGTAGAGCATTATTGATGTGGTAGAGGGCACAAAAACTGAGATAATAGACAGTACACTGCATAGAATTTGAGGGGGGATTTTTTACTATGTTGTACAACCACTGTACATAAATTTCAGCACAAATTTTGAGGCATTTTTTAGCACAAAAATCGAGGCAAACTGTGGCAATATTTTGGAGGCCGAGTTTGGTTATTGTGGTTGAGATAAGTTGACATTTACTGTTGATTTGTATTACGCTGTAAATTCTTCCTTAAAATAAATAAAAATCTCTCTCACATTGGTTTTCCCCCTTGGGGGGGTTTTCCAGGCACTATTTGCCCAAAAATCATTGTGCAATGTTTCCTGTGTGACTAATAATTTCTACTCTATGGTTGTAAGTGACTTCACGTGTTTTTAGTTATAGAATTTTGGTTTATGCTAAAGTTAATTTTCGGCACACATGAAAATGGGGTTTCGGTATTAAACCATATGATTTTATCGAGACATGAAACTGAGTTGGGGTCATATTTTTACATGGTATCAAAGCTGGCATAAATATCAAAGAAGAATACACCGGGACACCTTTCAAAATTGAAGGATAGGAACTGTTTTGTTCACCAGGAAGAATTTTGAACTTGTTTTCAGTGAGAAGGTCATATGACTACAGGTTTGAGGGTTGAGGACAGATTGGACAGGGTTTCCAATTCCAGTTTGTGGAAAGAGATGATTGTTTTGCTTCTGCAGGAGTGTGAGTTGTGGGACATAGTGAACAGCACACAAGCATATCTCGTGACGGTGCCTAGAGATGCAATGGCCTTGGAATCCTACAACAAAAAGAACATCAAGGCAAAAAGAATTATACTTGATGCAATTAAGGACAATGTAATTCCACGTGTGACCAGTAAGGATCATGTTTATCAGATGTGGGATGTCTTAACCAAACTTTACCAAAGTTCAAATGGGAATCGGAAGATGGTGTTGAGAGAAAAAATTAAAAGCATTAAAATGACCAAATCTAAAAATGTTGTCTCTTACCATACTAGGATAAAACAAGTGAGGGATGAACTAGGTGTAGTTGGGGAGGTTGTTGCAGGAAATGAACTTGTGCGGACAGCCTTAAATGGTGTGACCAAGCCATGGGTTGTTTTTGTTGAGGCGGTTGTAGCAAGAGAAAACTTGCCTTCCTGGGATTGTCTTTGGGATGACTTCATTAGAAGACTCGGAAAGGATATGTGCAGGAGATCTTATCGAATAGTAAGGAGTATGAGGAGAATGTAGCACTCACAGCTAAAGGCAAGAGTGCAAATTCAAGTGCTTTTCTTGTTGGAAGTTTGGCACTATGTTGGATAATGTCTGAATAAGAAGAAGAAGAAGCAGACAACAACTTCGGAAGAGGTTGATGAGTATGCAGTGAAGTTCAAAAATGAGTTTTCCTTGTTTGTTGGTCATTCATTGAGTGCATCAATTACCATTACAATGGGAGAGTATGAGAAGGAGTAATCCTTGTTTGTTGGCCATTTGTTAAGTGCATCTACCACCAGCACTTGGTATATCGATAGTGGGGCTTCCATCCATATGAGAAGTGCCTGTGATCTTTTCATGAAGTTCATTGAGACTGGTTTGGATCTTGAGGTGGTGCTTGGAGATGACACTATTGCCAGGGCAGTTGAACGAGGGACTGTTACCTTTCAAAAGGAGTCTAGGGAGTCCATGACAGTGAGGGATGTCTTGTATGTCCTTAGGTTGAATAAGAACATGATATTAGTTTCCACTATAGATGATAGGGTATTTGGGGTGTAATACCGAGATGGGTATGTACACGTTCATCCCAAGGGATGTAATGACTCTACATCTATTGTGATTGGTGTCGGATGTGGAAAACTGTACAAGCTCTTATTTCAATCCCTTCATGCCTTGGCACTCGAAAGGAGTAGCAGTAGAGATCTATGTGAGTTATTGCATAGGAGGATGACCCACTTGCATCATCCAACTCTAAGGATGTTGAGACATATGGTGACAGGTTTTCCATAGTCTAGCACGTAGCATATTGATGTGTGCAGGGGGTGTGCTCTTGGAAAGTACACCAACACTGTCTTTCCGAGTAGTGACGAAGATCGACGAGGATATTTGATTTAATTCATTATGATTTAAGTGGTCCGATGTCTTTGTTAATGTAATTGCAACTTCAGAAGATATTCACTCGTATTTTATATTATTATTATTATTGTATTTTATTTGTACCTCCGACGGATATGTTTATTCCTCCGATCGGGGATGTCATTATTACATTTGGTCATGTAAACTCATTGAGGTAAATACTCCATTGTAAGTCGGGGCAATAGATCCCCCAAGAGTCAGTTAGATCAGGGTTATTGAGTCCCCTAGAGAAGTCGTCCCAGTCAGGTACAACTGGGGCCGACCTAGTAAGTGAAAAGGTCAAGTGAAAGATAAAGTATAAATAAAGAGTGGAGATCTCTTATTTTAATATCACACTCACTCACAAGTGCGCATTAGTGAGAGAGAGGAAAATTTTGCATAGGAGGAGAAGAAGAGGAGCTGCAGAAGACCATCTTTGTTATGGGGTTTTACTTTTGTGATATTGTATTGGTGACGATTCTATCTCTGAGGATGTTGCGAGGTTTTCTCGTTATGGTTTTCCCGAGGAAATTCTTTGTGTCTATTGTGTTATGTTGTGCATGTATTCTTTCAATAAGATCCTAGATAAATATTGATTAAAAGTAGAAAATCTAACATGGTATCAGAGTAACCTGAAAAAAAAAGACATTGTGCAGCTGCAAGGCCATGACCACACCTATGGCATCGAACTTGAAGCTACTTTGCGATGCTTCATCAGAGTCAGTTGATGCCACAATGTATCGTCAGATGATTGGGTCATTGATGTACCTGACAAACATGAGACCAGACATATGTTTTGCAGTGAACACATTGAGCCAGTTCCTAACGGATCCGAGACATGTTCACCTGATTGTTGAAAAGCATATATTGAGGTACCTGAAGGGTACAGTTGATTATGGGCTCAAGTATGATGTGAATCAAGAGATTAACCTGCAGGGTTAGTTGATTCGAATTGGGCAGGTAGTGCCGCAGATAGGAAGAGCACTTCGGGATGCTACTTCAGTATGGGATCCGATATGATCTCTTGGTTTAGAAGGAAGCAGTCGTGCATGGCACTGAGTCCAGCCGAAGCAAAGTATGTTGCAGCTTGTTCGGCTAGTTGTGAGGTAGTATGGCTTAGGAAGATACTGTCTGATTTGTTTGATCTCCAATTAGAGGCGACTTGTATATTCTGTAACAACCATATTTGTGTGAAGTTGTCTGAGAACCCGATGTTCCATGACAAGTCGAAGCATATTGAGATCAAGCATCACTATATCATGGATATGGTGCAGAGACGAGTAGTGAAGCTCCACTATATTGTGACGGACAAGCAGATAGTCGATGTGTTGACCAAGCTGCTATCCAGAGTGAAGTTCGAGTACTTCGGAGAGAATCTTGGTGTTCTCCAGATCAAGGTTCCCTCCAAGAGGAAGTGATGAGTCCGGAAGACGCAGATGCACATGGTCCATTCTCGCATAGTGGTAGGAAAGTCCTCCTATGTTGGTAGATGTATGGGCCGAGCCTTTATTGAATGGTGGTAGGAAAGTCCTCCCATGTTGGTAGATGTAAGTGTTGAGCCTTTCCCGAATGGTGGTAATAAATTCCTCCCATGTTGGTTGATGTAAGTGATGTGTCTCACATGTTGGTAGGAAAGTCTTCGCATGTTGGTAGACAAGGTCTTGTATGGTGGTAGGTTCTTGCCTCCCATACTGGAGACATCCATCGGTCATAAGAAACTATGTGTGCACCTAGGCAGGATCTCGCATGGTGGTAAGAAAGTCCTCCCATGCTGGTAGACGCGGGCTGACCATTTTGGGACATGTGATGTGCATCTGTGTTGTGCTCTGTGTGACAATGAGATGATATGAAGACGATGAGGCAACAGTAGGAGATGCTAGTGTTTGCAGAGGAAATGTAATGACTGGTCCCAGGCTATACCTACTTGATGGCTTGCTCGCAGAGATGATGAAGACCTACATGAGGGATATGCCTACATCCATCATGAAAAAGGGATGGGTATGTAGAACTTCCAATGATGAGTAGATTCGAGAGATGTCACCAATCGATGATCGACATGATGAGGATTGCAGCAGCGACGATGATGATCCAGTGTTGATGATGATGTTCTGGCATGGATGATGAACCATATACGAAGAGTTGTGTCCAGGTGTGTTGATGATTGTGTCAAGAGAATACCATCCTAGTTAAGAGGGAGTGTTAATGTAATTGTAACTTCGGAAGATATTCACTTATATTTTATATTTTTATTATTATTTTATTTTATTTGTACCTTCGACGGAGATGTTTATTCCTCCGATCGGGGATGTAATTATTACATTTGGTCATGTAAAGTCATTGAGGTAAATCCTCCATTGTAATTCGGGGCAATAGACCCCCAAGAGTCAATTAGATTAGGGTTATTGAGTCCCCTAGAGAAGTCAGCCCAGTCAAGTACAACTGGGGCCGACCTAGTAAGTGAAAAGGTCGAGTGAAAGATAAAGTATAAATAGAGAAGTGGAGCTCTATCATTTTAATATCATGGTCACTCACAAGTTCACATTAGTGAGAGAGAGGACAAGTTCACATAGGAGGAAAAGAAAAGGAGCTGCAGAATACCATCTTTATTTCGGGGTTTTACTTTTGTGATATTGTATTGGTGACGATTCTATCTCTGAGGAAGTTGCGGGGTTTTCTCCTTTATGGTTTCCCCGAGGAAATTCTGTGTCTATTGTGTTATGTTGTGCATGTTATTCTTTCAGTAAGATCCTAGATAAATATTGAATAAAAGTAGAAAATCTAACAGTCTTCAATATAATTGACAGGTTATGAGTACTATGTGGCATTCATTGATTACTTCTCCAAGAAGACCTGGATTTACTTTTTGAAGAGAGAGGAGTCGAAAGAAGTCTTGTAGAGGTTACAAGAGTTTAAAGCTCTTATGGATAACCAAACAAGGAGGAAGATCCAAGTGTTGTGTTCAAACAATGGGGGTGAGTATACCTCTAAGGAATTTAATGTTTTTATGCACGGGGGGGATCAGGAGGCAGTTGACAGTTCCATATACCCCACAGTAAAATGGGTTTGAAGAGAGAAATAATCGAGCCAATGTTGGAGAAATGAGAGCGATGCTTCATGATCAAAGTTTTCCTTTCTTTCTTTGGGTTGACGATTGTAGTACAGTTGTATCCATTCAGAACAAGAGTCCCCATAGGGATTTTGGGTGTAAAACTCCTAAGGAGTTTTTTACATGAAAGAAGCATGAGGTTGGTCATTTTAGGATTTTTGGATGCCTGACTTACACACATGTCCCTTCAAAGAATAGGACAAAGTTGTATCCCACAACAAAAAGGGAATTTTTGTTGGGTATGATGAGACTTCGAAGGCCTTTCGCATATACATCCCTACCCAGAGGAGAGTTTTTGTGAGGCGAGAGGTGATATTTGAGGAGGAGAGGTCCTTCAGGAAGTCTCATGAGTCAAAGCAGGGAGAGAAGCAGTCTCCCACACCTCACGTGAGTACTTCCCAGATTTTAGCTTCACAAAGTACAGGGTCACATGTATTGGGGGTGACAAGTCCACATGCTTCAGGTGCTTCAAGTCCAGGGATATAGGTCATAGGTTCCCTAGGTACTAGTGCAGGGTCACAAGTTACTGGTTCTCCAGTTTTAGATTCACAAGGTTCAAGTTCATCGATCACAGTATCACATACCACAGGTGATACTTCTTTCGGAGGACCGTCATTAGATGGGGATGAGCAAGAGAAATCCCCCCCCCCACATGAGACTACTACAGGGAAGAGGAAGCCAAAATGGCTTCAAGACACCTTGAGGGAGACCTAAGAGTCTATGGGGAAGATGCCATGATGGAAGAGTAAAATTCCATCATGAAGAATGATGTGTGGGAATTAGTTCCAAGACAAAAAGGGAATTCAGTGGTGACTTATAGGTGGCTCTACAAGATCAAGCATGTTACGAATGGAAGCATCGAGAAGTGCAAAGCTCAATTTGTGGCATAGGGGTTCTCTCAAATAGAGGGAGTTGATATGATGAGACCTTTTCATCGGTTGCTAGATTTTTTTTGTCAAAGTAGTGATCTCCATTGCAGTAGAGATGGGTTGGAAGATCCACCATCTAGATGTGAAGACTGCATTTCCTTAGGTGTATGTCGATCAGCCACAGGGATTTGAGATGGCATGGGAAATATTCTCATGTTTGTGGGTTCAAGAAGGCCCTTTATGGACTGAATCAAGCTCCCAAAGCATGATACTCTAGGCTGGTTCTTACTTGTTGCGGATGGGATTTCAAAAAGAGTGAGGTGGATCCTAACCTATACTTCATTGTGGTGGGTGACTATCCTCTTATTCGTTTGCTCTATGATGATGATTTGTTCATTACAGGTTCAGAGAGACTCATTATGGAGTGCAAGAGATATTGCTTCAGAATTTGAGATGAAATACATTGGGCTAATGCATTATTTTTTGGGATTGGAGGTTTGGTAGGAGCATGGTCACATTTTTCTGGGACAAGGAAAATATCCAGTAGACATCTTGAGGATATTTCAGATGGAGGATTTCCAGTCGATTTCCATGCCTATGATCACCAACTAGAAGAAGCTTCATATTTATGAGGGTGAGTTGGTGGATCCTACTTTGTATCATCGTCTCATTGGCTCATTGTTGTATATGGTCAACACCGGGCCCAATTTGTGTTTTGCAGTGAACACTCTTAGTCAGCATATGGTTGATCCAAGAAAAGTGCAGTAGGTAGCTGCAAAACATGTGCTCATGTATCTTTGTGGTATGGTGGATTATGTGTTGGACTATAGGAGAGGATGGATTTAGTTTGGTTGTCTACACAAACTCCAATTGGGAAGGTAGTTTGACAAACCATAAGAGCACTTTTGGGTGTTGTTTCAGTTTGGGCTCAACATTTGTGTCATGGTTCGGTCGAAAGCAAAATTCAATTGCACTAAGTTCTTTTAAGGTAGAGTATATGGAAGCTAGTCAAGCTAGCTGTGAGGCCTTGTGGCTTCGCAAGTTATTGGTGGGATTGTTTGTTCAACAGCCACGACCTACGGTGATATACTATGAAATCAAAGTTTCATTAGGCTCTCTGAGAATCCGATTTTCCATGACAAGTTAAATCATATTAAGATCAGATACCATTTCATCTGCGACTATGTTCATAGAAGAGCAGTTGAGCTACAGTATATATCCACTGATGAGCACGTAGCAGATCTCCTTTTGAAATATTTAGGAAGGGAAAGTTTGTTTTCTTCATATACAAGTTGGGAGTGGTGAAGAACACTTTCCTCGATAAGAGGGAGTGTTGAAATTTTTACCTTGGACAAGTGTTCCCCTAGGTGACTTGTGCCTAGTCAAAAAGGGGAAATGTCTAACATGACCCTTGGCATTAATTTTATGAAATATAAAGTTGTTTTTCACTTTTTTTCAGCAAGAAAAAAAACATACTTTTGTTATTCACTTAGAATCAAAAAGTACAATGCATAACCAAAAACAGTCCAAAAATATTCTGACTATATAAGGCCTACACAAAACAACCCTTCAGATCAAGCTCTCCCAAAAATACTATCATCACCTCAAAATCCCACCAGAAAATTCAACTGACTACAAAAAACAAAAAAACGAGAGGTCTGCTATTATATCATATAGATATTTTTAGAACCATTATCAATCAAGGAAATTTCCATAAATTCCCCCCACATAATAATACCTTTGTCACCTGCCAAAGCTTTCTTGGATAAAATATCAACTTCAAGATTCAATTCTCTGTATATATGCTTGAATTTGATGCTTGAGAAGGATGAAAAAAGCTCTTGTGTACATCTACACCAATTCAATAGTGAGACTACTTGCAGGTTGTAGTTGTGAAAGGCCCAATTAATGATGACTAGTGAGTCCCCGTGGACATGCAAAGAGTCAATTAAATTAATTTTTAAGTGGAAAATAAATAAATAAAAATTCTCAACCTTATATTTAAGAGACTCAAGATCCAGTATGGGCCCTTGGATCAAAGAGTTGATTCATATACCATCATTAATGAACAAAAACGCCAAGGCAAGCAAAGAGGCACATTCCATTCATTCTTCATGAGCTTTGGAGAAGAGGTCGAGAAGATGAGGAGAGAGAGAGAGAGAGAGAGGCATGAATTCCCAAGCAACTGGTACAACAAGAAGGGCACGATTTCCAAGAATTATGGCACATAAATCAAGGAGCGAGGAGCAGCATTAAATGAGGCCATACTATCATAAATGAAAGAGTCCATACATCCCTTTCCTATAGCATAGGGGCATGAATTTCAAGAACATTTATTTTTGTAGAAGGGGGCCAAAAAAATCAAGACGACAGATCGTACACTACATAGAATTTGAGAAGTGATTTTGTATTGTGTTGTACAACCACTATATAGAAATTGAAGCACAAATTTCAAGGCGATTTTTAGCACAAAATCGAGGGAATCTATGGCACTGTTTTCGAGGCTGAATTTGGTCATTTTGGTTGAGATAAGTTGAAATTTACTATTGATTTGTATTCTACTATAAATTATTCCTGAAAATAAATAAAAATCTCTCTCTCACTGGTTTTCACCTTAGGGGGTTTTTCCAGGGGCTATTTGCCCAAAAATCAATGTGCAATTTTTGTTGTGATTGTTAATTTATGCTCTATGATTGTAACTTCATGTGTTTTTAGTTATAAAATATTGGTTTATGTTCAAGTTAATTTTCAGCAGACATGAAATTGGGGTTTGGGGATTTAAACCATATGATTTTATTGAGACTTGAAATAAGGTTGGGGTCTGATTTTTACAAAAGTAGGAGATAGGCACTCTAAAACTCTCTACAAACATCCAAAAAAACTTAGGAATCAGAGTCAATGAAATGAAATACCCAATTAAATGATTTTCAGATAAATAATTAAGTTGGCCTACCCGATTCCTAAGGGTTATGTGGAAGAATTAAAATATTGACATTTAACCCCAAGGTCTATAGTTTCTCATGAAAATTCAATATTCTAAATTGATGGTGGAAAAGTAGGCCCATAAATTATGGATTAAATGTTAAATGCTTCAAAATGAAGTGGGATTAGGTCCTAGTTGGACTTGGGGGCGCATAAGTGGACATGTGGGGTCCACATGAGAGAATATTCCTCCTTTAAACATGGATCCATCCCCAAATTCGAGTTGGAATGGAAGAGGTAACATTCATGAAGGAAGAGGAAGAGTCATAGGGCTAAAAATAGGCAATGAAAGATTTTATGACAACTATAACAAGTATTATGACACTTGTGACAGATTCTATGACACTTATGACAGATTCTATGACATCTATGACAATGTAAGAGCTAAAAATAGACCAAGAGGGCACATGAGAGGATTTACACATCTCCAAATAATCCAAAATATTCCCCAATTTGAATTAATGGAGGAGTTGGAGACAAAAGATGAGCCAAGTGTCATGTGGGGCCAATGAAGAGTCATAACCCCCCTAATTTGAATTTCATGAGTAATTAGGAGATAAATTGAGTTCTAAGGAGGTAAATGAACCAACTAAAGTTATTAAAAGGAGGCCAAGTCGAAATAAAGCAACTTTTGGTCATTTTTTATTTGCATCTTTGCAATATTGGAAAGCTTCAAGCTTGTCCTTCCACGGTGGATGTTCATCCTCCTTACCTTAGAACCAATTTCGAGGGTGCAAGATTCACATCCAAGTTGGTTGATGGAGAGGCCATTTAGAACTCTCAACGGATATTCATGGATATTTTTTGATGCAGGTTCAACCCCCATCTGAGTTCGAGTTCATATCCTCTCATTCTTCTCTATTCTCATTCTACTATATTTCTCTCAATGTTCATGTAAAGTGAGATAACGCACTCTTGTTGCATATAGATAAATGAAGGTTGTTGTTTCGACCTTATGAACTTGTTAATGGATTCATAAATCTGTAATGGATAGATCATGAGATCCACAACTCAAAATACTAAGCACTTCATGTACTATTTCTCCAAGTAACATTGATATTCGAGCTAGTTTACTCTTTCTCTCAATGTCATGTAAAAGTGTGATGTCGCACTTCTTATTGCATCTAGATAATGGAGGATTTATATTTAGAACTTATGGACATGTCAGTTGCTGCATAACTCTGTAATAGAAATATCATGAGAGCCACAGCTCGAAATACCAAGTACTTCATGTGACATTTCCCATTAAAATTGAGATTCGAGCCATTTCTCTCATAGTATTTTCATGGTGATTTTGGGATGATATTGCACCTATTTTATATCAGATCTTTCTGATATTTTTTTCTATCTTATGATCTGCATATGGAGTTAAATCGATGTCCCAATTAATGTATGCATACCCCTAAATTGTTACTATAGTTTGTGACATAAATTCAAGGCCCCTTGTCTACCATTTTCACCCAAATTATATACTCTAGAAGATGTTGTCCTTTGGGGAGACCTATTCAACCCTAAAACCTTATATAATGCTGCACACATGTTGTCCTTGATGTCCTATAATAGATCCAAGTTTCAAACAGAATATTAGTGAATTACGTATAGTGTTTGGAAGGGAAAATAGTGGCTGACCTAGGGGGGATTTCAACCAATCCAATTGACTAGTTTTGTCATGAATCTTCTCTCCTTATAAATTGCAGACCATGGATGTGTATAGAATATGTTGGGAGTAGCCCAAGTAAAGGAAGTTTTGAACGCAAAGTACAATTAGGAGAGGCCTGACATTGACCACTTTTGGAGACAAGTGACTCCGCAAATCCCGGGAAGAGGGTGTGGGGCGAAGTGCAGTCAACAGGAAAGGACATGTTCCCTTAGTAAAGACGAAGTACTAAGGACAGCCAGAGGTGGTTGAAGCAGTTAAAGGCTGAGCGGCGACCTGACTGCCATAGGAGCAGAAAGTAAAGAAGCAGAATGGTGTAAAGGACACACCACTGCAGAAGTCGGAACTGCGCATGTCAGAGAAGCATCATAGTCAGAAGAAGCGATGTCAAAGGGACAGTGAAGTTAAAGATAAGCATGGTCTACAGGAGAACCGCGCAGGGTTTTTAGGTTTTGGGTACTATGGGGGTTGGCCCATAGTTATTATAATATGTGACCTTCGGGCACATCTATATATAAGGGTAATTTTGTATAAGGAAGGGTTGGTAGGTTGGTCTTTTGTTCCGACAACCAAGTGTTGTTGTTGTTTTGATTGTAGATCTAAACTGAGAGAGAACAGACTCTACAGCTGAATGTGTAGAGATCTGATTGTAGAGGAGAGTCTGCAATTGAGTGCGCAAACTGGAACTATTACCCTTGCAAGTAATATAAGAACAGTTCATGTGGACGTAGCTCCATCCTGGGGATGAACTAGGTAAATCTATGTGTTGTGTATGATTTTATGGCATGTTTTGAGTTCATATTATTATATATTTATGTATTTGTTTTCATGTGTATGTGAATGGAAATCATATGTTAAGTAAACGGAACACACGTGTATGAATATTGCAAAGTAACACTAAGTACGATGAATGCGTAGTTGTCATGTCCCCTCCCGTCCTCCCGACCCACAGAGGGAACATGAACGCAATATGGGGAGTCTAATTCTCCCCCAAATCCATACGAAGGGATTTACAATTTAATAAAATGCATAGTTAAAATATACACGGCGGAATTAAAACATAATAACACACACATAGAATGGAATGCATCAACATATTTCTTCCAGGAAGAATGATGAAACATCATACAGAGAATTAATCCCCTTCTCTAGCTATGCACAGGATTTATGTTGATAAAATAAAGATAATCACTTCATTCCATTAACAAAACAATCAATAATTAAAACCTTGCAGATTACAAAATTGACATAATTTAAACCATAGAGAATACTTATCTTTAAGATGAATTTGTCCAAACAAATGGCTATGTGAGAGAAACATTCCACCCAAGCATAGGTCTTTGTCCAGGATATATTATTTCAGCTAAGAGACCACCCCCGAGCTGGGTTGTGTATCCACTAAGGAGGAACTAAATAGGATCACTCACAGCCATGGTTTAACACAAACAGTCATGCTAATCCAACACACAGTTGGGTTTATCAAGCATGCAAGAGACAAAGGAGGAGGATGCTAAGCCAGTGAGCTTAACCACAAAGCTAAAGGAATCTCAACTAAATCCAAACAACCTTGACACCCACAATACCTACCACACCCAACAAGGAAGGTCCCCTTCTTTGCTCCACTGTCCCTTAGGCGCCCCTTCCCTCCAATGCTCTGCAAGGAGGGCATAGAAAGGTCCACGTTGCTAAATACTTGAGATTCTAACCTTCGCTAGGTTTTTCAAGCAATTCCAACCTCTGTTCTATCTTCTTATCTGTCAATCACGCTTGGATTTTCTCCATTCTATGGCCAAATGACTCTGTCTCGTAATTGGATTTTCAGGCTATCAAATCTGGTTTTTCCTATCGAATTATGGGCATCTAACACTCTCAAATTCGCCCCAAGGTTCAGGTATATGGATCCCCCATTGGATTTCACTGTCCACACAATTTTATGGGCGTTTTGGGCACTTCAAAACATGGTTTAATTCAGAGTTGTGAATTCTGGTTTTTTTCACTGCTAGGCATGTGTAATGGATGAAAATTGATGCTTAGATGTTCAACAATGGAATGGGAATGAGGAAAAAACAAATTCCCGCAAGGTAGAGTGACTTGTGGGTCAAGGAAACAGAGCCCATACCCTTCCATACGAATTTATGGGCTGCCCACGCTCCATTGAATCCATGGACTGATTTCTTCAACCACTTCCTTACAACAGAATTAAATGTCAGCAAGGAAAGTCAAATGGGTTCTCAAGATGACATTTGGAAGCATATGGTTCAACCCCACAACCCCCTCACCACTCCCTAGTGGATACACATGGCCCCCTCTTATTAGTTGCTTCCATAGCCATTTTTTGGTATTTTTATTGCAATATTAATATTTACATCATTTTACAATGTTCCCTGGCTTAATAGCACATGAATAGCGTAATATCAAATACTTGCATTTTTAAATAAGATATGAGCATCCACTAGAGGGGCCTTGGTCTTGAGATCCATGCTAGGGAAACATACATCGCATGTATACAATATTTACATTAAAATCCAATATATCTCAAGGGTCAAAATGGGGATATTACAGTAGTTAGAAGGGTAAAGATAGCAGCGATTCAACGTAGTTCTGTAGGTTGTTGGTAATTGCGAAGTGCAAAGTCATAAGTTGTTATTGTCTTGTTAAGTATATGTTAAGGAAGGGACATGTTGCGAGGTCGTTAACCACATCCACACATGTCCATGGTTGCAGAAACTTGATTCTATAACCCCCCATCTTCGCTTCGGGTGAGACTTCAGCCTATTTACAGGTTGATGTCAAAAGGGCCATTGAAAGGGGTTTTGTTGTGTCTGCAATAACTTTGCCAAACCCAGGTCAGCCCACAGAGGTGGACCAAAAAATGGTTTTGTTTACATGCTTTGAACTGACATTTCGGTGATGCGCTATATTGATGTGGAATCCAGAGAAGAATGAAATACAGAGCTGGGTGATTCAAACAGAACACAAGTTTGCGAAGAAAGAAAACAGACATCCTTGGCTTACTACAGAACAGTGGCTAAAGAAACATATATTTACTGAGTTGCATGAAGTTTTCTTCGCATCCTTTGATAATGAGTTATTTGAGTGGATATAAAGGGTAGTAGAACGAAAAAACTGTTTTGAAGGTGAAGAACCTACAGTTTGGAATCCATAGTTGATTCAGAGGCTTAAAGGAATTGATAACCAAATTTCAAGAGTAGTAGACTTTTGGTTGGATAGCTTGTTGGAAGACTATATTGCAGAGTTTGTTGTGGACACTTTGAAGTCTTACAGCGCAGCCGAAGGATACTTCTTCAAAGGATTTCGATTTAGAGGTAAATACTTGAAAAACCTAAGTTTATGAATTAAAATGCTATTAGCTGAAAAAGGTGTCTTAAGAATCCAGTCAGAGTCCTAGGGTTTGAGTCTATAATGTTCAAAAATACAGATAGTGACACAAACGAAGACATTGGAATTTTGCGTAGTGGAAAAAGATATAAAGTTAGTACTAGAAATAGGTCTCGTGAAGTTGAACCTCACACATTCCTAGAAACTAAGTTAGGAAGTAATAGAAATTCATCTCAAGCTTAGTCTGATAGTGAGACAGAACCTAGACATATTGGCTATCAGCCTATTACTCCGCAGAAACGTATACATGTTGAAAGAGATAGTACTAGTTCATGGAACACTAGTAGCAGCAATACTGCAGGAATGAGCACAAGGAATCAGCCGAGTGGTGGTATACCTGCACCATTTTACTCCGCAGGTACTACTGTAGTATTTCAAAACCCTGCACCTCCTAGAAAAAGAATGGAAGACGACATAAATATACATGTGTTTAAAGGAACCGGCCTAGAAGATCCAGGGAAATATTGGTTTCTCTGTGATGTGGTCTGGAACGTTAAGCAAGTACAAGACGATGCTATAAAGCAATCTCAACTAGTCACCACATTCAGAGACAGAGTTTTAACATGGTTCATGAAATATTATGTTGGAAAGAACAGAACATTAGCCGATATCAGAACTGCACTGATTAGAGAATTTAAGAATCCTAAATCAGAATCTCAATGCATTACAGAGCTAAAAGAGATAAAACAAAAACCTAATGAGACTGTGTGGGAATTTGATCAGAAATTCAAATCCTTGTTGGATCAAGTTAGCTTTGACATTGCACCGAAACACCACCAAGAATGGTTTATAACTACGTTATTGCCACACATTAGATTACCACTGATGCAACAGAAGGTTGCTTCGCAAACAGAAGCATTGGAAATTGAGATGAATCTACAAGCTTTTCCCATAGGAGAAACGAGTGCAGGCATGGTACAGATACAGACAGCTAGCAAACCTAACATTACAGTTACAAGATATACAAAAAGGAAAAGAAGTAAGAGAAGAGGTTTGGTGTACTAAATGTAAAGTAGAAGAACATTCCAAGGAACATTGTCCTGTATTCAGATATTACCTCGCTAGTGGGGCACCAAATCCACTAAATCAACCTGAAGGACCATGGTGTGAGATTTGTCGATACATAGGACTTTGAACAGAGGACTGTTACCTACTTCAGAAGTATGTATAGACACCAAAGAACCTGTACTGCACATTTTGTAAGTCAGTTGGCCATAATGAAACTAACTGTAGAGCATATGACCTTATGATAGAAAGAAAACATGATGTCTACAGAGTCCAAGGAGAAACACAGAACAATAATGAGAATGTGCAGTATGATCAAGGCGCATATAGAGAACGTGGTGGATTTAAAGGAAGAGGACATAATATTGGCCAAGGATGAGGAAGAGGTCAGATTGTCTGTTATAATTATGCTCAACCTGGACATTTGGTAAGAGATTGTCAAAACCCATGCACTACTTGTAAGTATTGTAAATACTACGACCATATCATTGAAGCATGTCTCATTTTGCTATGCAAAATTCAAGAAAAAAGACCGGAAGGACAAAACCAGAATATTCAGATGATCACACTCGAGAAAAGAAACGAAGATCGCAACATCCATGTTGTGACGTGAAGTGGAGCTTTGACCAGATACGATAGAACAAACGAAGCTTCGACTTATGATAATCATATAAATGGACCAAAGCCTATTGATGGGGCTTGGGTGAGAAAAGCATTTGGAAAGATACTTGTATTTAACCCTAACAAAGAAAAATAAGTATTCATGGAAGCAAGAAAAATATTTCAGGACTTAGAAGCCTCGACCACGAGGATCCACTTGCGAAGTGAGGAGACACGTGCTAGGTATGCCATTCTTATATGATGGGTCGCAAGCTTCGCCAGAACAGACAAGTCTTGTAACACAATTTCTACAAAGATGCATAAAACTGCTAAGGCATGAGCATGCCTTCGGAGAATTACAGAACATGCTGGGATATTACGAACAGCGTAGTACAGTGAACAATGCACATAGAGCAGTCCATCACATTAAGAACTGTAAAAGGACATGAAGAGAAATGAGGTTAAGCGTGCAGATTGGAGATTTTGAAATGAACCAGGTCATCCTTGATTTGGGCTCAGAGGTGAATGTGCTAACAAAACAGACATGGGGGAAGATGGGGAAACCAAAGTTATATTGGTCTCCTATACAGTTGAGATTAGCTAACCAACAAAAGTTTATACCTTTTGGGATATTGTTGAGTGTTCATGTTAACATTGATGGAGTGCGAAGTAAAGCAAACTTTGAGGTTATTGAGATCATAGATGAAAATAATCATTATCCTGCACTATTAGGGATTGACTGGAAAATTGATAACCTCGAAATTATCAACTTTAAGAAAAAAACAAATGATATTTGAAGGACAGGATATCAAGGTTATTACACCCATGGATCCTTCACAAGGAACAAGGTATGTTGAGCCAATAAGAGAAGAATGCAGAACTCAAGAACTTGATAACATCTACAAGATGACAGTTAATCAAGCATATTACATTAATCCTACAGAAGATGGAACATTGAGCTGGAGATACCACAGCTCTTGTGTATCAGAGTCAAATGCAGGACTGGAGAACTGGCAGAATAGAATGCATGAAGTATCAATTAGACGATGTGCGAAGATAACAAAGTCACTCCGTTAGATTGGAACAGAGGTAAGTCCAATTCCTACTTATGATGGTTTGAGCAATATCCATGCATTCTTTCATGAATATCTAGCATCAGTTTTAGATGAACATAGGCTATTAGCTCTAGACATAGCATTGCGAGCTACACCTACTAGGTGGTGGACTGCGCACAAAGACGAATTGAGCACATGGAAAGAATGTAAACACTTAATGGAAGTTAGATTTGTTGAACAAACTAAGAATGTACAACCAAAGTACAGTGGGCGGACTGATCTGAGAAATCACATAGAATCTTGCTTAAAAGCATGGACGCATATACCAAAAATAGAATGGGTCCATATGTTTGTTCACACGTTGGATCCAGTAGCAAAAAACTGGCATATCGAAACAGAACTTTGACAAGGTACAACAGACTGGCACATAATGATAAAAAAAATTCAGCTAACTTTTAGTTTTGAGGATGACTGTCCGAGCATTAATGAGGCTCTGCAAATCATTAAAAAAAAGTATTTGATGATATCATGTTTCCTATGTATAATCAACCAGATTGGGAAATACAGTTGGAACATGCCCTTGAGTGTTACAATTTTGCACTAGACAAAGATGAAAATGAAGACCCTCGCGATGTGAATATACCTGAGTCTGAAGGAAAACGCGATGTACAAGGACCTGATTTGGAAATTATAGATCTGAGTAACCCTATGAAGACTAGAAATATCAATATTAGCACCAATGAAGAACCAAAGTTTGCTTATATTGGAGATTACTGGGATGAAGAAACAGTAGGACAGATCGCAAGCCTACTGCGCGAATATCAGAACTTGTTCCCTACCAAGTTTTCTGAAATGAAAGGAATTTTAGGTGACTTGAGAGTTATGAAAATACCTCTCAAGCATGATGTGAATCCTATCAAGAAAATACCTTATAGACTGAACCCCAGATTTAAGAAAGAGTGAAAGCAGAAATTGATAAAATGCTCGAGGAAGGCATCATTGAACCAGTAGAATAATCATAATGGATAAGTCCCATGGTGATTCAAAACAAGAAAGCCAAAGGAAAAATCAGAATTTGTGTGGATCTCAAAAAGCTGAATGATGCATCTGTACATGACATGTTTCCTACACCATTTATGGATGAAGTCCTAGATAATGTAGGTGTACAGGAGGCATACTCTTATACAAATGGATTTTCGGGATACCATCAAATCAGAATTGTTGTAGAAGAAAGGCACAAGACTATATTTGCTACTGAATGGGGATCATTTCAATACACTGTTATGCCTTTTGGATTGAAGAACGCACCTGCTATCTTTTCAAGAGTGGTTGTGGCTGCATTTAAGGATTATATTCATAAATTCTTAGAAGTTTACTTTTATCACTGGACAATATTTGGTCTTATGAAGAACCATCATGTGAACTTAAGGATGATGTTAGCAAAGCTTAGACAGTATCAGATTTCCTTGAACTTGAAGAAGTGTGTATTTTGTGTTCCTTATGGTATTTTATTAGGACACATAGTATGTAAACAAGGATTGATGGTTGATCCAGCGAAGATAGCAATCATAGTAAACCTCCCAGCACCTAATTCAATTAAGCAGCTACGCACTACATTGGAACACACTGGATATTATAGAAAATTTATTAAAGGATATGCGCAGATAAATGCGCCTATGGAATTACTATTGAAAAAAGAAGCGAAGTACAACTGGACTGAATATTGCCAAAAAGGATTGGACACACTGAAAGAGAAGAAGGTTACAACGCCTATATTAGTGTTTCCTGACTGGAACAAGCCATTTCATGTACATGTAGATGCTTCATCTATAGCACTTGGAATTGTACTAGCACAACTGGGTGATGGAGGCATCGACCATCCCATCGCATTTTCAAGGAGAAAGCTATCTTCAACAGAAAGGAATTACACCGCAACAAAAAGGGAAGGCTTAGCCATGGTGTACGCATTGCATAAATTCAGACACTATTTGCTAGGTTCGCACTTTTGCATGTTCACTAACCATTCAGCTTTGAAGTACTTGGTCAATAAGCCAGTATTAGGGGGGAGAATATGCAAATGACTCTTACTTTTTCAGGAATATGATTTTGAGATCATAGTGAAGCCAGAAAGATTGAACGCAGGACCTGACCATCTTTCAAGAATCGAGTCAAGAGAGGAACCTAATAATTTGGAGGATAATCTACCATATGCGCAATTGTTTTCTATTCACATAGAAGATGACCACTTCAGAGACATTGTATAATTTATGACTACAGGGTTAGCACCTGCAGAGCTTACTACACAGCAGAACAAATAGTTAGTGGTGAGATCAGCTGATTTTAACCTGATCGCAAGACAATTATACAAATTGGGACCAGATGAAGTATTGCGTAAATGCATACTAGAACATGAGAGAACTATCATGCTTAAGCACATTCAGGAGTATCTGGAGGACACTATGCAGGGAAAGCTACCACGCAGAAAATTTTGAGAGCAAGACTATGGTGGCTTACTATACATAAATATTCAAAGGAACATTGTAGGAATTGTGATGTATGCCAAAGAGCAGGGAAGTCATCTCATAGAGATGAGATGCCATTGATGCCACAGTTGACTTTACAAGCCTTTGATAAATGGGTTATTGATTTTGTGGAACCTATTAACCCACCAGGAAAGAGAACTGACTCGAGATACATCATTACAGCTACAGATTATCTAACCACGTGGGCAAAAGCTAAACCAGTGAAGGATTGTAGCGCAGTTGCAACAGTGCAGTTCATTTTTTAGAATATCTTGACAAGGTTTGGATGTCCAAATATTCTAATGAGTGATCAAGGAACCCATTTCCTGAACAAGACTATTGAAGCCCTGACAGCAGAATTTCAGATCTACCATCAGAAGAGTACACCATATCATCCACAAGCTAATGGCACCGTAGAAGCCTTTAATAAAGTGTTGGAGAATGCATTAACCAAGCTATGCAATACAAACAAGGATGATTGGGATCTCAGAATACCAACAATATTGTGGGCATATAAGACAACTTGTAAAAAGTTGATAGGTCATACACCTTTCAAGTTAGCATATGGACAGGAAGTTGTCATTCCCATGGAATACATAGTACCAAGCTTGAGAATTGCAGCATTTACAAACATGGTTGCTGCTAAGACAATGGATGAAAGACTATTACAGTTAATTGGATTGGAGGAAGACCGCTTCATTGTAGGCTTTCACCAACAAGTGCAAGAAGATAGAGAAAATGTATCGCATGATAGATGCATCAAGCACAAGTTCTTCCAGGTAGGAGACTTTGTCCTCCTTTATGATAGCAAATTTATGAAATTTCCTGAAAAATTCATAATGAATTGGTTAGGACCATACATTGTCAAACATGTTACTATTGGTGGCGCAGTATAGTTAGCCACATTACTTGGAGAAAACTTACATTGACTTGTCAATGGGAGTAGATCAAAGCCTTACATGGATGGCCCTACTCCTACAGGCAGAAGTTAAACAACGCAATAAATTTTAAGTGTCAAGTGCAGTTGAAATTAAATACTAAAACAGAGAAGAGAGTCTGCACACAACAGTTTTGTTATAATACGAAGTCTACAAGATTTGAAGATGTATTATGAAGCACACATCGCAAAACAAGTTGCGAAGTTCAATCAAACGAAGGAGTTAGTGTTGCAAAGTTCAATCAAAAGAAGGGAAATGTGAAGTGAGCCTCGCCGCTCACCTAACCGTCAGCGAAACTAGAGAAAACTAGTTGTTATAGTTTTGTTCGAAAACTAGCTGTTATACAGTACTTTTGGGAAACCGGATTTTTTCGCTTTAAGGCATATTTGTCCGTTGAAGACACATTTAATGAAAGGAAAGGACCAATATCTAAGCAAGATTTTGCCAACGGACATAGCATTTAATGTTAACTTAGTTGTTTTTGGGCACATCTTAGTAGAGTTGTGGCTATAAATAGCAAGGATCGCATAGTTACCGGTTTTATCGTGACTTTTAATTTTTACCGCAAGTAATTTCTGAGTTTTTACCAGTTAAGAACAGAGCATTCCAACAGTTTATGTCTGAGCAAGAAATCCTACAGGAGATATTAAGGGAATTCCAGTAATCTGGTCTAGAAGGAGTTATGAAGACTCCTATAAAGAAAACAGCTCAAGAGAAAGGTGGTACCTCTAGAGCCTCACCGTGGAATGCACTAGAATAGAAACATAAGGATAAGCAAAAAGCCACAGAGCAAGAGAAACCGAAGCCTGCAGAAATTCTGAAAGAGTATCCACCAAAGCGACCTCGCGAGAGGCCGATTCTGCCGATACCCGAGTACATCCTTCCGCGAAGAGATGATGCGCTGGTATTAATACTGAAAAAGAATCCACAATATGAGATCTCGTTGCCTCCGATGTCAAGTCATGTTTGGGAGAAGGACGATTTGCTAGGAAAGATTCCTGAAGGAAAGTTCGTGGATCACGATTTGTTGCACGCAACTAAGTATCCACGGTTTCAACAAGAACAATACATGTGTAGACACTTTGAGGAATCCACTAAGCAAACAACAATTCAAGCACAAGACTGGATTGCGCCATTGCAATCCTCGGGATTCAGTTGAATTTACTGAGAATTCCACATTTTGACCGAAGTCCGGAGCTTACAGCAGTTGCGCGTACATTGTTGTCATGCATGCACCAGGGATACTTGTGGTTAGACCGCAAGATCAACATCAACATCGACCTCATCTACAGAATTACGCACTTGAGAAAACGAGGCACTGACCCTGCAACAGAATTCGTAGGCAAGAATAAAAACAAAGAACTCGCAAGGAGGATGAAGAGAGAATTTGGCTTGGTAAAAGGAACATGTGGCTATCAAAAGAATCAAATCAAGGATGTTGTCACGTGGTTCACAGTACAATTGCTCGCAGGAAAGGTACTAAGGAAATGTAGACCGACAGAAGTGTCGGCTGCTGCGATCTCCTTAGATGTTAAGGCTAAGGATAGACTACAATTCAATTGGGCAAGTTACCTATTCAACAAATTCCTCGATGATCTAGCGGATGTGCAAGACAACGGATATCAGTTTCACTATAGCTAGCTGATAGTCATGATCGTATTCGTGGGCTGGAAACAGCCAAAGTACCAACAAATTGTACCAGTGTTCACTGGAGACTGTCGTGGACCCTGATATGCGAACATGTGGAGTAATTCAAGGACAAAAAGGAAAAGAGTGAACAATGTGTAGTTGCACACATTTTATGAGCAGCTATGCGAAGTGATCAAGCGCACTTTGTGTATCCCTAAGGGAATAACAACAGCATATATCCGAAAGATGAGATTCAAAGTGGGCCTCCACTCCATCTTCATACATCCTAGAGAACCAGCAAACCCAGAATGGTATGAGGGTCAATATCAGCTGGATGAACAGAAGATTGACCTCATCATTGAAGATTGGCCGCCCGAATGGAAAATTGATGCGCCAGAAACATTGATCATGACATCTGAGGAAAGCGACATCCAAGAGCAAGGAGAAGAGCAAGATCAAGAACAAGAACAACAACAAATTGTTGATTTTTCAGTAGGAGAAAAGAGGAAGAACCTGGACATAGAGGTGTCGGAGGGATCGAAAAGAAAGAAGCAGAAAGCGAGTAAAACTCCGCTTGAGGCAAAGTTGCATGATGATGACTATGGCTGCATCGCAGCTAGAGTCCACGATCATATTGAATAAATGCTCGCAATAAAATACAGTAAGCAAGAGCAACTTCAAGCAAGCATGGAAGAGAGCCTCGCAGAACTGAAAAGTATGGTGGCGAGAGTAGAGCAAGTACAAAGAGATCTCATGAAGGAATCAGACTCCAAAGATAGATCAGAGGAGTCAAGCCGAAGAAAAAGAAAAGCACTTGCACTAACGATGCAACCTTGGTTAGTGCGCATAGAGCCGACGAACGTGATATTCCCATCCGATGAAATCACTGAAGATGCGAAGCAGCTCGCACACTTAGATATTAATGTGGGAATGTTACCCATTGAAGGACTACATGATCTACATCTGCAAGTTGTAGAAGAAATTAAAGATAGAGATGATCTCTTACAACCAGCATCTGAAGCTAAAAAAAGGTTATAAAGAGTTCGGGAATGAATACAGAGCAAAGACCAATGAGCTAGCAAATGCTCATGAGAAGAAGAAGAAGCTGAAGAAAGCCATGGCGGAAGTCTATGTGAAGATCCCAGACTTCGAAGAAGAACCTAAAGTAGAAGCGACCATTGTTAAGATTGGTGTTGCAGTAGACAATCTCAAAGCAAAAATGGAAGATATAGAGATTGGTTACAAAGTAAAGATCGCAGACTTAGAGTCTAGGCAAAAACCTAGCACTCCGCTAGAAGTAAAAGAAGCAAGAGTTGAAGACCTGAATACTTCAACAGAGAACATCTCTGCAGAAGTTGCAAGGTGTTGGGATTTGCTAGAAGAAGTGACTAGGCATAGGCCACACTGCAAGAAGACCCGGACTTACAGAAAATTCAAGATGAATTCCAAACGAAGCAAAAGGACCTCGACACAATGAATGCGGCTACGAAGGGTTTTCCACCAAGGAAAAGAATACAGAAGTTCGCAGAAACAAAGGAACTTCAGAAGGAACTGAAGGCATTAAGAATGAAGGAAGCTGAAACTTCAGCAAAGTTGCAACCTATGCAAGAAGAGGCATTGACACTCTCTGAAGAAATTGAGGTGAAGCTGCAAGAGCTTCGCACGACAGAGAGCACGGTAAAGGACCAAATGCAAGAACCAATATCCGCGATGTTGCTCGACACGGTGAAAGAGTACGAGCAAGAGACTAAGGAGGTTGTTGCGAAGCTTACCGCAACATATCAAGAGTTTGCAGCGAAGATGAACACATCAAGTGCTACGAAGTTAAAGAATCCCAGTGTAAGTGGCTCGGGGATGAGCCACAAGTAAGTGTTAGGGGCATGTTGGGTGCAACCCAAGTAAAGGAAGTTTTGAACGCAAAGTACAGTTAGGCGAGGCCTGACATTGACCAATTTTGGAGACAAGCGACTCTGCAAATACCGGGAAGAGGGTATGGAGCGAAGTGCAGTCAACAGGAAAGGACCTATTCCCTTAGTAAATACGAAGTACTAAGGACAGCCAGAGATGGTTGAATCAGTTAAAGGCCGAGCGACGACCTGACTGCTACAGGAGCAGAAAGTAAAGAAGTGGAATGGTGTAAAGGACACGCCACTGCAGAAGTCGAAACTGTGCCTGTCAGAGAAGCGTCGGAGTCAAAAGAAGCGGCGTTGAAGGGACAGCGAAGTTAAAGCTAAGCGTGGTCTACAGGAGAACCACGCGGGGTTTTTGGGTTTTGGGTACTATGGGGGTTGGCCCATAGTTATTGTAATATGTGACATTCGGGCACATCTATATATAAGGGTAATTTTGTATAAGGAAGGGTTGGTAGGTTGGTCTTTTGTTCCAACAACCAAGTGTTGTAGTTGTTTTAATTGTAGATCTAAACTGAGAGAGAACAAACTCTACAGTTGAGTGCGTAGAGATCTGATTGTAGAGGAGAGTCTGCAACCGAGTGTGCAGACTGGAACAGTTACCCTTCCAAGTAATATAAGAACAGTTCATATGGACGTAACTCCCGCTTGGGAGTGAACCATGTAAATCTATGCATTGTGTATGAGTTTATGGCATGTTTTGGGTTCATATTATTATATGTTTATGTATTTTCTTTCATGTGTATGTGAATGGAAATCGTATGTTAAGTAAATGGAACACAGGTGTATGAATGTTGCGAAGTAACACTAAGTATGATGAATGCGTAGTTAGAAGGGTAAAGACGGCAGTGATTCAGCGTAGTTCTGTAGGTTGTTGGTAATTGCGAAGTGCGAAGTCACGAGTTGATATTGTCTTGTTAAGTATATGTTAAGGAAGGGACATGTTGCAAGGTCTTTAACCACATCCACACATCACCACGGTTGCAGAAACCTGATTCTGTAACCCCCCATTTTTGTTTCGGGTGAGACTTCAGCCTGTTTACAGGTTGATGCCGAAAGGGCCAGTGAAAGGGGTTTTGTTGTGTCTGCAATAACTTCGCCAAACCCGGGTCAGCCCAAAGAGGTTAACCAACAGCAGATGTTTAGGTGTCTAATGAATGTATTCAAGTGTCATATTCCCTCCCAACTCCCTCCTTCCACAATTCGAAACCATTTGGGGTCATTTGGGACAGTTTGGGGTTTCACTAGTCCAAGGTTCGAAAATTGGTCAAATTGAATAAACTTTCAAATTATGGATATTACAGTAGTATCAGAGCATGGTCCTTGCACCTGTGCTTTAATGTCATCCATTTAATAATAAGTGGCAGCGATGTCTTACTATTATGATGACTCATATGAGTACAATTCTTATGAGCAGTATGAAGAAGAATGTGAATGGTATGAGGAAGAGGTGTCATCATGCAGCACTTCTTACAATTTCATAAGGAATGAAGGTTATTCATATGACCCTATGTCTGATGAAGATGAATGTTTCATACCACCAAAGGCTAATCCTATGAATGAATTAAAAATATTATGAGCAACATGTAAAACCTTGCCTCAACAATATCAAGCATATCTTGATTGAAGGGAGATATACAAAAGGACATTCCTTTTGAAGACAATGTCGATTGGGTGTTTGTATATAGACCCAAGAATGAAGATGTAGAGTTAGTGAAATAGGTAAAGCAGAAGAAACATTACATGAAGAGGGTCTAAAGTCACTCCCAAGTGACTGAAAAATGATGAAGAAACATCAAATGAGCATGAAGAAGATTCCATTGAAAATACTGAAGATCATTCTGAGAAACACTCTACTTTGGACATGAATCAAAGAGCATATGTTGATGGATGTTTGAACTGTGAAGGAGTACCTCCTGATGGGTGCTCACACCTTGGAGGAGGCACATGATCTCACAATACTTGGACCATCCAATTATGGAGAAATGCATTAAAAAGTTTGATGGGTAAGAGTTGCAAAGAGTTAAGGTTGGTTCACAATTCTTCACCCCCTACCTTCTTTTTCAGCCACATCAATTGGGAATGAAAATTGGGTGAAAGGTTTTTTTTCTAATGGTGCCACATGAGGAGTATGAAACTCCTCTCTCTCATTTTGATGATGACATGACTAGAGCACCTTATTATTTACATTTGCAACAGCATCTTTTGTTACCTTATGATGATACATAGCTATATGGATGCACCTATGATGTTCACTTGAGTCACTTGAAGACTTGTGATTTTCTTGGCTCCTTGTTTAGTTCATTTGATGTTGGAGGAACTTCATCCAATACTTGGGTGAAGAAATATATGGTTGAAACAAATCATTATTGGCAACATCCTTCGTTATTTCTTGATGATACACATATTCATGGGTGTCTTGATAAGATTTCTTTGAGCCAGTTGAAGTCTCCTTGGTTTCTTTGCTCCTTACTTTGTTCAAATTTTAGTGGAGGTTCATCATTCACTTCTTGCATGAAAGAACACATGGCTGATTATTTTGTTGCATATTACATTCTTTTGGAGCAGCATGGACATATTTTATTGTTGGATGATTCCTACTCTTTTGGTGATGAGACATGGGACTTTCACCCTTGTCCTTCGAGCTTCAATGGTCTCACTCTTGATTCTTGTGTGCATTTGGCACATGAGGACTATCTAGTTGGCTCACTTTGAGGATATGTATTTCATGATGGAGAGTCTCTCTTGGTCTCAGCCCAACCTTGAAGAAGTTCACATTTTGATGCAGGGGCCCTCAAAGTTTCAATTGTGCAATGGAAATGTTGAACTTCCAGTGTGGTTGTATGATATTTACATCATTCCTTGCATTTTTCATAGTGATGAATTTTTATTGTTGTTACTGATGTTTGGAAAGATGCAGATGAGACAATGGGATCCTAGCATTCTTTGGAATGTTAGTTTTCCAAATGTGACACTACCACTCAAATATTTGCAACTAAGGCAGTGGGATCTAGGCAATCTTTTGCCTACAAGTTTTTGTGGTAGAGCATGCCTATCTTTTGGAATGCAACACAAGCCATGGGATCCCGACATTGCTTGTTTTCAGTTCATTTGGAATAGTACCTTGGTTGTTGGCTTGATGGAGAAAGTTAACCTTCATTTCATTGAGTTCATTTATGAGTATTGTTTTAGTTTCTTTAGTTGGACTCAGTTTTCATATGCTTGGTGTGTATGGAGTTTAGTTGCAAATATTTCTCACCATGCATACTACATGATCATTTGGGACCTGGGATCATTTTTGGTCTCATTGGTTTCAATTTTTTGGGGCAGCAACTAGGATGGGAGATTGAGTCACCACTTGAGAAGGTGATTGTAATCAGAGTAGTGCAACAACAAGCATGGTGGTTCCTCTCTAAAATTTTCATGGAATCTTGAAAACTCAAAATTGGGAAACTCAGTGGCAACTTCAAAGAATTATATAGTGAGAAAAGGGGTTGAAAGTTCAGAAAGGGTTTCCAAAATATGAAAGAGTACATGAGTGCCACTACTCAGAGTTTCGGAAGGAAAGTTTTGGAAGCAAAATTTTGGAAGGAAAGTAGGTTCTTTAACATCCATGTTTGAAATTGCTTGAGGACAAGCAATATTGGGTGGGGAGGACGATCATGTCCCAATTAAATGATTTTGAGATAAATAATTAAGTTGGCCTACCCAATTCCTAAGGGTTATGTGGAAGGATTAAAATATTGACATTTAACCCCAAGGTCTATAGTTTCTCATGAAAATTCAATATTCTAAATTGATGATGGAAAAATAGGCCAATAAATTATGGAATAAATGTTAAATGCTCCAAAATGAAGTGGCATTAGGTCCTAATTGGACTTGGGGGCGCATAAGTGGACATGTGGGGTCCACATGAGAGAATATTCATTCTTTAAACATGGAGCCATCCCCAAATTCGAGTTGGAAGAGAAGAGATAACATTCATGAAGAAAGAGAAAGAGTCATAGGGCTAAAAATAGGCAATGACAGATTCTATGACAAGTATTATGACACTTATGACAGATTCTATGACACCTATGACACTTATGACATATTCTATGACATCTATGACAATGTAAGAGCTAAAAATAGACCAAGAGGGTACAAGAAAGAAGTTACACATCTCAAAAACATCCGAAAGATTCCCCAATTCAAATTCATGGAGGAGTTGGAGACAAAAGATGAGCCGTGTCAGTAGAGCCAATAAAGGGTCATAACCCCCACTAATTCAAATTTCATGAGTAATTGGAAGATAATTTGAGTTCTAAAGAGGTAAATGAGCCAACTAAAATTATTAAAAGGAGGTCAAGTCGAAATATAGCAGTTTTTGGTCATTTGTTATTTGCATCTTTGCAATTTTGGAGCGCTTCAAGCTTGTCCTTGCACGGTGGATGTTCATCCTCCCTACCTTATAACCAATTTCGAGGGTGTAAGATTCCCATCCAAATTGGTTGATGGAGAGGTCATTCAGAACTCTCAACGGAGCTTCATGGAGATGTTTTGATGCAGGTTCAACCCCCATCTGAGTTCAAGTTCATATTCTCTCATTCTTCTCTATTCTCATTCTACTATCTTTCTCTCAATGTTCATGTAAAGTGAGAGAGCGCACTCTTGTTGCATATAGATAATGGAAAGTTGTTGTTTCAACCTTATGAACTTGTCAAATAGATGCATAACTCTGTAATGGATAGATCATGAGAGCCACAGCTCAAAACACTAAGCACTTCATGTACTATTTATCCAAGTAACATTGATATTCGAGTTAATTTCCTCTTTTCTCTCAATGTCATGTACAAGTGTGATGACGCACTTCTTGTTGCATCTAGCTAATGGAGGATTGTTATTTCGACCTTATGGAGATGTTAATTGCTGCATAAATCTGTAATAGACATATCATGAGAGCCACAGCTCGAAATACCAAGTACTTCATGTGACATTTCCCATTAAAACTGAGATTCAAGCCATTTACCTCATAGTATTTTCATGGTGATTTTGGGATGATATTGCACATGTTTTATATCAGATCTTTATGAGATTTTTGTCTATGTTATGAGCTACATATGGAGTTAAATTGATGGCCCAGATAATGTATGCAAACCCTAAAGTGTTCCTATAGTTTGTGACACAAATTCAAGGCCCTTGTCTACCATTTTCACCCAAATTATATACTCTAGTAGATATTGTCCTTTGGGAAGACCTATTCGACCCTAAAACCTGATATAATGCTGCACACATGTTGTCATTGATGTCCTATAATAGAGCCAAGTTTCAGACAGAAGATTAGTTAAGTCCGTACAGTGTTTGGAAAGACAAACAGTGGCTGACCTAGGGGGGATTTCCACCAATCCAATTGACTACTTTTGTCCTGAATCTTCTCTCCTTGTAAATTGCAGACCATGGATGTGTATAGCAGATGTTTGGGTGTCTAGTGAATGTATTAAAGTGTCATATTCTCTCCCAAGTCCCTCCTTCCACAATTCAAAACCATTTGGGGTCATTTGGGACAGTTTGGGGTTTCACTAACCCAAGGTTCGAAAATTGGCCAAATTGAGTAAACTTTCAAATTAGGGATATTATAGAACACAGATCTTAAATGGAATCATCACTGCATGTGATGCAATCCACACCATGAAAAATTGTCACTAACCATTGGAATGATAATCAAGTTTGATATGTCTAAAGCCTTTGACAAACTCAATTAGTCCTTTATTAGGAATATACTGGAATCCTTTGGATTTTGTAATGAATGCATCAGAATGGATGATGAGTATGATCAAATTTGCATTTTCCTCTATCTTGGTCAATTGCTCATCATCTTATCCCTTCTCTCCCAAGAGGGTCATAAGTCAAGTCAACCAACCCCACATGGCAAAGGGCTTAAGTCATAACCTAACCAACATTAGAGAAGACCAAAAATTCAACGGTTGCTTCTCCTCTCAATATCACGTGGTGACTTGACATCTACAATGACACTATGTTGTTGGGAGTCGCCTCCCTCGTAGAAGTGAAAGCCTTGAGGTCCAGTTAACACTTTCCTTTCGGCTTCAGGTAGGCAACTACACAATGTCAACTTTCCTTTTAATAATATTTTATTTATAAAAATACACTTCATATTTTAAAAAACTATACCAACATTAATCATAAATTATTAAACATATTTCAATGTTGAGTCATGTGCAAAGGAACAACATGTGCACGAGAGCGAGGTGGTTCGACAGTGGAGACTAGAGAGCGAGGGCGAGGTGCACCGCGCAAGCAACAAAATACATAGTTCGAGGCCTGCTGCATGAGAAACAGAGTTCGACTCTCGAGTTTGACAATGGAAGCACTGAGCAGCGACAGGTAACTGGGTAGAATCGCACTTGCAGAGTAGAGGCAGCTTCTGACAATGGCATTGGTGCAGTCTTCAGTTAGTCAACAGAACCGGAACGGTGGGCGGCTAAAATCCTCAAGCGCAAGCGATGAGCTAGGGCTTACGAATTTCAACGATTAAATTCGGCACTCCCTGAAATTTGCCGATTTTCGAATTTTAACCTTCAAAATTGATGACTTAGCTTTTTATATTAGTTCATGTTTAAATTTAACAATTGCTACATATCTAGTATGTGTGTATGTATTTACGATTGATTGTGTGTATGTGTCAGTATATGTCTATCTATACATTCATACATGCGCATAATAGCATATGCATGTAAGGGTTGCTTGCATGTACAGCGTAGATATGTCTATATGTTGTTAACATGCAGTTCATCATTTTAAGTTAAGCAAAGCTAGAAGCAAAAGAATGCAGACAGTTTAGATGTCTATAGTGGAAAGTGCCAGAAACATTTCTGCACAGAAAGAAAACCCAGAGCATTGCTAAACGACAACAATTAGTTTAAGTTTTGCATCAGATAACTTAATGTCACTTGGAAATTTATGTTCCCACATGTTTATGCAGATATTATAAGCTGACTGATAACTATTTAAAGCAGGCAAAGGTTGCAGGAACAAAGACCATTGAGATAATTGCTAGAAACAGTCCAAACGTACTTGCAAAATATTTATGAAAAATGAATGCATGTAAAGGCTTTGGCTTAAACTGACCAAATGGAAAGTTGCATAAAAGCCTAAATGAAAACCCCCGGTTAATATTATTTATCATCACCATGGGGCTAAATACTGACCTATCTTGTTTCACTTTCCTTTAGTACGATGCAACAATACATAATCAAAATTGCACACAGTACAATTAACAGTTTTGAAGAAATAATAGAGCAATATTGAATTAATTTTCATAGGGATTCAGTGCCATCAGAATCATTAGATGATAGTTACAGGCTTCATCATTTCTGGCCAGTCACAATGGACAGAGCAAGCATTCTTATGTGCACCAATGATCAGGAACATCGAGCATAACTTTTGCAATCCAAAAACAGGAACCTCCCTCCAAGGAAGCATGTGCAATAGTCCATAAGGATATTGGAGGATAAGTTCATATACAAGAGCTCATGAATAAAAGGTCATCTTATTCAATCTCATCTCTAGTAGACTTATGTCTTCATACAATATTCCAGGAAAGATGCAAAGTAATATAGGTAAAAAAGTAAATCTCTACGATCAACCAACCGCCGATATGCAGGCCATTCTGTCACTTGAATTCCAACCATTGGTATAATTCTACTTACAAAAGAATGGTTGATAAAGAATACATATTCAAAGATCATAAAAGGGACTTATACCGTGATGTCTGCGCGCTTTGATTTCACATTTGTGATTTCTGAAGAAGTGGAACTGGTGAACTTCAGAACTGAATAATTGTCAGATAATGATATAGGTTGCTGTGGATATGGGGTTGGGGGTGGGGTGAGAGTGCGCTGTGCTGGTAGTGGAGGAAGTGAGTTGTATCTGTACTCGTCACCATTCAAACTGTACAGAAAAAAATGCAAAGATTTAGTTTCAAAACTAAAATGGTGAATATAAGAACAACCTGTCAAAAGTGGTTAATAATCATCAAACCTTGCATAGTTCCGAATCAAATCATCGTCATTGGATCTCTGTCTTGAATGATATACTTTCGTAGTGGCAGTAGGGCTAGCCCATGTCTGCTGCACTGGTAGATCCTCTGGAAAATATCTTCTCTTGATCAACTACATTAAGTTTCAAAGAAAATTTGACATTAGTATGCATGTAAATTGACATCCACGGTACTCTAAAACTCAATAAAAGGTTTAAATTAATGCAGCAACAATTAGCCACTATATAGGAAATACATACAGTAACAAAAAACCTGTTAACTGCTTCCTTGTCCAAACGACCTTCTTTAGCAGCCTGTGAATGAATAAGAAATAAAAATTCATTCAGCTTTGTAACTAACCAAGAGGATCCCCAAAGCAACCAAGAGGGCTTGACAAAAGGAAAACCACTTTGTGCTCTCATAGAACTCAAGTTTAGAGAAGAAAATAGTTCTTACTGCAATAAGACCTCCACTCCCTGGGAAGCTTTCAGTTAAAGGAAGCTCTTCACTTGGAGGAAGCAAACCCTGCTTCTCAACCCACTGGCGAGCAGCATCAACAAGATTGCTGCTGCTGCCTTTCCCGCCATCCTTTGGTGCAATATCAGCTTTATTACCTATAACAAGGAATGGAACCGGAATACCAGCTATATTGCTTAGACCCAGAGGAGCTGAGAATGTTCCCATGGTAGCAATTTCTGCAGCCCATTTCTGCAAGTTTGTTTTTGTTTTCCGCTGAGATAGGTCATGGACAAATATAATACCTGTTTACAAATTTTCAAAATACAACAGCTGGCCTTCCCTGAGTCAGTCTGGCTGAAAAAACAAAAGAATAAAAATGATAAACTCTGAAACAAAATAAGCAGTACTAATACAGATTCACAGACATTACACACAACATACATCAGAAAATCGCAACATGGTCTGATTCAATCCAAGCTAACTCTGCCTTCATGACTGTTATTGTTCCAAAACAGTATATGACGCAATAATATTCAATAACAAAGCATATTAACCACTTTAAAAAAGCATAGCTGTTAATAATACCAAAGGAGTTTTGGTCATTAAAATTCCATGATACTTGACATGTCATACTTGACATGTCACGTAATCCTGTCTATCTTGACCAGCCCACTGCTATATGAGGTCACTGCCGTATAAATCATTTAGTAGACCTTCCTGACTGTCTTGAAGGAGTTTGTTTTACTTCTTTGCATTGTACATGCATTTAAATAACCATATAGCCTCCTTTACGATTCTTGGTCTACCCTAAAACCATCTGACATTCAAGGTCTTTTTAATTACAGTAAAAGTGTCTTATGACAGTTGGATGGCATGTGGAAACTGGACTCCTACCAGGTGTTCAGACTGCAACTAGACCTATACAGGCTGACACAATTGGTCATTTAAGGGCATTTTAGCTGAAAAATAACGATACTGCATCAATCTGGACATTGCAAGTTGCAACATATCAATCTCAATAAAAGGCCAAAGAGAGACTCAACCTGCTGCACTAAAGACCAAACTTTCAAGATTCAAGGCCAAAGAGAGACTCAACCTGCTGCACTAAAGACCAAACTTTCAAGATTCAAGGCCAAAGAGAGACTCAACCTGCTGCACTAAAGACCATTTTAATTTAGAAGCTGTTGCTAAGGCACCTTTTAGCCTTTGTCTCCTTACTCTGGGACCTATCCTAAACCCTCTACATTTATGTTGTGCCATCTTATTTTATTAAATATTTCAACGATTTTTGCATGGCATGACAGCCTTTACGGAGTAAGCAACAATGATCAACCTTTTCTTTTCCTGCAGGGCCTCTTGGGGATTGTAAAAAATACAAACATGCTTGTGCCATGTGTTAACAGTTACAAGTTACAACACAACTGTACCTTTTGTTGTAAAATGCAGGTAGTTGAATTAGAAACTGAAAAACTACAAAATAATAAAACAAATAAGCATACTTGAATCCCATGTGTTTGATGGAGAATCCTAGTCTGTGAAAGAACCTAGTCCACAAGACCAGTAGAATGGAGGGACACTGTTAAAACTTAAAAATAGATATTCTTTTTTCCTGACCAATCTTACAAAGCTATCAGAGGACTATCATACTCATATCTCCTTGAACAGATTAAACTCGTATGAAGACTAGAGAATTTCCACTTGAACCATATACCCAAAACATCTAATAATAATAATAGGATTGGCCAGTCTACGCACATAAAAATGAAATGAAATGAACTTATATTAATGACCACTATTCACCAAAAAAGGTCATGGGGCTCATATATACAGAAAGTAACAAGCAAAATAAACAGTGCTTTGGGCATCTCCTCCCCAAAAGTTAATAAATAACAAATGACAGTAACAAATAAAAGTGGGGTTAAACATAGAATGGGTAAACTGTCAACAAGGCAGTAAAGTACATCCTTGGGGACGAAGACAAAACAGTCATAAGTCGATGTTTAAACTAGAAGAGGAGTTTGTATTCCCATCAACTGTTCTGAAGTCACCAATACTGAGCATGATAATGTCCTCTAGATAGTCGACTAGACCAAGAGGAGCCGACAAACCTAAGGGCGGAGATTGGAAGCTCTGCACAGAATCTCTCCTAACATCCAATGTTAGAAAACTCCTAGAAAAGAGAAAAACCCTAATGACACCATATTATCAATGAAAAGTATGTTAAGCATGAGAGGAAGCAACAATCCCTCTATGTCGAGTTCTCAAACTAATATGTTGAGTTGTCTATGGGGCACTATCTAACCAATGTGCTACCATTCTTGCCAATATCTCCAATATCCACATGGCACTTGACACTCAATGGCCAAGATGGATCGATACAACAATGCAATCAATCTAGTAGATCTAGAGGAGCAATGCAATGCCTACTATCTGTAAACAACCACCTCCCTGATAAACAAGGCTAAGCATCTCTAGTAAAAGGATAATTGGAGAAGGTAGAGTGGTATCCCCCTAAGTTCCCCTAAAGACAATGAAATCTTCCTTGAACCTTGTAATAAATGGAACACCTGCAAATGGAATGTTCCTAATCCTCAACCTCATGTAGGCAGCATATTTTGCAAGTTCTATCTTGCTAAGGAATAAGGAGGTTTACCTCAACTTGCAACTAGTGAGAAAACGCACTTATTGATAAATGCTACCTTGAGACAATCTATAATCTATAAAAAAATATTACCTTAAGACCAAGTGACCAATGCTACCTTAAGACAATCTATAATCTATAAAAAATGTTTTGCATAGAAGGCTAGCTTAGGAATAAGAGGTTGAAAGATTGAAACCCAAGTAACCTAAATAAATTATTGATAGATGTCTTCCTTTGTCACCCTATAAATCTCCCCTTTTACGAGGAAAAGGTGAGGAGCATCTAGAGAGAACCTAAAGGGGAGGATGGGTAAGATGATCAATTAAGATATTCAAAAACTATTAGTAAGACTCGGATTACCAACATCACCTTCACCTCGATTGACCATAAGAGGCCATCTTGAGGATAAAAATAAATGTAACGAAATGTCTATGTGCACTTAAACACATCCATGCAGTGAAGTAGCAAACATGATACATTCATGATACTAAACTACACAGGTACTTTCATTATAACAATGAAGTTTTCACCATGAAACCTCACATTCTCATTCAACTAGCATGCAAAATCACAAAGTATGGAGAGCATCAACATCTATAATATGGTCAATCAGATACTAGACTTAGGGATTAATAATGGCACTTCTGACTTTATGTTATTTTGTGTTGTATTTCACTTTATTGTGTTTCTTGGTCTATCCCACATTCATAATATGGGATTGACTAGACCTAATTGTAACCCTTTATACGAAAGCTTTCGATTTCTCAGCTATGCAATACATTACGATAACTCTTTAGAGTTATTCTAGGTTTCTTTATGTGCTCAAGTTCCGTAATATCGTATCAGAGCTCGGCTAGAGACTCGGAGACTGTGAGAACGTGAAGACCTAGGGAATGCTGCTGGCAGAGACTTATTGAGGGGTCACTAACATAGCACATCAAATAACCAAAAGGGTTTTCAGTTTTTACCGAAAACAGGAACTATTAAAGCTTTTTAATTTCAAAGCAAAAATAAATGGAACCCCATTACTTGAGATTCCACACAAAGAAATTATTTTTTTTAGAGAAACCTTATGCTCATCGTACAGCAGCCGCCATAGCAATCGTCATACGGCCATACAATCTTGCATGTGTGAGCAGCCGTCGGCTGTACGTATATGCCTTACAGCAGTGTATGAATTCATTTTTTAAATTTTTTGTGTACAGAATTGATTTTAGTGTTGTATGATTCTGTACATATGTCAATTAATCATACAGATAAATTGTTCGACAATCACACCATACATATCAGTGATTTTTGTATGGATTCAACCATATTTGGTGCAGTCAACTGTACACTGTACAGATTCAATTTCCCCTAAATGGATTAATCAATTTTTCCCTGTACAAATTTCTTCAGCTGCAATTAAACCATACAGCTGTACGCAACAAACTTACAACCACCCAGCCAGAATTTCACTATACAGATGACCAATTGAGTCAATTTTGGACTGTACAGTCAATTGGTGAAATTCTCCTCTTATTTGTCCAATTCAGCAAATTTAAGAGCAGAATGGATCTGTTCTTAGGTGAATTGATGCCCACATTTCAAGCTCTGGATGTTTTAGCTACTGATTTTGAGTTTTACAGCAGATTTACGGAGAAATTAACTATTTTGGTGCTGGTTTGTATCAGATCTGACTGTCTTTGAGTTCTTTGAGAGAAAATCTGTCTAGATTTGTGTGTTTTACAGCTAATTGAGTGCAGATCAAGGGTTTACAAAGCTGATTTTAGCTGTTTGTGAGCAGATTTATCAGAAATCTGAGCATTGATCAACAATATGTGGCTGCTACAGTGATTGAGAGGCATACAGTGGTTTGAGAAGTATATTTCAGCATTTTACGATGTTTCGATATTTTTTAGTGCATTTGTGACTAAAAATTATGGCCTCTTTGACCAACATCATGTTGGAAGCCAGCCAGAGGTTCTCTAGCAAGAATTGCAAAACGTGGAAGCAATGTATGTTGGCCATTTTTTAGTAATTACAAAACGTGGAAGCAATGTATGTTGGCCATTTTTTAGTATTGATGCTTGGCTAATATCATCTTAAGTATTGATACCCACCCCACAGTTGCAGGCAAATACCAGGACAAATTTGATGAGTGAGACAAAGTAGTAATGTTGCTTAAGTTGTCTATGACAGATGCTATACTTCCTGAGGTCTAAACTAGGAAGACTTGAGCAGCCATTTGGAAGCAATTGAAAGATCTACATGAGACCATAGTTTTAAAAATCGGTGAAATCGGAATCGAAATCGGCCGATTCACCGATTTAAGGCCAGACAGGTTCAAACCGGTCTCCAAATCGGATCGGAGGACCGGTTTGGCATTGAACCGGGCGATTCGGTATCAAATCGGTCGGTTCGGTACCAAACCAGTCCGGTCCACCGATTTTTGACAAAAATCGGCCGGTTTTTTGGTGTGGGCCAGTGGGCCATTAAAAAATGGTTTTTTAATTTATTTTTTTATTTCTAACCTATATCCCCATGGTGCTATAGTACTTGGTGATATTAATGGTAATGGTGCTATAGTACCTGGTGATATTAATGGTAATCTTAAGATATTAATGGTAATCTTAAATTCTTAAAGTAAAAGTGACATTCTCCTTATCTTTTATTTTCCATCCTTTTCTTTTATTTTCCATCCTTTTACTTAAAGTTTTAACATTACCATTAATTGTTTCAGGATGTTTGACAGTGGTTCCAACCTCATCGGACTTCATATGCAAAAAGTAGATTTTAGATCCCATTCAAAATTCAGCAGACTTAATAGTTTTCAGGATTTTAGGATTGCAAGGTTTCCACCAGATTCTATGATGTATGAGGGTATGGAATTGGCATTTAATCAAGAACATCAACCCCTATATGTACCTTGATGTTGGTAGTGTTGATTGTTGAATTCCTCTGTCATGACCTTAATAAAAATGTACTCTTCACTCATGCAAAATCACTTATCAAGCATCAAAAGCTTTTTCTACGTTATTTTAGCGATTGGATTAGGAAGTTTCATCAAAATTGTAGTGTGTTGAGTCGTTGACTAATGTCCTTGGGAGGATCAACTTTGAAATTCGAGTTAGAGGCAAGGGCTAGAGCCTAGAGGAGGGAGGCATAGGGTGCTATTGATGAATAGGATCCCAATATAGGCAATGATTTGTTGACATGTATGATTGATGATTTATATTTCGCATTCATTTTTGTAAATGTCTTTGCTAATTTATTAATTTAATATATATATATATATATATATATATATTGCATTTCCTCATTTCCACAATTTTGGGGGCTCACGTTTTCCCTGTTTCGAAGTTTCTCCGTTTCGTCCTCATTTCCCCGTTTCATGCAACTTAGGTTGAATCTATTCAAACTCTCGTACAACAATTTTGAAGCAAACATGTGCCTTTTATGACCTTTGCAGCACTAAAAAGTCATGAAATCACCTTAAAGGCTAAAAATAAATTGTGGGCAGTACTGTGGATGAAAGCAGCCCTAAACAACAAGTATAGGTGCTCTTTGGCCTTCAAACAACATGTCTGGGTCATAACAACAGTCCTAAAATCTTGAAAATGTTGTTTTTCTTTAAAATTTAAATATTTTATGTATTTTTGAGTAAACCGATTCATTAAATTCAAATCGGCCGATTTATGACCGATTCATTACCGATTCCGATTCCGATTCTGAATTGACCCTCAACCGATTCCGAGTCCGATTTCGATTTTTCAAACATTGCATGAGACTTAGGACAAGGGTTGAGCATTTTTCCTCAATAACACTATGTTCTCAATTACGATGGATTAGGGTGCCTCATTACAGAAGCACTTACTCAAGATAAAGCTAAGTCACCTAACACGAGGACACAGGACACGGAAATACGAGTATTCAACACGAGACACAACGAACCCAGAAACAAGACACAAGGACAGTTTTATATATATATATATATATACAAAGAGAGAGAGAGAGAGACAGACAGACAGAGAGACAGAGAGATCCAATTTTTTTGGAATCTAGAACATTTCAAAAATATTGATACAACTAGTTACTAACTACATGTAACATCAATGATGATCAAACACACAAGAATGTAGAATATTAAATAGTAAATACTATATATATAGACAAAGATCCAATTTTTTTGGAATCTAGAACATTTCAAAAATATTGATACAACTAGTTACTAACTACATGTAACATCAATGATGATCAAACACACAAGAATGTAGAATATTAAATACACATCATAAAATAGAAGTTTATAACATAGAAATTGAACCATGAACTGTAGTTTCCTCATTAAGTCATATGATCTAATCAAATATTGAGCCACTGATTGTAGATACTATAGGTGTGAATGCCAATGGCAAATAAAAAATAGGTTAGAATCTAGATACCAAAACCATAGATGGAAAAATGTCATAGCTCAAAGTCGTCACTAGAAGCACTTACTCAAGATAAAGCTAAGTCACCTAACACGAGGACACAGGACACGGAAATACGAGTATTCAACACGAGGCACAACGAACCCAGAAACAGGACACAAGGATAGTTTTATATATATATATATATACAGAGAGAGAAAGAGAGAGAGAGAGAGATCCAATTTTTTTGGAATCTAGAACATTTCAAAAATATCGATACAACTAGTTACTAACTACATGTTACATCAATAATAATCAAACACACAAGAATGTAGAATATTAAATACTATATATATAGACAAAGATCCAATTTTTTTGGAATTTAGAACATTTCAAAAATATTGATACAACTAGTTACTAACTACATGTATCAATGATGATCAAACACACAAGAATGTAGAATAATACACATCATAAAATAGAAGTTTATAACATAGAAATTGAAACATGAACTGTAGTTTCCTCATTAAGTCATATGATCTAATCAAATATTGAGTCACTGATTGTAGATACTATAGGTGTGAATGCCAATGGCAAATAAAAAATAGGTTAGAATCTAGATACCAAAACCATAGATGGAAAAATGTCACTATCAGGACTCAATAGCTTCCTTCTTCCCTTGTGAAATATCTCCATCCCTGTGAGGAGGGACTTTGTGTGAAGGCCCACCTTTGAGCCAATCATTATTGTAGTACTTGAGATTCAAAGGCTTACCAAGCAATGCAAAGGTGTGCAATTATTATCCCACCTGCTGATAATAATATCTTGTATGGTGATGAATAAGCTATATATTGATGTCTCGTACTCAAGGCACTCATTCTATAAAAGAATGGTCTTCACCGCCTCAATCATGGAACATGGAATCCCAATCCTCATAACTTATAAACATATCCTAAAATTAGTTGGTGCATGTCTACAACAACAAAGAAATGATAGTGCCCATGATCTTAATGGTAAGATCTACCCTATCCCACCATCATAATTTGATGGGTTCTAGGATTTTATCCACCTCCTTTTCTTTAACCAACAATGTGGTTCTAAGCTTCTCTGAACTAGGAGGTACATAACCTGTTGGAGCTTGTCAACTAGAGCTTGATACATCTCAATAAACAAAGGCGACTGTGCAACATTAGATGAAATAAAGTTGAGACAGAAAAAGAGCCCAATGGAAAGATCAATTTCCTCTTGCCTCTCTTGTTGAAAGATTTTGTCTATTGGACCACCACTTCGAGCTAACCTTTTTCTTGGTGGATGACTTGCAGTCCCACTCCCAAATCTGCTAGTAGGTTTCCTAAAGAATGGAAGAGGAGCCTCATTTTCTTGTTTCCTACTTATTGTTGCCACCTTACCTGAGCCAATTTTATCCTCTTTCCATTTCTTTTTTATTGGTAGCACTCACTCCTTTACATGGCCCAAGTCCACATTCAGTGGCCAATAGATGGCCCTTAACTCAGAAGTAGGTGCTCTTGTATGCATTAATGCAGAAACTACATGTCTAAAAAGCATTCCCCTTTCCCCCAAAAAGCTTTTCCCTAGGGCCTTGTTGTCTCGTTACATACTTCCACAATGAATATTTCTTTTCTTGAACTTATTGTCTTGCCACAACACAATTTCTTTTAGGATTGGAAGCAACTCCACTTGCAGCCAATGGAGCACTAGCAACAACAAAGATACATGAGTTTGGAAGAAGGGTGGTGTTATCACATCCATGTTAGTTGGAGCTACCATGCTGCAATTTGTGTGGTCATGGACCATACTACATTTTTTTTCCAGATCAGAGATCAGATGGCATTAGAGGGGGCATCTATTGTATTGAGAGTGCCCGGAGCAGAGATTGCAGAGGGGGCAGTATGTACTTTGACATTCCAGAGCTACTACAGAGCAGTGATTACAGTGTCCCTCTTCCTTGCCTAGCTTTGCATGACCCCACTGAGAGGGGTAACTTAGCCATATTATGATGAGAGCATTACAGAGTACAGCTGGTTTGCCACTTATTGCCCGGATACAGCAGAGATTGAGTTCTAGATCCACCTCCAGCAGCAAGTATATGGTATGGCAGGTATATCATTCTATGGTTATTGCTCATGTTGTTGCTTTGAGACTTGTTTATTTATGATAGTACATGGACTAGATGTATGATGTCTGATTTGGTGATCTTGTGCTTTATTGTGATACTTATGGCCCTTGGTGAGGTCAGTCCACCTTTTTCAGTAGACTCCTATATATGCACATTGGTTCCTGTCCCCATTATTGGTATAGACTTGGTCATTCATCCTTCTAGGAAGCTAACATTGGTTCCACCTGTCACTTCCTTCCACCCATCCGACTCATCCATTTTTTTTGTTCTTTCCCGACCTAGACCTTGATATGTGGCCTTGAGGACCCCTTTCCCCATTGACCCTTGAGTAAGCCATGACTCCCTGTTTCTTGTGCCTCGGCTCTTTAATGTGTGAGATGCATTCTCAAACCTGGGATTTACTCCTGTTGATTGCCCCCGATGTTGTAATGCAATATAGGATTGTGTAGACTCACCGAGTGTTCCCCATTAATCATCGAAGCATGCACACTTGCCACCTTTACTTTGCAGTATGAGCGCCATTGTTATATCTTATGAGATATGTATGAAGCCAGAAGGGCTATGAAATGTAATGAAATGTAAATGAAGCCAAAAAGGCTATCTGAAATGTAAATCAAGCCAAAAAGGCTAAGTATGAAAGTGAAATGTAAAGTCCAAGAAAGTGTTCTTCAACACACACGGACACAGGCTAGCCATATGTATCAGAGCTTCGTATTGGTTATTTCCTCACCTAGTCCTACGGGGCAAGAAGGCGGGATGGAGTAAGGGGCAGTTAATTCTAAGTGTCCCCTAGAGTCTCAAGTTACGATTTGTCGGACACCCAGTCAAGGCGGCTCTAGAAAAGATCCTCACGGAGTCTATTGAAGGCACGGATGTGAGTTGCAAGGTGTGTGTTAGATGATTAGTGGTGGTTTCCCTGCACTATATCCATTTGTGAGGCACCGCCCTTCCCTTGTGTTATCATGGTATGCTTATGTCATTGGCTCCCGCTTTCCCCGCTTATCCAAAGGGTCACACGGTCATGGTCTTGGTCATCCCCCTATCCTTTCACCTTGTTTGTCCACATCACCCAAGGTTAGCTAAGTGACCAAATCTATAAGTTGTGCATAGCAGTTTTGAGTCTTTGTTGAAGGTGGTGGGCCAATCTCACCTGGGGTCTATTTTTCTTGAGATATTATTTATTATGATCACCATGTCGTCATTGTATGTTTTTAGTAATGTACTAACATAAATAAGGAAGCCTTGGCATCCCATATTGCATGCAAGTTTTAGCCATTGCCATTTTGACCAGAGTTGACTTGGTCAAACTAATTTGACAAGGCCAAAAATGGGGTCCCGAAAAAGGTTGCAACCAAAACTTCGATTTTGGTTATTTGTTATGTGTTGGGGTCCCATACATGCCTCCAAGTAATATACTAACATAAATAAGGAAGCCTTGGCATCCCATGCTGCATGCAAGTTTCAGCCATTGCCATTTTGACCAGAGTTGACTTGGTCAAACTAGTTTGACGAGGCCAAAAATGGGTCCCAAAAAAGGTTGCAACCAAAACTTCGATTTTGGTTATTTATTATGTGTTGGGGTCCCATACATGCCTCCAAGTATCAGATCGCAAAAATGTTAAAGCATCAGTGAGATTTTTAATTATTACTGGCCAGCAAGGCCCTCTTTTAATTAAAAATCCTTGACTTTGGGCAAACAGTGCTCAATTGATGGATCATGATCGTTCCAGTGACCATTTCTCGTATATTTGGGGTCTACGTTCACAATGCAACAAACGGTTCGTCAATCCGGGCAATATAAGTGGGTCAAAAGTGCAAATTACATCTTCAACAATAAAAACCAACATTTAATTCATGGAAAAAGATGAAATTTGGCTAAGTGAACCTTTGAAATGGCAAATGCAATGGTAGGCAAAGGTAAAAGGGTATTCTAACATCACTTTGATTATGTTTGGACATAAAATATTTGGTGAAATATTTGGTGTGGGGACCCCATTTGTGCCCAGCTATGTTTGTGAGACGAATTTTCTCACACTTAGGCGTTTTTCACTATGTAAAAACTCATTTTTTGCAAATGTTAAGTGTTGATACCTAAGGCAAGGGGTCTAGGGTGCTAAAACAACCTAAAGCCACAGCCTAGACACCCTCTAGAATGTTGTATGGACCCTACGTGATCCCCCTCTTCCCTTATGGGCGCATTAGGGTAACTCACCCCCCCTCTAGAGCACATCTCAGCCATTCAATTTGGCCATTGAGAGAGATGATCGCAGCCATTAGTTTTGGTGGGAGTTAGGTTTGGATTATGAGCTCTCTCTACTTAAGAGAGGAGCTCTCTCATTTGTGGCTCTCTTGGCACTCTTGACTTGGAATAGAAGGAAAACAATTTGCAGCTCTACTTGTGTTCTTGTGGTGATTTTCTTTGGAGAGTTGATTGACTTGCTATCTCAATGCACTAGAAGAGGTTGTGATTGTCTTCAGCATATTGTTGCTTACCATTGTTTGCAACACACACAAGTTCTTGGAGGAGGGTGCATCGCTTGGGCACCATTGCTGCTCCACTCTCTGGGATTGGTCTTCAAAGGGAAGTGTTTTTGCCATTTAAGCCAAGCATTTCTTCTCATTTTCATTTACATTGTTGTAGCTTTCATTTACTTGTCATGCAGATCTGATTTGTGTCCATTTGTTTTGACAAGGAGGGCGAATTGGTGGGATTGGGCAAGTCGAATTCTCCTGGGGGCTTCTACAACCACTCCTATTTGATCTTTGGGACGCATAACCTCAGCAAATCAGAGATATCACCAGGTTCCAAGAAAGTGTTTCACTTCTTTCTCTTACATTTAAATTTATGAATGGTTTAGAGAGAAATCTTCATAAAAAAAACCCTAAAAATTAAAATCTTAAAATTTCACTGTTCAAACTTTGTTTTTCTTTTAAACCCGCTTCTGAAATAATCTTAAACGCCTAAATCCAAATTTCAATTTATTCCGACTCCATTTGCCCATTAAACTAGCACTGGTCCAATTTATGATTTCGCCCTCCTTGGGCGAACTGCTCTTTCACGCTGTTGGCTAATTTTCTGGGTTATGGGTCTTGTTGGTTTGCATTTCATTTGCCCTGTATCATCTAATAACCAACTTATATTGCTAGAAGACATGTTTTAATTGCTTAATTTACTTCTGCCATGCACAAGCAGTTATATTGAGTCACATCCCCCCATTGGCAGAATTTTTAGTCACACTTCTAGCCAATTTTCATTTTTTGATTTAATTTCCAGCCATATAATTCTCCATTGTCCATCATTTTATACTCATAATCAGATCTGGAACCATCTAAACAAGTTTACTATTACATCCAGAATCTCGATTCCACTAGGCTGGAAGAAATCTCAATACTTAGGCATTCACCTTGCATCTCATTTTGCTTGTCTTTTGGGTTGGGTGTTTGATTGTTGAGTCTCAACCTTAGCTGGTTGAGTAGGGTCTCCCCCTGGACTAGGCCACGCGCCTTGTCTAAAGAGACGAACACCTTGTCCGGAGTGACAACTGCCCCATCTGTGCAATGGACCTGGTGTTTGCAAGTGTCACATGCCTAGCTGCCTACCTCTACCGTCCCGGATAGGATACCCTCAGTAGCAGCTAGTGTTTGTGTGATAACAGGTGGGCACACCAATAGGGACATTCCTCCCTCTCCTTTGACCTTTACCAACTGCCTTTAATGATTAAGCCATGAAAACTGTTGAGCAAATGAAAAAACCAACTGCTATTGGAGAATTGGAAATTTTGTTTGAAAATCCACCCACAAATCCTTCAAATCCATTCACCTACACAATGCAAATATATCATAGCTCTGTAGCTTAACTAAAAACGTGAAAAAGAGGGCAAAATCATGTTTTAAGTGCACCCCCAACTCCCCTTTTCCATTGCACATGTCGAACACACAAGACATTTCTAAGGCACATGTTTGAAACAAATTTGGCACATATCCTATCACAAGAGATGTGCCAAATCCATGCCAAACACATGTTAAAAATCTTTGTTCAACACATGGGATACAGCCACAGAGCCCCTCAAGGACGTGTCCTATTTCCCAGAGAACAAGGATATCCAAGAACAATTCACTGCCATTGAGCACAAGATAGAGAAAGAAGACATGGTGATAATCGCGTTGAAAAGCTTACCACGTGCTTATGAGCACTTTATTAAGGCCCTAAACATGACCTCTCTCTCTTTCCATTTATTTTTTATTAGTAGCACTCACCCATTTACATGGTCCAAGTCCACATTCAGTGGCCAACACATGGCCTTTAACTCGGAAGTAGGTGCTCTTGTATGCATTGTTGCAGAAACTACATGTCCATTGTTGTCTTGTTATATACTTCCATAATGGATATTTCTTTTTTTGAGCTTATTGTCTTACTACAACAAAGTTTCTTCCAAGATTGGAAGCAGCTCCACTGGCAACAAATGGAGCACTCGCAACAACAAAGATAGATGACCTTGGAGGAAGGGTGGGCACACCAACAAGGACATTCCTCCCTCTCCTTTGACTTTACCAATTGCCTTTGATGATTAAGCCATGAAAACTATGGAACAAATGAAAAAACCAACTACTATTGAAGAATTGGAAATTTTGTTTGCAAATCCACCTACAAATCCTTCAAATCAATTCCCCTGCACAATGCAAACCTAAGTTGCATTGAAGCGGATACGAAAACTGAAACGAATACGGGGGGGAAATGGATACGACAAATTTTCAAAAAAGCCAAATATGATACGGCGGGGAAACAACATATATATATATATATATATATATATATATATATATATATATATATATATATATATATATGTCGTTTTCCCCGCCGTATATATATATATTGTCATCATCATAAATATTAACATTGTCATCTTAATCATCATAATATTATCATTGTACATCATCATCATCACTTGACACTACTATCGAATATCATTAATCATACATGTAACATGATACTATGAAAACTTTTAACTAATATCATTTGAATCCTCATGCTCAGAGTTAGAGTCATCATTTATGTCCTCAACAAAGGCAGATCAAAAATAAGGATCCCAACCCTGGCTTGATTCCCCTGGGCTTGAAGGCACCTATCCAGCACCAATGTTCACATCCTCTAGCTATGGAACTGGGTCCAAGTCCATCCAAGACAAAGGAGTTCAACAATCAACACCACCAACATCAAGGTATATATAGGGGTTGATGTGGTTGATTGAATGCCAATCCCATTACCTCATATACAGGAGGGAAATGGATACGACAAATTTTCAAAAAAGCCAGAAGCGATACGGCGAGGGAACATTATATATATATATATATATTAACATTGTCATCATAATATTATCATTGTGCATCATCATCATCACTTGACACTACTATCGAATATCATTAATCATACATGTAACATGATACTATCAAAACTTTTAACTAGTATCATATGAATCCTCATGCTCAGAGTTTGAGTCAACATCTATGTCCTCAACAAAAGCAGATCGAAAATAGGGATCCCAACCCTAGCTTGATTCCCCTGGTCTTGAACGCACCTGGCCAGTACCAATGTTCACATCCTCTGGCTATGGAACTGGTTCCAAGTCCATCCAAGACAAACGAGTTCAACAATCAACACCACCAACATCAAGGTATATAGAGGGGTTGATGTGCTTGATTGAATGCCAATCCCATACCCTCATGTATGATAGAATCCAATGGCAACATTGCAATCCTGAAATCCTGAAAACTATTAAGTCTGTTGAATTTTGAATGGGATTAAAAATTCTACTTTTTGCATATGAAGTCCAATGAGGTTGGAACCACTCTCAAACATCCTGAAACAATTAATGATAATGTTAAAAATTTAAGTAAAAGGATAGAAAATGAAATATAAGGAGAATGTCACTTTTACTTGAAGAATTTAATATTACCATTTCCTTGAAACGTATCACCTCTAGGCTGAAACATATCTGTACCAATTTGATACATATCAATGACGTTTCAAGGCAGTATTCCCTCCGTTTCAGGATCCGAAACAGGGAACGGCGTTTCACCAAAGCTGCTTGGGCGTTTCCGGTAACTTAGATGCAAACATGTTACAGCTCTGAACCTCTACTAAAAATATGAAAGAGGTGAAAATCGTGTTTTAAGTGCACCAACACATCCCTTTTTTCATCGCACATGTCGAACACATGGTACACTTCTAGGGCACATGTCCAAAACGGATTGGCACATGTCTTATCACAAGAGACGTGCCAAATCCATGTCGAACACATGTCCTTAAAAATATTTGTCTAACACGTGGGGTACCAACACAGAGCCCCTTGAAGACGTGTCCTGTTTCCCAAAGAACAAGGATATCCAAGAACAATTCACATAGAGTCAAAAGAGTATCTCTTGTCACAAGAGACGTGCCAAATCCATGTCGGACACATGTCCTTAAAAATATTTGTCTAACACGTGGGGTACCAACACAGAGCCCCTTGAAGACGTGTCCTGTTTCCCAAAGAACAAGGATATCCAAGAACAATTCACAACCATTGAGAATATGGTGGTAATCACATTGAAAATCTTACCACGTGCTTATGAGCACTTTATCAAGGCCCTAAACATCATTTCTACAGGTGTTGACCTGAAGTTTGATGAGCTTTTCAATAAGCTCTTGGAACGAACGAGGTAGATGGAAGAAATAGTTCAAGTGAAACGGATTGTTTAAAACAAGCCTTTGCAGCCAATTTCAAGGGAAAAGGTAAATGGGCCAAGAAGAAAGGTCAATCCAATGGAGACGATGCCACATAGAGTCAAAAGAGTATCTCTTGTCACTACTATGGCAAGTCAGGCACTATGAAAAAGTTCTATAGAAATAGGTTGGATGAAAAGAAAACCAATCAAGAAGGGCCTTAGTGGAAGGCTCATGTCGCAAAACATACAGAGGAGTTATCCTTCTATGCATTCATGGCTAAGCAGATAAGAAATCACCACAAGTCATATGCTTGGTACATCAACTCAAGTGCATCTTTCCATTTCACCAAGAGATGGGACTGGTTCACGAAGTACACTCACAATGTCTCTAAAGATTCAATGATCTTCAATGGTGGTGAAGAGTACACAATGGTTGGCAAAGGAAATATTTAGATTTCCTTTGGAGGAAAAATGCTTATTTTCCTCAATGTGCATTATGTACCCGTATAGAACTTAATTTGCTATCAATTAGTCAGATTATGAGACACTATCCCTAGCTTGCTATCAACTTTAGCGATCATAAATGCTATGTAGTTGACAAGGAGACTCAAAAGACCATTTGCTCATGGTGTGGAGGATCATGGACTATTTTGATTAGCTGACAATGGATAGGTCAAGGAGGATGCACTGGAATCTAAGAGTGCATCAGACATCAATGATATGGGCACCTTAACCTCACCTACCTCTCTCAATTGGCTCGAGAGAATCCAGTAGATAGACTTTCGGGCATCCAACAAAAGATTTAGGGTGTATGTGAATATTTTAAAGCAAGCAAGCAACCCAGAACGTTACTTGACAAAGGACAAGCTTGGAGAACAACCAAATTCATTCAACTAGTTCATGCAAACACTTGTGCACTAGTGAACAAGGCATTAATTACCAATGCCAAGCATTTCCTTCTATTTGTTGATGACTATAGTAGGAAGATGTGGTTGTACTTTTTGAAATTAAAATCCGAAGCATTTAATGAATTTCAAGATTTTAAAGCATTAGTAGAAAAAGAGTTTGGTTGTTCTATAAACACTTATGTTTGATAATGGTGAAGAATTTTGCTCCAAAGACTTCAAGCATTTTTATGCTTAACATGGGATTCAAAGACAATACACTACACCTTACACTCCAAAATAGAATAGAGTAGTTGAGAGACAAAACCACGTCATCACGGACATGACCAAGTGTATGAGGCAGAACAAGCTTGTTGCCAACAAGTTTTAGGCTGAGGTAGTGTTCACAACAATATATCTGTTGAATAGATCTCCAACAATGGTGGTGAAGCAGAAGACCCCTAATGAAGCATGGTCTTAGAGGAAGCCCAAAGTCAATCTTAAGGTTTTTGGTTCTACTGCATATGCCCATATTCCAGAAGAGAAGAGAACCAAGCTAGAACCTAAGAGAAACAAACAGATGCTTTCAAGGTACAACGACATTCATAAAGACTACAAGTTGATTGATGTGAAAACCAATCAGCTAAGCTTTAGCAGAGATATCGTAGTTGATAAAGAAGTTGGACCTTTCCAATCTTCTTCAAATTTCAAAATTACCACGGAGTCGCTCATCATGGATCAAGATTCAAGTGTTCAGCTTCATATAACTCCACTTGGAAGGGGGGGAGATTCTAAACATTTTGAGGAGTCTTCTAGACCCAATCTGGTAATTTTTTATGCAAATAGCTCGAATCAACATTCGGATGACAAAGGTACAAGTAGCCCAAGTCACACTAATGATACTAACTTGAATAAGGAGGTTCCCAAAAAGAAACCCAAGTGGTGGCACAACACCATTGGAGATCTTCAAGCAGCAGAAATGATCAAGTGACAATCGTCGAGAGGAAGGAGTAGTCAGAAACCCAACCCGGTGAACTTTGCTCTGAACTTTGCTCTTATGACCAATGTGCAAGAAGTGTTCAAGCCACAGGTGTTCAAAGAAGCAAAAGGGAGACATAAATGGGAGAAGGTCGTGATTGTTGAACATGAAAGTTTGATGAAAAATCAGACTTGGGATCTCATGGCACTTCCACCAAGAAAGAAACCCATTGCCTACAAATGGGTGCACAAGGTCAAGTACAAGGCAGATGACGTACTTGACAAGTACAAGGCGCTATTGGTAGTAAACTTGTCTCCACCAAGAAGTTTGAGCAAAGTCAAAGATATAGAAGATTCAAGAAGACATTTCCAATTAATATTTTTAGATTCTATAATCTAGATTAATAAAGTTACGAATTATAGAACCACATAACTTTAAAACTTTAAAATTCCTTACTTGATTGGTTTTTGGCTCTTTATCGAATAGTCAATTCTCTGCAAAGAGTAACTCTATGTTCAATATAATCTTTAAGCTTATTGTGTACAACATCATATTCTCTCTTCTTCAGCACAATGCACTCTGACACAATCCATCTCTCACCTGCCCCTCTTCTATAAAGTCTTTTGTACAATGGTACCTCCGGACCTTGGGTTAAGTAACTCCCAACTACATGTAAAGGTTGATGCAACTACTTAGTCCATCTCTCACCAATAATTCTCCAAAAATGAAGATCGTTCGGTTGTTTTCCTTTTACGTCGCCTTTAATGTCTCTTTGGCTTGATCCATGGCCTCATAAATATAACCCATTATCAATTTATCCCCATCCACCCTCTGTAAGAGTTTAGCAAAAGGCTAATTCATTAATGATCTCTTTTGCTTTATTCCAAAAATACTATCATAAACTTAGCAAGTGAGTTTTTTTCCTTCAAGTTTGTGGCTACCCTGAGATGAACTCCATTCATCAAAACAAAAAATCCTCCTCGAGATTTTCTTTTGGCCAATAAGTGATTGCAACATATGAAAGTTCATTGCAAATTAAGTAATGGTTGGCAGAATAAGCACCTAAACCCTATGCTTTTTCTCATGAAATTCAAGACCCATGTGTGGCTATAGATGAAATTAGTTATGTTTTACTTGCTCCACAACATTATTCGCCCACTCAAGTGCATGAAGTCCAAACAATGTCCAGTGCATGGAGTCCAAAAAATAATGGAGTTTTTGTCCTCCAACAATCTACCAAGAGAAAACATAGTTATGGAAATATCAGTCTGATCTCCATCATATCGTGATTAGTGGATGTCACCTGCCAACAGCAACATAATTAGCAACATTGTCTATAACAACTTGGACAACATACTATGAACCTATCTCCTAGATGAACCCATCCAACAACTCACATAGTAATTATGCATCTTTAACATATGCAGATGCATCAACAGATTTGATAATAAACATTGTCCCCCTAGGACAATTAACCAAGAAATTCAAAATGGACCTTCCCTTCCCATCTATCTAATTGTCTGACATAATAGTGCATCCAGTGATCTCCCATGAAACCTTAAGCTCAGCCAGTCTCTGAGTGCAATCTCTGAGCCAACAACAACAGCAGCTTCAAACATGGAATGGTAGAATGGATTGTTCTTGGTGATGTTGAAAGGAATGTCACTCCATAGAAAACATACGACCACATGCTTGTTGGCCTCTTCCTTCTCCCTTTTTTTAATTATTGACTTTAGAGAAGACTGTCCCCTATGCATTGACCTCTGCACAAAGAAAGGTGAGGATTGTGAGGGCATTGTGGAAGCTATGGCCGATGATTGGTTTTCTCCCGCCCCTAAGTAGCTTGTGGTTCCTATGTTTCTTGTCGCTTTATATGCAAGTTCAATACTCAACTCTTCCTTCTGCTCTCTCTTCCCAATCATATCAAGGATTGATTGATTTGCAATATGGACAATTTCTGGGGTAGAGGCAGAGAAATATCCATATCATGCCCTAGGATTTTGGCAACGTGGTATTTCAAGCGGCTGACTCCTCCAAAAATTATTGCTCCACGTAGCTTGCAGCTCAATTTCAATCTATTAAAACCCTCAAATGGTTCACCGAATCCTCACATCAGGTCCAATGGCTTTGCATTTTCAATGATTAAAATTTAAAACAATGGCACAAGTGACAAAACAAATGGAGAAATTTAACGAATAATCAACACAAAAGACTGCTGGCAGCTGCATATAAAATTCAAATCTCCCATTAAAAACGGCAAGAACAGGTATATCTAAGATACTAATGGACATTGCACAATGAAATGTGCAAACTGCAAACCCTATACTAGATCTTGCAAGCAGCAAAACACAGAAAATAGAAGAGTAAATTGTTTCCCATACCTGGGAATTTGGATATGGTAGATTGGAATAAATATCCACTCCACAATTGCTCAGTTGATGACAATGAAAACCACAGATTTCTCCTTGTTTGCTGGGCTGAAAATGGTCACAGCTAACTCCACATTTGCAAAATTAATCAAAAAAAAACAAATATGGCTTTTTATCGCATGTTTGACGGACAGGGCAATAAATTCTGTCAACTCGCAATAATTACTGAATTTATCGCAAGAAATTCACTTAATGGAAATATCGTCATATCTACCAGCAATAAATCGACGATATATCACCGACAAGTGCAACACTGATATAGACTTTTCAATAGACCTTGCTCCTGGAGTTGCACTTGTGTGCAAACTCTATACAGGAGACTACTCAACAGTTGTTGGAATTGAAGTATAATTGTAAGAATTGTTGGATAAAGGGTGTATTCACCTTAACCCATTGCTTAAACGATACTAGAAAGGACTGTTGCTTCTGCAGGATAGGCAGCATTCATAGAGTTTCAGAGGAATGAAGGTGCTCTTCACAGTAGCAGAATGATATGCCCCCTCTAAGGATCAGCTGAAGACACCAAAGTCCTTTACAAATTAAAGTATATACTGGGATTCTTTAGGCTTAAGCACACAGGTAAAGACACTAGAAACTTGCTGATAGAGGATTGAAGGGAATTTGTTAAGAAAATGAACCTGTAATGGTTGGTATTAAAATAATGGTGTTCAATGGAAATTTTTCCACTAATCAGGATATGATGTACTCTTTATTGTGCCCATCATAAAGAGTACAGAATATACTTAGAAGAGATATGGAAACCAGTAATTCCCAGGTACACCATAGATACATAGAATACCAATAGAAATTTGAGCGTTCTATGTATTTATGAAACCAGTAATTCTAGGTACACCATAGAAACAGAGGGTACACAGCACATACTTAATAGTAGATACATAGAGTACAGTTGGCACTTATTTGTGCAACAAAACTTGAGGCAAAGCAAAAAAAGTGCAAGCATATAATTTCACAGTATAGTAGCTACTAGCTACCTGTCACAAAGATTCTATAAGACCAAAGAAAAACCACTCTTGTATGAAAAAAAGGGAAGAAATAAAAAGATGTGATAAGATAATTTTATTAATGTCCAACGGCTGACACAAAGTTGGTCAATGGGGCTCAAAAGATAGCCCACATAAATACACAGTAGGAGTGAGAAGGAAACTCCTATCACTACTCTAATGAAAGAAGAAAAACAGCCAACTAACTAGCCAATAGAAACAACAGTACTGCAGATACAAAACAATGTTGAGCATAGAGAACCTGATCTTCAGGCTTTAACCAAGAAAAGAGGATCCTTAAATGAGAAGGAACCCTTTCATTATTCATATGCTTGCCTACTAATGTAACTCCCTAGGACACTACTCAATTTTCTATATGAGAGTTACACGTCTAATTGCTCACACTAAAGAACAAACACCATCAGTCAACTTGTATTATAGACCAGTACTCTGCAAGCTGTGATCCATTTCTTGCTATGGACACCTCTATCTTGACAATTATGTTGTTCTGTTTCCCATATGCTGGCAACTAACCTCTGTGCATAGAAAACTGTCTATAATAATGGCAAACAACAGAAAATGGAGCAGAACATAACAATGTGAGCTCAAGGAGATATGCATCAAGAGATAAACTAGAGAATAGTGACAAATCCTAAATGCAAATGCCAAAATAAATCCTTGCCACCAAGCATGTCCTTAATAGAGCCTTCAAATTCAACCCAAGACAAATCTAAATAAAGCATATGTATGTATTTATACTATATAGTGTATCACCCCTCAGATGGCTTTAAATAGAACACAATCCTACTGATATAAACTAGAGCATAGATTCAACATAACTAGGCATAGATTCAAAGCCTAATGTGGTTAACAATGGCATTACTAATTGTAAACATGCGATAATCCGTGAGATGTAGAACAGTCGGTGGCAGGTGATGGTTAAGACACCCCTAAGCGGAAAGGTCACCGGTTCGAAACCCTGCGGATACTAAAATCCAACCATGCTAAGGGTTGGTGCGGTCCAGGCCGGGTGCGATCCCCGGGTGATTTTGACGGCTTAGATGCCCCTGGTTCGTGGTCTCTCAGCCAATGGCGAACCCTGCTAGTAAGGGGGTACTACCACTTGCCAACAAAAAAAAAATGTAAACATGCAATGATATGACACATCATTACCATATTCATCCTAACAAAACACTGTGGAGTCTAGACACCTACCACATATACAGCAAAAGTGACCACAGCAAGTAAGTCCTGTCTTTTGGAAATATTTCCAAGCAGTTCTGATTTAAAGCAACCCAGAGAAAGACTGACAAGATGGTTACATTCACAAGGAAAGCCATTATCTCCAAAAAATAATAGAGACATTCTTCCTCACCATTAATTTGCGAGTAAAACAGTGATCGGCAATCTTTGTAGCGATCATGTCCACATACATCCCACAACTCGACAAAAAAATCTCTCTCTTTTTCTCCTTTAGTACTTGTAGAAGAGCTGCTAGAACCTCCACAAGTCATGTGCTGAATAAGGGGAAAAAACACCATGTCAATGCCTTAACATAATCACATTTAAAGGCTGGCAACTCCGCAATAGACTTGAATTTCAATAACATATTAATCACCTTAACACCAACAGTGCATCCCACCGTCTGCTGGAGGTGAGAAACAGATGTGCCATTGACTATGAAATGAACAAGAGATGATTTACCCACACCTGCAGAACGTGTCAAACAATTAGGACAGAATAAAGTCCAAAGAAAATGAAATTAGTCAGTTTTAAGTATCAGGAGAAAACATTTTAGGCAACTAATACTTTTAGTAGGCAAAGTTGTGGTCACAGCCATCTACTATTCCTTATTAGTCAAAAAGAGGTCCCTGGAGCAATAGTCCATATATTGGCAAAGAGCATTTATACTAAGAGTGTGCACAATTATTACAATAAAAAATTCATAATTGTCACGTCTATTGTTAAAACAGTTTCAGACACTTAATCAAAATATTCTGAATCATAATAGATATGCAACTTCCAGTTTAGAAGAAACAGAATACTACTAACAAGGCAAAGCTAATAAAAAAGTTGTCCAGAACAGTAATGTTGCAGACTTGATCACAAAAACGCTGAGAATGTTTCAGCAGGGGTGATAATGTGGAAAAAATCCCATCTTGGCAATAATCCCATCAGAAGTTAAAAACTAATTAATATTTGTATTCATAAATTTCAAACAAGTGAGAAACTTTTCATGAGTAATTCTCTTGAGGCTGGAGCCACTGCAAACATGCTTGCCCTACTCACCTATGTAGGGAGAAGCACTTGCACAACCATCCCATTCTATACAACAATAGCATTGCTGAAACCTTATCGCTATAACTGAGATAGATATTACTTTCAACACAGTCTCAAAATGTTGTCCGGAATGCTAAAACAGCAATCCTGATCTAAAAATGATAATGGAATCATCCATCTTCGTGAACTTTGTATAGCCCTAATTAATATTTAAACATCTGCAAAAGACTCCACAAATTCGGTCCCAGCTTGTCAGTCATTTTATACTAAGTGATGGAGTAGAGTCCAAAAGTAGTACCAAGGTGAGTCCAAAATAGTCAGATACTAAGAAGAGACTCCAAGTTAAAACACAATTTACTAACCAAACTAGTGATCACTCCCTTTGGTCCTCACCCAGAAAGTTTTCTATTTTGCTTTTGGCATCCAAAAGTTAAAACATTCGATTCATTGTAAGTCTGTTCTTAGAATTTCCAATTTAATCTTAAAAGAAAAATCTCTCAAAAAATGTGGGTGGGACACTTGATCTAATCATCAGTTTGGTTCGGCTCAAGTTCAAGCACATCTGAACAGTTTTTATGCAAATTTGCACATGATAAGTTTTGCAAGCAATTCTAGGTGGGGCTGTTCTGGTGAATAATTCTATAACAAGCGCAGATCACCTTCCCAACTGAACTGCGCCATTTATTGGAAAACAGACTAGCTATGCATCTACTTCGCCTTACAAATTGAATGTTTCACTTTTCGAATCACAAGAGTGCATTTAGGCAATTTTGCATGTACAGAATCTTGTGCTTTGCCCACAAACCCTTTCAGGTTGGATCCTCTGGTGGGAAGTTGTTCAAAGGACAATCAAAATTTCTTAGGGATTGAGAACAAATGTTTGCACACAACCTAAGAAACAGGACACGTCCTCCCAACCCTGCGTGTACATATCCCACATGCTGGACATGGACACGTAAGAACACAGGTTTGGCATGTGTCTTGTGACAAGACAGGTGTACATATCCCACATGCTGGACATGGACACGTAAGAACACAGGTTTGGCATGTGTCTTGTGACAAGACAGGTGCCCTAAATGTGTCCTGTGTGTCAGTCACATGCGACGGAAAAAGGACCCGCGGACTATCCTAAAAGACAATTCCGCCCTCTTCTTTTCACATTTTTAGCTGAGGAACAGAGCTGTAACAGGTTTGAACAGTGCTGGTGAAGGGATTTGAAGGATTTGTAGGTGGATTTGTAGGCAGAATTTGCAGGCTGCTGTTTTCTTCATTTATTATATAGTTTTCATCTGTGTTACCGGATCCACCACCCCAGTGTCTAGGATCCGCGGATCCACGGATCCGATACGTATCCGGATCGGATCCACCTAGGATCCATCATGGAAACGTATCCCCTACCGAAGGAAACGTATCCTGGTCCTATGAAACGGATTCTGTGAACAATCAAACATTTAGTGAAATTTTCAGACGGATCCTGAAACTTCCAGTGCTTCTATGACCCATTGATCCCCCCCAAAAAATGTTTTTTAATGAAAAACTTAAAAACCCCTACAACTAATGGCTAAAAGTGTAAAACCCATTCCTGCTCAAGGTCTGATCTATCCTTATGTCAAGATCTGCTCCTGAACTCTGATATATCAATATCAAGTTCTGCTCTCAATGTTTTTATTTGATTTATCTTTATGGTCAAGGTCTGTCGTCAAGGGATGATCTATCTTTACATGCTATGTTGTTGCTCACTTCACCTACACTGTTTTGTAGTCTTGCCATAGTCTTCAAGAAAACCAATTTATTCCCTGCTGATAGGGACATGTGGATGTGGCTCACAAACACAATATTATGACCTGCTTCAAGTTCATGCTGAAATGGTTTTTAAAATTATCAACATCAATCATGGTTACAACTCATCAAACTATCAGTTATGGTACATGAACTCTCTTTTTTGGCAATAACTTATAGTTCTACTCTTGAGTTTCATGAATAGTTTGATTCTTCACTCTATATTTTTATTTATTATATAAATATTTTTATATTTTTTTGCACTTGTCGTTTCCCCGCCATATCCGGATCCTGGGTTTTAAAAAATATGGCGAATCCGTATCCGGATCCGGATCCATATCCTGGTAACTTAGGTTTTCATGGCTCAATCGTCAAAGGCAGTTGATAAAGGTCAAAGGGCAGAGAAGACTGTCCCTGTTGGTGTCCCCCCCTCTCCTCCAAGCCCATCTATCTCTGCTGTTGCTAGTGCTGTTTGCTGCAAGCGGAACTGCTTCCAATCCTAAAAGAGACCCTGCTGTAGCAACAGCAGGCTCAAGAAAAGAAATCCGTTGTGGAAGCATGTGACAAGACAACAAGAGCCCGGGTCAAAGCTTGCTGGGGAAGGGAATGTTCTTTGGACATGTAGTTTCTGCAACAATACATACAAGAGCACCTACTTCCAAGTTAAGGGCCATCTGTTGGCCACTGATTGTGGACTTGGACCATTGTGTTCTTTTCTATCTCAACTTCATTTTATTTAATGTTGCACAGTCGCCTTTGTTTATTGAGATGTGTCGAGCTCTAGTTGAACAAGCTCCAACAAGGTATGTGCCTCCCAGTACAGAGAATCTTAAACCATGTTGGTGGTTAAGGCATAGAAGGAGGTGGATAAAATCCAAGAACCCATTAAATCATCATGGTCTCTATCCAGCGTCAGTATTGTTTATGATGGATGGATAGATGCAACACACCATCCATCCACTCATCAATTTCATGGAGTCTTCCCTAAACGGACCTGTCTTCTGGAAAGCGGTGGATGCTCTTGGAAAAAAAAGGATACGCAATATATGGGAGAGTCCATTAAAGTTATTGAAGATGTAGGTGTTGATTATTGTGGAAATTATCATAGATAATGCCCCTGTTTGCAATGCTGCTTGCATGCTTGTGGAAGCTAAATATCTAAAGACATTTTGGACAGCTTGCACTGTTCATTCTTTCAATTTAGCACTTAAATCTATTGCTTCCAATGTGACATGGATGGGACATCTTATTGATGAAGCACACCATATCTACAATTTTGTACAAAACCATACCAATGCCTTCACAATCTATAAAGAGTACACACATCTATCATTGTTTAAGATTGCAGATACTCAGTTTGCCTCCTCATTCATCATGCTTAAGAGGTTGAGGGAGGTCAAGACCGCTCTCAGTTCCATGGTTATTTCAGAGTTTTGGTCCTTTTGGAGAAAGTTAAATCAAACTTCTTCAAAAAAGGTCAAGGATAGAGTGTTAGATGATTGTTGGTAGGAGAGGGTAGGTCTTACCATTAAGATCATGGACCCTATCATTTCTTTGTTGTGGTTTGCAGACACGGACCAGCAACAGATGCTGATCTCTTTGTTGCGGTTTGCAGACTTGGATCTCAATGAACCGGTGCTAGAGCCAATCACTTTGACGATGGTGATCCTCTTGAGGTATCATCCATGATCCTCCACACCAACAGATGCAAATCTCAGATTGGATATAGTGGATGAATACAAAGAGGAGGATGGAGGATATAGCAGTGGCAGTGGTGATGATTTTGATGATGCTGACAGGGAGGAGGACTGCTGAGCCCAGACAGTGATGACTTTGAGCAATGACAATCTTCCATCTATGATTCTGGTATCTAGATTCTACCCTATTTTGTATTTTCCATTGGCATTCCCACCTATAGTATCATACTATCAGTGACTCAGTGACTCAGTATCTATGTAATACAGTTTGACTTTGACTTAATGAGAAAACTGCAGTTTATGGTTCAAATTCTAAGCTTTAAACTTCTAGTTCATGATGCGAATTGAATATTCTATTTTCCTGTATGTTTGAACATCGATTCATCATTGATGTTACGTGTAGTTAGTAAGTAATTGCATCAATATTTTCTAAATGTTCTGGTTTAGAACAAAATGGATCTTTATGTCTCTATTTCATAATTATAATTATATTTATCCCCATGTCATGTTTCCGGGGTCATTATGTCCCATGTCGAATACTCATATTTCCGTGTCCAATGTCCTCATGTCAGGTGACTTAGCACACAACTGCAAACCCAACGAAAGACATCACAAAAGTCAGCTTAGTTAGGCACTAAAGGAATTAGAAGAATATCTTTTAAATTTGTAAAAGCAAAAGTCAAGCAGGCAGTATTGGGCATCAAATTCCTGTTTCTGAAGATTACAGGTCCAAGAGGGCACATATTAGGGAAATTATCTATTGGGACAAGGAGGGGCATGATGGTAAGAAAATGTATTTCCAATACTTACAATGCAAATAGACCTCCAATTGAATCTTAATACCAAAGATCATAATGGGTCTCTGATTGAAGACCAGGATTGAATCAAATATATCATATACCTTATCGAGGTATGTGAAGTGAATCTAACGTAAACATCTGCAAGCCACTTTGTAGTGCTTAGCTATGGAAATTAATTGCGGAGTAATATGTTAGAATATGTCTTTCTAAGCCACTTTCAAGTGCTTGGCAATGGATATAAAGTGCAGTGTATATGCTTGAATATGTTATTTTTAATGTAGAGAGGGGGAGAGAGATAATAATATCCAGCAGCTTCTAGCTATTACAAAAGGCGTGCCTCCATAGCTGTAAATTCAAAACTTACATAATCCAAACCCCAAACTCAAACCAACTTCCCTGAAACACTTTCCCCCACCCAACCCCGGAGTACTGAAAATTGCCTAGCGAATTTGCCCCACTATGCCGCTGTGCAAAAGGCCCTGTTGCCTAGTTGTGCAATCTTTTCCACCAAGAGCAATAATCACATTCCTTATCCCCTTTGCCTTATATCCCTAATGCCAAGAACCAAGGCAATCAAATTTACCAAAATCTCTTCAAGCTTGAAAATGACATTACGTAGCCACACTCCCTACTTTTCTAATTGACCCTACTGACTTATTACAATTTCCTTCAACTACTATTGCCCCTTTGAGACATACCACATGTTAACCCCCAGATTGACTATGTTAATCGTTTTCTTATCTCTAAAACCATTGTCACTGCCCCTTACCTCGATTCCATAGACAAGATGAAAGCATTTCGTAGGGTCCTAGAGTGGCTAAGATCCTCAAATTCCAATTTCACCCCTTACGCGTACCCACTAACATCTCTTTCCCTGATTGTTTGTCTCCTTCAAATGTCCTTTCAACATCACTCTCTGAATCAACCCCTTAGCTACGTTGGCCTTCTTCGTACCCTTTTGAGCATAAGGAGAAACCATATCTACAATTTCATTCCTTCAAACAATGGTAATAATTTTTATGATATTCCAATCTCTTTGTAAGCCTTAAACTAACTAAAGGATACTTTTGCACCGATCTTCTTGTCAAATTCTCCTTTCTATTATATCGCAAGCATGTGAGGTAGTGATCTCTAGACACGTAGGCATTGTCCTTTGTTTCCATGATTACACATTGACTAGTGACTGGTTCTCTTATTTTCCTACATACTCCCATCCGGATCTGTCTAATCCTAAAAGGTTGTTACTTTTACTTTGTCGATCTTAGTTTAACACCTTGGTTTGCCATCTTATTGGAAAACTTATTCTTCCCTCTTCTACCATAAGCATGACTGAATCAAACAAGCTTCCTCCTTTCCTCAGCATGTCTTGGAGCTTCTAGATCTAATTCCTTGCCGCTAATTTTGTAATTGATATAGAATCCCCCTAGATTAACCACTCACTAATTTACAAACTTTCCCATATTGCTAATCCCTGCCTTAAGCTACAAACTCTGCCTCGATCTTAATTGTCTAACCACTGTCTGACCACTTTCTAAGCCATGTTTGATAATTAAATCCCTCTTTTGGTTCTTGATAGCCCCTCCTACTTGAACCTTTTCTGGATTACCTTTTTAACTGCTTCATCAAATTGTGAACACATTCATCCTTTAGAAGATTTATAGATCCATCTTAAACTTAGATCTATTGAGTTATATTACAATGTTCAAAAAACCGAGGTGAAGATTAACATTGAGAAAAATAAAATGTCTGCTATTTTCTAAGCATTACGCATTATGCACACGTAGACAAAGTATGCATAGACAAAGTAATAAGATCTCCACCCACACACAAAGTAACGAAGATCTCCCCCATAGAAAACCTCGCTTTGGCCCAACAATATGAGGGCCTTCATGGACATACTTGGAAAATCCGTGTGAAAATATGATTTGTTTAAAGCTGTGACAAGGGGTACTTCAAGAACTGTAGGATTCAATAAAAATTGTCTACAATTTATGATTAACGAAGACCTTATAGCAAATATTAACTACCATAGAGAAGCTGCCCTAGGCCATTGCCTAACCATGAATTCAAGTGAAAGAAAAAGTAAACAAATGTACCTGAATCTCCAACAACAAGAACCCGCACTTGCCCGCATTGAGAAAGCCCATTTTGATCCCTGACTCTGTCTCGATCTCTGTCTCTGTCTTTGTCTCTGTCTCTGTCTCGCCGAAACATTGCGTCAAATATGAAAAGCTCTGCCAAATTTACTTCCCTTAGCAGAGGTTACAGAAGTCGGTCAGATGCAAACCCTACAAATAGATGGATAGGATGCAAATTCAAGCTAAAACCCAAATGGCCTTTCATAAGATCTCCCAAAGCGAACTCGTCGTTCATCTCAGCACTCTATCTATATCACCAGATCTGATTTAAATTTCAGGATTACTCTCGTAGGACGTCATTCCTAGATCACGATGCATTCAAATAACCACAATATACGATACAGAACCTCAGAGAATGCACCCAGAAGCAGGACAGATTGACATGGGTACTCTAAAACGCCATTGAACGAAAGGGGTTTCGACGGTTTTTGAATTACAAAATCAAAAGAATTTACCAGATCGGATTCAATCCTGCAAAGCGTAAATGGAACGCGAAATTTCTAAAGGGAAAGACCACGGCTGTCCGGCTTGAAGCACGAGGCTGATGGCATTGAGCGAAAAGACGTAAGAAGGTAAGCGAGCCGGCTGTTGCGGAAAGCTTGCTTCGTATCCACAAGCTTTTGTCTGTTTTCCTGTGCTCATGCCCTTGCATTCTCCAACAGTTTGGTTAGTTTAATTATCTAGGATTACAGATAGTTTATCTCCCTTATATCATTATCCGTGGGTTCCACTGCACGATTATAGGGTGTCAATTGTGACCGCCGTGTGGGCCTACTACGGTCATATGGCCTTGCTATTTCATGACTGGAAAATTTCATCTCTAGCAAGAAACCATTCTGTTTTTTAAAGTTATGAGATCTACATGTAGCACAACGGCCACCATTTTACTTGTCGATGCATCTAATAATTGAGGATTGCATTCTTCATTTTGTCCACATCAACAACAAGAACAAAGTTTTGTGTCCTCAATGTGTGATGCACGAGGCTATGCATCTCTTGGCGTAATGTCGACATCTAGTGAACTAGAAGACAAATCTGCTTTTAGGTTAAGAAATACAAGTAGAGATCTATCTTAATTATAGATTTATAGTTAATTTGGGGGGAACAATTGAAATTAATGAATGTATGTTTTGAATTATTTCAATTTAAGTAACATCATTTGTCTTGGATTTAATTTGTTGAAGAGATGGATGCAAACCCTAACTATGGTTTCTGAAAATTATGGGTTTTGTTTGAGTTTTCTAGCTAAACCACCTATCATGGAGTTAAGCCCTTATGTAAATAAGGGTCTAGTACCAACTATGTCAAAAAGTGGGAAGTTTTCCAAGCTATTTCATCATTTTTGTTTTTTGTAGGTGTTGTTTTTAAGTGTTTGTGTCCCCTTGGGCTATCCACATGGCAAAGAATGGTTCCATTAGTCATTCGACCCCTCCTTTTTTCAAATCCCCCACTGGCGGAGCCACATCCCTTTTGTCGTTGGGTCTACAATCTGACAAGGGTACCACCTCTTGTACTCCTATGTCAAATTTGCAATTACTTTCTTATGTTGGGTTGTCAGAGGGTAGGTCGAATCTACAATCAAAGACATTGTTGGAGGCCAGTACCCCCTCCACTTCACTTGTGGTGGAGTTGTCTCTTCTGGCTTCAAACGATTCACTAGTGGATGAGTCTCTGAAGCAGGTAGGGTTTCAAACTATTGTAGACAAAAGGGATGTTTCACCAAGGCTTCGTGGGAATGTAAATGGCTGGAGGAACGAGAACAAAAACTCAGGACAGAAGGCCAGTGATCGATGAGCTACTAAGGCTTTCAAGGCGTGGAATAATCGTGTTCAGATAACATTGGGTCATGATGTCAATATGGATCGGGTGTTAAGTCTGTCTCAGAAGGCATTGGTTAGGTGCTTCGAATATATCTCCCTCAACTGAGTGGAGACAATAAAATGGATGACTGAAAACTAGAAGAACTGGCTACATTATTGTCCCAAGATCAGTTTCTTGCTCAAGGGTTGGATATGCTTTCTTTTCATCAACGAGGAGGATGCACTAAAAGTATTAAGGAAATTTTGGACCATAAGTAAGGGTTCACTCGTCCTTAAGCGATGGCATACAGCTTTTGACCCCCTGAAGGAGCCCATCTTGATCTGACATCTCTAGTTATAATTACCAGGGTTCCCCATCCAACTTTAGTCAAAGGAAGTTTTGATCTCTATTGCTAACACAGTAGGGAAGTTTATCGATTTGGATGAGCAGTTATTAAACTCGTCGGACAAGCGTATGGCAAAGGTTTTGATTGAAGTTAATGTAGCTAGGGGCCTACCTATGGAACTCGAGATAAATTGGGGAGATATCAACATTATTCAGAGACTTGACTATAAGGGTATACCCTTTCACTGTCATTCATGTCGTAGGACGGGTCACTTTATATCTTCGTGTCCGAGCATTTTTTATGGAGGGACAATCGGATGCTAAGGAGGTTTTTTAGACTACAATTGTTTCAAGGGATGAGCCCTTGCCCACTCTTTCACTGGAGCCTGGATTTGCATTAAATGAAGACATGCCATCCTTAATTGGTAAGGTTGAAGCCCTTCTCCCACATTTCTGTAGTCAAATTTCAGAGGGACAATTAGCGGCAATTGTTGAAGCTGAAAATATGGTTTTGTCTATTCCAGTTGATTCTAATACGAATGTAAATTCTCTGGAAAATTTCGATGTCAATGGGAATGTAGAGGGTCAATTGAATATTGAATCTCAGTCCAATTTTGTCAATTTGGAGTCTAAATGTTTGGACACTTGTCCCTCTTTTGTAGATATGCCAAATGATATGTCTTCCCATTTATTGGTTGTAGATTGTTATGTCTGAACTGTCCGTATGCCACATTCCATCGGGGGATCCCCTTCCCTGGGTCCTAGTTCACACCTTATTAACTATGGTACCAAGTCATCCCCCTTTGGTCATTTTGCTTTGGATTCATTTAATGAGGACTAAATTTTTGTTGGAGATCCTTTGGATGAATCTTTGAATTCCCCGAGTCTCTCTACATATGCTTTGAATGCTCCCAAGTCTTCTCCTCCCTCTATAAACCCACTAAGAAACCCCCCCTATAGGTCTTTTCAAATAAACAATCACCCAACCTAAAGGTATCTCCCATCAATTCTATAAGATGTCAAAATGTAATTATAAGGAATAAAAGAAACTAGAAAAACAGAGATGGGTCTTCCTCCTTGAACCATATCGAAGGAGGGGACTTAATCAACACTTATATCCCTCTATCTGCCAGACTTAATGATACCCAAAAAAACAATATTGAATCTCTTCCTCCTCATGTTCATAGGGCCCTTAGAGCACTTGGGCCCTCGTCATTGGTTTCTCAATGATTTGTACCTCTTTCAATATCCGGAGAGTGGGGGCCTCAAAAACATCATGCCCTCAAGAGACTATTTGAACAAGTTAAACCTGATGTAGTGATGATATAGGAGAATATGGTAGTTGGTAGTAAAGCTTGTGAGTATTTTTTAAAAATCTTTCCTTGTTGGGAGGTATGTGCACTTGATGCCTTGGGTTATCTAGGGGGCTTCTTACTATCTGGAACCAAAAGTGGTTGATCTTAAACCTTATAAAACTTGTGCATCCATTCTTTTGGAGGGGAGAGTTAAGAGACTATCTCATGATATTAGAATCATCAATTGTTGTGGGCCTTATAGTAGAAGACAAAATTTATGGGAGGATGTGGTTTCCACTAGTTTTATAAATGTCCCAAATCTTATCTTGGGAGGGGATTTAAATCTTACCTTATCGGCCTCTAAAGTTTGGGGATCATAGCCAAAGGTGAATCCTTTATCTAATTACTTTCAACAAATATTCCAAAAAGCTAATCTTATTGATGTGAAGCTAATAAAATTATGTCCCACTTGGAAAAATGGTCGACTGGGAGATTCTGGAATTGGAAAAAGACTTGATAGATTCTTGCTAGCAGAAAGTCTTGCAAATTATGTTGATAGGTGTCGATCTTGGACTATAGCCTCGTGCATATTAGATCATTCTCCAATTTGCTTACAGATTGAAGGGTCTCAGGAGAAACGTAATTATCCTTATAAGTTTAACCACTCTTGGCTTGATGATGTGGAATCAAAATTTTGACCAGGAATCAGTGGGTTGGACATAAGGATTCTAGGACTGATATGGTTATGAAAACTGGTAGATAAACTCAAAAGATTGAAAAAAGTGGTCATTCTTTGGGAAAAAGATAAAAAACTTCAGCTCAGACAGGAATTGATGGAAGTGGAAATGAAATTAGAGGAACTGTATGTAGAAAATATGTTTGACTTCCATAATTCTGAGGTTACAAAGCAAATTGCGAGCATGGAAGCTAGGAAAGCCGATTTTTGAAGAATAGAGGAGGAAACACAGTGCTTGAAGAGCAGAGCAGTCTGGATATCACAGGGGGTGAAAACACTAAGTTTTTTATCAATATGCAAATTTCAGAAGAAATTATAATTATATATGGGATGTCAAAGATAGTCAAGGTCAAATATAGAATTCACAAAAGGACCTGGAATGTACTGCAGTTGATCATTTTTCTAAGCTTTTTAAAGATCCAAGTACCTCCACCATTGATTCTCAATTGCAAGTGATACACCTTTATCCTAGATTCTTCTCCCGTGAGGAGGGGCTAGAGGTTGGCAGACCTGTTACTATCAAAGAAGTGGAAGAGACCCTTAAATTTTTTGCAAAATAAAAAAACCCATGACCTAATGGATGGTCAATGGAATTCTTCCTGGTGGGTCAAGATCTAGTGGATATGGTTGAAGAGTCTAGAACTCAAGGACTAGTTTATGGGGCTTTAAATTCTACCTTCCTTGCATTAATTCCCAAATGTTAAAAACTAAAATCCTACAATGTCTTCATACCTATTACACTATATAATTTGATTACAATCTTATCACAAAAATCATGTCCAATAGAATTAAACCAAAGCTTGCTTAGGTCATTTCTAAAGAACAATTTGGGTTCTTAGCCAACAGGCAGATACTTTATGCCATAGGAATCGCACAGGTATGCCTTCACTCAAAACAAATGAGAAAACTTGATGCCCTTATATTAAATATGGACTTACTAAAGGCTATTGATAGAGCAGACTAGACATTTTTTAGACTAGTTCTCCTATATATAGGCCTGCCTCTTGAAGTTACTGGCCAGATTATGGCTTGTGTTACCTCTGCTCGCTTTGTTGTATTGGTTAATGGAGCCTCCACTGAATTTTTCAAGGGATCCAAGGGACTCAAACAAGGTTGTCCATTATCTTCTCTTCTCTTCCTACTTGTGATTAAGGGGTTAAGCAGACTCATTGGAAAAGCCAGGAATGAGGGATGCCTTAAAGGGGTGAAGCTTTATAATTCTCTTTTAATCACCCACCTTTTATTCGTAGATGATGTACTTATGTTTAGAAATGGTACTATACAGGATTGGAAATCTTTCTTAGATATCATTGTACTTTTCAGGAAAGCAACTAGTATGGAGGTTAGCATTAACAAGTATGTTTTATAAGGAATAGTATCGATGATAATATCTTTGCTCAGATCTCCTCTTGGTTCCCATCAAGGTGAAACCCCTAGATCATGGTTTTAAATATTTGGGATATCATTTGAAGCTCAATAAATATTTAAAGGCAGATTGGATGTGGGTGGTCAGGAAAGTTGAGAACATAATTGGTAACTGGTGCTACAGGTAGCTTTCTATGGGCGGTAGACTGACTCTTGTAAAATTTGTTTTAATTGGTATCCTTGTTTACTGGCTTTCATTGGTTATGTTTCCAGTTTCCATCCTTCATATGATTAGGAATATAATTTGTAACTTTTTATGGTCTGGAGCAGCTAATGGAAATAAAATACATCTTGTTAAATGGGAAATGCTATCACTTCCTAAGAACATGGGAGGTTGGGGCATAAAAAGCTTACACTGGTTCAATCTTGCATCATGTTTGAAACGTTGTTGGAGATGTCTATTAAGATTTGGTCTATGGAGTGAAATACTGAAAACTAAATATCCGAGGAAAGCTACAGTGGTTGAATGGATTGGATCTTCCAACAAATTGGTGGTAAATGCTTTTATTTTTTTGGAAAGGATTTTTCAAAGCTTTTCATTAGATAAGTAGATGGTTGACATGGAAGGTTGGAAATGGGCAACAGGTGCTCATACGGGTTCATCCATACATAGGAGGAGAGGATTTCTTCACACTGTCTGTGAACTACTATCTTATTTGCATAATATGGGATACATGTATGCAGTGGATACTCGGAATATTGAAGCCCCTTACAACGGTACAGATGATTGGATGAAAGCTAAGACATTGGGCTTAATTGGTGATAAATATCTAGAATAGGACAAATACATTGACAGTAGTAAACAAGCATGTATTGGACTTGATGAAACTATAGACAAATTGGTTTGGGCCTGGAATAAAAAGAATGGACAGGTTAATGCAAAAGATGCCTATGATGGCATTTCTTGTTCATATCGGGTAGATGGTGGTCTAAGACAATGTGGAAATGGAACATGCCTTTAAAACTTCATTGCTTTCTATGGCTTGTTTTAAATAATAAAATACTAAATTGGGACAATTTAGTCAAGAGAGGCTGAAAGGGTCCAAATATATGTCCACTCTGTAAACTTGATGAAGAGATTGTTCAACATCTTTTTGTAAATTACACCTACCGTATGGATGTTTGGAAAATGGTTGTTGATACTTTGCAAATTTCATACCAATGGGGGAATTCTGTCGTGGAGGAAAACCTGGAAAACTGGGTTAAAATGCATCAAAATACATGGAACTGCCTATCTTGATCTCATGGGGCATTAGGAGCCCTATAAATTATGTGGTTTTTGAAAACAAGTTGCAAGATATCTCTATTATCTACTCTTGAATTGTGGGTCTATACAGTGATTATTTTAAAGAAGTCAAACAGAATTCCAGTAGAATTGTACAAGCTCCTACCTTACAACCTGATACGATTGCTAGTTGTTTTGATGGTACTACCCAACTCGAAAACTATGGGGGGGGTATCCTCCTAAAACTAAATCATTCCCATTTCTTTCATATTTGCATGGGATGCGGGATTGGTACAAATACACATGCATAACTGTTGGCTTTATGGGGATTATTGAAATTTGTTGCTAATCTTGGTATTGACTCCCTCCATGTAGTTGGGGACTCCAAATTCATCATTAAATGGGTTGGTGGTGGTACAAGTGTAAAGGTGTTATCGTCGTTGCATTGTATTTCAAGAACCATAACTCTTATTGATAATTTTTTTGCTATCTCTTTTAGACTTATATACAGAGAATGGAACTCAGTGGCAGATGTGCTCTCTAAGAAAGGCCTTAGTCTAGCTGTTGGAACTCTTATTTATGAGGAGTATTGGAACAACACCATAATTTCTCATGGATCGATTGCTATATTTTGAAGTATATGAACTACTCTAGAAGAATATGTGACTCAATTTTTTTGAGAAAATGATAAGACTGCCATGTATTAGCTGAGACTGGCTATATCTTTTGTCAAAACAATCCAATTTGAAGGATACGTGCTATTTTGTTAGGAAGTTTTGTTTCTATTATAATTATGAACAACAAAAGTTAAACTTTTGGTGGAAGTTCCTATGTAATAGCAATAACTATCTTTGATTTGAAGAATAACAAGATGCTGTTTTTTTTTTTTGATTTGAAGAATAACAAGATGCTGTTTTTTTTTTTGTGTGAAAAAAAAGAATTATGGTAAAAAAAAGAAGAAATACAAGTAGAGATCCATCTTACCTATATATTTATAGAGTATCTAGAGAAGATAAAAAAGAAAAGAATGTGGAAACTTTTAAAATGTTTTGAAGATATTGAAGTTGGGATGGATTTATATTGACCTTTTTTATTTTTATTTTATGGCAAAACCTATCATAACTTAGTTTTCAAAATTGGCAAAGAGGATAGCCACCATTGGTTGCTATCCACAAATGTGAGTTGACTCATCACCATTATTCAATGAAAACCATGCCACTTGAAATAACTCGTTGGTGGTCCATAAGGGGGCAAACTCTCACTCCTACCAAATGCCTTTGGGTCTTGGGTCAATAACTTGTTTCCTTACATCCAAAGAATATGAGTTCTTATCCAATCAAAAGCAATTTTAGGTCTTACTCCAAAACCAGAAAATGCGGTTTCAAGTCCCTACTATATCCCCAAGATACCCAGTATCCCCTGTTCTCCATCAATTATTTTATTATTGTTATGGTTAGCACTTTTGTTTCATTTTATATTACAAACTTCAACTTTGATTTCATTATAGTTTATTATCATTACTGACATTGTGTTATGCATCTCATTACACTTTGCTATGGAGTGCATCTCACTTCTCTCATTGAAATTAACAAGGCACTTAATTAAAAAAAAAAATATAGGTGAGATTACTAGTATATATCAATGTTGAAATTGTAAGTTTAATTTAATTGCTTTTGTCCATTTTGAACTTTTTTTACAATGGTTTTGAAGAGGAAAATGTCAAAGCTAACTTGGAGTAAATTTCCAACCCATAGTTTTGAAAGGTTATAAAATAATATGTCTGCCATTTTTTGCCCTTTCTAAATGCATTGTGTTTTACGATTTCCCCTAATAAACATTGAACTTTCTTTTTTTTTTCTTTTTTTTTTTCGAGTGGTTCACGGAACACCCTCTTTTTTCGGTGCCCCGCTACGTCCACGTTAACCTCCCCGACGTCTGGAGACATGGGAAGGGCGGTTAATTGGCTAATAGAGCTCAACGGCTCACTTAAGAGCAAGTGTCAGTAGCGGAACTTGAACCTAGGTGGAGCGGATAACAATCCGATAACTCAAGCACTCGGGCTAAACCCAATTGACAATAAACATTGAACTATAGTTTGTATAGCTGTGCAATATAGGTATACCATGATGTCGCCTAAATTATTATGCATGTTGTTGCATAGAATTATAGTAAACCCTTGTGTAATATCTGAAGGGACTAGAAAATATCCCTCCATAGGTTTGTACCACATTGTACTTCGTGATGATTGACAAATGGTTGAATTGTACTCTAACACAAGCGGACAAGTCGAAAAAAACCTTATGGAGGCTTATTAATAGGCTCAAAAAGGAATATTCTATTGATAGTTCTCAAATGGAAGGATGAGAGTATCAACATATTGATCTATCGTTTGAGAGAGTGAAGATTGATGGTATCATTATCACCATAAAAAAGTCCATAAGGGACTTATGAGAGACCACTAGGATGTCAACGTTTATAGGAAGAGAGGGATAATGCAAAATGAGCATCACCAAGGCTCATCATCATATGATTTCTCTTTCTCACCTGGTTGTAAATGTTAAATATGAGTGTACCTTGTCAAGTAATATGTATAAAGTGATGGAATCCTCCCTTGGGGTGTAATAGGGTGGGGTTATGGGATTTGGGGGTGAGGGCGAGGGGAGGCTTTCCCAAAAATGTGTAATTTAATCTTGGTTGAGGTTTTGAGGTATAATCTAATCCAAGTTAATTGATTAGGGTTTTGGATGTCGCAAAACACTTAAATATCATATTGCTAATGAATAAGAAAATGCAATGAGAAAGCGAGAGGTGCGGCTCTAAGTTTTGTTGGTTTTCTCGGTTATGGGTTTCCAAGGTTATTCTTTGTGTACTATGTGTGTGCCATTGTTTAATCTTTGTTTTGCTTCAGAATTTGTATGCATTGTTTCACTTCATGGGTTTAAAACTTACATGTGGTATCATAGCTCGATTATTGGCTTTAGGGGGGTGCCTTTGTTGCTAAGGGTTCCACTAGTTTGATAGAGCAAGTTTATCTTGGATTTATGATAAATGTAGGTTTAGTGGGAGCTTTGTTGTGGTGATTCATGTGTTAAAAGAGGATGGCGAACAATTCTAGAATCGATATTGAGAAATTTAATGATAAGATATTTGAGTTATGGAAGCTCAAAATGGAAGCTCAAAATGGAAGATCTTCTTCTTATAGATGGAGAACAATGGGTTGTTGTGGATCTAGGTACACAACCTATTGTTATGGTGAGAGAATATTGCGAGAAGTTAGAAAGAAAGGAGAGAAGTACGATTCGACTTTGCCTATTAGATTTGGTATTGTTGCATGTCGCTAGAGAAAACAATGCAAAGAAGTTGTAGGATAAGTTAGGGAGTTTGTATCAATCAAAGGCCCTAGTAATAGGGTGGTATTTTTTTGTATAATTTAATCTCGGTTAAGGTATTGATGTATGATATAATTTAGGTTAATGGAGTAGGCTTTTGGATGTTGCAGAATACCTAAATATTGTATTCTGAATGGTTAAGAAAATACAATGAGAAGGTGAGAGGTGCAACTCAAAGTTTTGTTGGTTTTCCCATTAAGAGTTTCCAGGGTAAATCTTGGTGTACTATGTGTATGCCATTGTTTAATTTATGTTTTGCTTAAGAATTTGTATGCATTGTTTTACTTCATTAGGTTTTAAAGTTGCATGTGGTATCAAAGCTAAATTATTTCCTTTAGGGGAAACACCTTTATTGCTAAGGGTTCGACTCGTTTGATAGAGCAAGTTTATTTTGGATATGTGATAAACCTTGGGAACTTTGTGATGGTGATTCATGTGTTGAAAGAGAATGGCAAGCATTTATAGAATTGAGATTGAGAAATTTAACGGTTAGAGCTTTGAGCTATGGGAGCTCAAAATGGAAGATCTTCTTGTAGAGGAAGAACAATGGGTTGATGTGGATATAGGTACACAACCTATTGCTATGGTAAAAGAATATTGGGAGAAGCTGACAATAAAGGTAAGAAGTATGATTTGACTTTACCTGTCATATTCGTTATTGTTGAATGTCAATGGAGAAGACACCGAATAGAAGATGCGGGATAAGTTAGGGAGTTTGTATCAGTCAAAGTCCCCAATAAACAAGTTGTTTCTTCAAAATAAGTTGTATCATCTTAGGATGGATGATAGCAACTGAGTGACATATCATCTAAATGTCTTTAATACTCTAGTACGTCAAATTGTATGTGTTGATATAAAGATGGAGGAAGAAGATAAATGTGTTACATTATTATGTTCTTTTCCAAACTCTTGGGACAATTTGATTGTAGCAATTAGTAGTGTTACTCAAAACACATTAAAATTTGAGGATATAGTGGCATCATTGTTATTAGAGGAAATGAGATGAAAACTCATGGATAGGCAAAGCATTGATGCCTTGTTTTTTAAATTCCATCCCCGAGATAGAAATAAAAATAAGTCTTTAGGGGGGGGATCTAAATCTCCCAAAAAATCTTGATGGAAATGTTGGAAATGTGGTAAAGCTAGGCATTACAAGAAAGATTACAGAACTAAAACTATCGATAAAGGGAAGGGATCCAATAATGCCCCTTCCACAAAGGTGAATACCTCCTTATAAGAAGGAGGGGATGTGTACTTGGATTATGCAAGTGCCCATTCAGATCATGGTTTGTGGTTGATTGACTCAAGTGCTTCATTTCATATGACTCCCCACATGGAGTGGTTTTGTGAATATGAGAAGTACAGTGGAGGTTATGTTTTCTTAGGTGATGAATTGGAAACCAGAATCATGGGATGTGGAAGAGTTAAGTCGTTGCTCAAGGATGGAAGGATTATAACTCTCCCCGGAGTTTTGCACATTCTAGAGCTAGCTAGAAACTTGATACCCATTAGTAAGGTGAGTGATGTAGGCGTACAAACTATGTTTGGAAAATAAACATTTAATATGGTTCAAGGAGCAATGGTCTTGATGAGGGGAGTCCAAAATGGAATCCTATACAAGTTGTTGGGAAGCACTATCACCGATGGGTGTAATAGTTCTATTTGTTTGTGAGGATGGACATAAAGAAGACAACATTTATTTCCTTTGGAGAAAAGACAATGCTATGGCACCAAAGACTGGGACATATTGGTGAGAAGGGCCTTCGAGCATTATATCCTAAAGGTATGGTTGAAGGTATGTCTGGTTGCACACTGGATTTTTATTTATGTGAACATTGCATACAAAATTAGGTAAGATTCACATCTAGTGTTACAAGAACAAAGGGAATCTTAGAGCCAATACTAAGTGGTGTGTTTAGACTTGTGCCTATTCCATCATTAGGTAAATCTATGTATTATGTTTCATTTATATACAATTTCTCAAGGAACACCTATATTTATTTCCTTCAAAAGAAATATGAGGCCTTTGATAAATTTGAAGAGTTTAAGGCTCTTGTACAAAATCAAACAGAGAAGAAAATAAAAAATGTCGAGGACAAAGAATGGTGGATAGTTCTACGGAAATGAATTTGAGGAATTATGCAAGAAGTGCATACTAGCAAGGTAGGAGACTTTTGTGCACACACCTCAACATATTGGAGTTGCATAAAAGAATGAATAGGACATTGGTGGAAAAGGCAAGGAGCGTGCTCAATGGTGCTAGGATGTGACATAAATACTACACATAGGCAATGGATACTGCATGTTTCATGATAAATCAATCACCCATATTAGCATTGATTGACAAAACTCTTTATGAGTAATGAACTGGTAAGAAACCCTCTCTTAAACATATAAAAGTTTTTGGGTGTGATGCTTATGTACCCGTTCCAAAGGAAAAAGGGAGTAAGATGGATAACCAACATAGATCCATCTTAAAAGGGGATCTACCAAGCGCCGAGAGGGATCAAATATCTCGAGGTGCACACCCTTCCTCAACATTTGCACTCTAAAAAGGGGTTTTGTATATATGTCATTTAAAAATTTTAAATTTAATTTGAGACATTTTATTTTTTATAATAATCTATGTTATAATATATATATATTTTTAAAGGACACGTGATTGACTCGAGGATGAGCACGGAAGGAGTTACACACCCCCCTAGTGGGTTGTAGAATGTGCTTCTCGACGCAGTAAAGTTGGAAAATGTATATTTATTAGGTATGAAGATGATGTGAAAGGTTTTAAACTTTATAACCTAGTAACCAAGAAGAGTGTTTACAATCATGGTGATGTTTTTAGAGAGATTAAAGATGTTCCCAAACATCAAGTCCTTCCAAGGGGAAATGAACCAGAGAAAGTAGAGTTGGAGTTGGAGGGTAAATAATTTGACTCAATAGAAGAAGATGAATCAAAAGAAGAAGAACCTCATACTCCAGTTATGAGTAGGTCATCTTAGGAAAGAAGGCAACTAGAAAGTTATTCCCCACCTAATTTTCATTTTTGTTTTGCTTTATCTATTAGTGATAATTATCCTAGAATCGTTAAGGAAGCAGTGGATCCAAAGGATACTAAAATATGGAAGAAAGCCATGATTATGGAAATGGATGCCTTGGGATAAAAATGAAGCTTATGATCTAGTTGAGTTGCTTGTTAGAAAAAAAAGCATTGGTAGCAAATGGTTGTTTAAGAAGAAGTTGAATGCATAAGATAAAATGGAGAAGTGCAAAGCTTGCTTAGTAGCAAAGAGATATTCCCAGATAGAGGGAATTAATTTTGGTGAAATATTTTCTCCCATTGCTAAATTAAATTATATCATATTCCTTTTGTCAATTGCTATTTCTTTTGATCTTGAAGTACAACAAATGGATGTGAAGACAACATTCCTACATGGGGATCTTGAAGAAGAAAACTACATGAAAAAACCATAAGGTTTTGCAGTGAAGGGAAGGAAAAAGCTATTCTACAAGCTAAAGAAGTCCCTTTATGGTCTAAATCAATTGCCTAGGATGTGGCACCAAAAGTTTGACACATAGATCCTTGGACCGGGTTTTGTGAGAAACAAGGCTGATCACCAGTATTTTCCAAGCAGATTGGTGACCACTTCATTAATATAGTGTTGTGTGTTGATGACATGTTCTTGATTGAAAATAACATGAATGTCAACAAGGAGGTGAAATTGTAGCTATCTTGCAAATTTGACATGAAGGATATTAATGTTGTTAACTTCATTCTAGGGATGGAGATTAAAATAGATCGTGCAATCAAGAAACTATAGTTGAATCAAAGAAAATATGTTGAGATTATATTGCAAAGGTTTAGTATGTAGGAATGTAAACTAGTCAAGGTAAATATTCTTGTAGGTGTGAAGTTATATGTAGATCAGTGTCCCGAGACACAAGAAGAAGAAGAAGACATGTCACGAGTTCCCTATGCTAGTGTTTTTGGCAGTTTGATGTATTCAATGGTATGTACTATTCGATACATTGCCCATGCAATGAGATTTTTGAGTATATATATTTCAAAACTAGGAAACACACATTGGACAATTGGGAAGAGTGACTTCAGATATTTGTGTGGCATTACAAATTATGTAATCTACTACCAATGAAAATTGTGTTAGAGATATTGAACACATAATATCTACAAGTGGTTATGTGTTTAGTCCTATTTGGCGGAGCTATCAATTGGATGAGCAAGAGAAATTTTGTAGTTGCACACTCAACTACAAAGGCCAAATACATGGAAACCACCCATGCAAGTAAATAAGTTGTATGATTTCAAAGATTGTGTTAAGGTATTAGGTTTGTACAAAAAGATGTAAAGTTAGATAGAAACAATAGAGTGCAATTTTTCTGGCAAAGAACCCTGCTTATCATTCTAAAATGAAGCATATTGATGTGTAGTACTACTTCATGCGAGATATGATTGAAGACAATAAAGTGTTGTTGGAGAAGGTTGACACCTTAAAGAATGTTGCAGGCTCATTGACAAAGTTTGTTAGTACTAAGAAGTTCTTTTGGTGTAGAAAATATATGGGCATTGATGCCCCGAACTTGTGACCTTATCAACACATGGGCCACAATTTTGTAAATAAATCAACGAGTGGGAGAATGTTGTGGATGTCATGTTATATTCTTTGCATGTGGGTTGTGCTACCCTACAATCCCTATCAATAAAGTCATTCTTTTCATATGTGTCAGGCACAGTTTGGGCGTATGCCTAGCCCCCCCATGTCAAGGGTTTGAAGAGCCCTTCGTGGAGAAAATCCAATGAGGGGTTTTAGCCACGAGGCAGTAGGGTTCAGGGTAGCACCTTGAATTTTTTTATGGCTATTTTTTGAGAAGAAAGTGTAATTTAATATTAGTTAAGGTATTGAGTTATAATCTAATCCATGTTAATGGATTAGGGTTTTATATGCTACACAATACCTAAATATTGCACTTTGAATGGTTAAGAAAATACAATGAGAAAGTGAGAGGTGTGGTTCTACGTTTTGTTGGTTTTCTCGGTTAAGGTTTTTGAGAGTAAATCTCCATGTACAATGTGTGTGCCATTGTTTACTATTTATTTTGCTTAAGAACATGTATGCATTGCTTCACTTCATAAGCTTAAAACTTACATGAACTTGGGGGATTTTGACTATATGTCAACTCTAGAGCTAATGCAAGACAAGGAACTATAAATTGTTATGGAAGACTGCATAATCAAGTCATGTATATTTCTAACCAAGTTCTGGCCAAAACCAATTAAGATAGGAATTGCTTTGATATCCAAAAGGACACCATCAAGCTAATTGAGATGTTCATTGATCCTAGCAATGAAGCACAATCTACATGTAGGCATGTCTTAATTGAAGTATAGTTTTATGCTCCTGAGGGAAGCATGTTATGTTTAAATGTTGTTTTGTCATGGTTAGTAAGTTTGAATTTAAGACTTCCATTGGGGCTAATCTCATGTTGCATAATAGGCAAGGCTACATTCTTAAATGTTGTGATTTTTATTTCTTCATATGCTTTCAGTAATATAAGGAATCTCTTAGATTTTTGTTTTTATTTACCATGGAAAACCTTGCGAGGAAACCCTTGGGAATTGTCCTACATTTTGGAGATGGTATCCAATGTAAACTCGTCGGTGTTGATTATGGTTCCTAACCCAATAAGGACATCAAGTGAGGTACACAATAGAAGTAGATAGCCTGGAGGATCAACCCTGCAACCTCTTGTATGAAGATCAAAGCACTCTACCACTTGAGCTATCCCTCTAAGTTATTCCAAGGAAAACCTCATGGGGAAACCCAAGTGATGCTTCCCCACATTTGTAGATGGCATCCTAGTAGACCCATTATAGATTTGTGCGCCTTACCGAGGGGGATTTGAACCAAGCCCTTACTTACATGGAACTAACCAAAATCCTAATAACATAAGTGTTAATTGGTTGAGTTAGCCCCTAGGGCTAACAAACCTCTTTATATATGTGTGTGTGGCTAGTTCCATGCCAACAAGTATTTGGTATGAACCCCACTGGGCGAGGCACATTCGTATTAGTAGTTTTACTAGAGATGTCATCCATGAATGCGGAGAATTATTTTCCCCAAGGAAATATTGTGGGGAAACCCATATATATATATATATATATATATATATATATATAGAGAGAGAGAGAGAGAGAGAGAGAGAGAGAGAGAGAGAGAGAGAGAGAGTTTCCTCCTAGGAGGTCATAGTTTCAAATTCAATGGGGGTTAGGGCATGTACTCCTCTTTAGACTTTAGCAATTACATAATTGTGTAGAGGGGGGTCCCTTGTCCCACAAATCTCATACACCAAATTGGTGTCTGGCTTGGTCCAAATTGTGTATATATATATATTTTATTTTTACTTTTTTTTTCCTCGGAAAAAAAATAAAAAATCGCAAATGAAGTATAAAATTACATATGCAGATATATGTTGGGCATTATTTTTAGATACAAAGGTCTTCTGGCCTGTAAGCCATACATAAAGCAAAAAAGCAAAAAGTCTTTTGCGTGGATAGATTTTCTATGTGCATGTCCCATCAATTTGGAGGATGTATCGGATAATCTTTTGCTATAATAACTAGCTAATTTGCTGCTGAGTAAGCTTTCAAAACAGTTTATCCTTTAAACCGCTCCATATTGTTTCTTTCCAAAAAGGAGAAGAGTGTGGAGAATAAAAACTGTAAAGCCTTTAAAATCATTATGCCACCATGGCAAAAAAAGATCAACCTGAAAACCGTGTCTTTGTAAAAAATCTGTCCATTTCCTCCCTTGAGAGATACGTCCTGATCATTATGTTCTTATGTTGACTTGCTCAGGTTCCATAAAGGGTTGGTGGTAATATATATATATATATATATTGGGAAGAATTCCAGGACTCCCATATCTATGAGATGGGTTCAATGTGGTTTTTTGACTAAAAACTTTGCTCAGATGTTTTGCCTTTGTGTTTATGGTTTGCGAGATAGTTCTTCTAATTTTGAAGTTCCAATATGCCGGTAGTTATAGATTGCCGTCAAGGCTGTGGATGCACTTTTATGAATATATATATATATATATATAATTTGGATTAATAAAGCATAATCGAGACTAAAAAACTATGAATTTGACTATGGAAGTGTCAATATCAGCATTTATAAAGTGCAAAATTGGGTTCTAAAAGTGACAATATTGGTTTTCAAATCTAAAAGTGTCAATTTTGAATAATTTCAAACCCAAAAAGTGAAATTTAGAATATGAGTTTTTAAATATAAGTGTCAATTTCAATTTGAAAAGTGTCAATATCAAATTGTTACAATGTGTATTTGGATTTTAATATTTTGAATTTCGATCTTAATCTGTATATGATATTTAAAACCAAGATTAATTTACAGTTGTTAACATATTATCTTTGTATATGCATGCATGATATTATTATGACACTCATTTTTAAATATGTCTAGATTGAAGAGATGCAATAAAGTAAAAACAAGTGCCAACAATCATGTATTCCAAAATTGTAATTTTAAATAAATATTTAAGACAACATCTCTAAGATAAAGTCTCATTCATCAACATCAATCCCACTCTCAACATTATGCTCCATCTATTCTTGTTGTGCCTTAATTGTTGCATGGCCCTTCTCAATTATTTTTATTTTCAGTCCTATTCATCTTTCCCTTAGTGACCATGCCCATATGATGCTATTAACATCCATAAATATTGTCTTATGAACCAACAACCCTTTGTTGTTTTTTAGTTAAGCAATTTTTATACAATTCTTTGTTAACCTTTGATGTTCCACCATTGAGCCTAAACTTTATAAGAATCAGTAGTAGCATATGGATCTCGACGTGACACTTCCCTTTGCCCTACCCAACTATATCACACAATCTTGATCTAGTGATTGTATTATGAGCATTTGTCCCTCTACAACATCATCTTTTGAAGAGAATGGATCTCTAGGCTTGTTACATAGAGGTCCAACATAGCAATTCTCAATTGTTGGGGACATTTTCCCTCGAGTATGCTTCCATAATTTCATGCACTATAAGGAAAACACCTTCTAGCAGAGGTTTTTGCGAAGTTTTTTAATGTTACAAGATTTGGAAAAATTACCCAAAAATCCTCTGCAAATGGTAACGAATGGTTTGGCGGAGGTCGTAACGGAAATTTATTTTAGCTAAAAATATCTGTGTGGTTGGAGGTTTTAGTAAAAAAAAATTCGATGCGATTACATAGGTCAAACACACAAGTGCATTCCTTGACAATACGCACATGGACACCTTTATTAAATATTCAACACTGATGCTTTCCATTTCTATAACGCACATGTGCATATTTTTTAAATGCACCACACAGGTGCTATATAATAAAGTATGCATTGGTGCACCGATAATGAATAATAGTTCTAGTGTTCTATAACTTAAAGAGCACCGGTGCATTCATTTTAGATGTGACATATAGGTGTCGTCCATAGACATAATGAACATGTGTGTTATTAATGTATTAATTCATCGAGAGATATTATAGTTTATACCGCACCGTGAAGTAGGGTTAAAATAAATGCATTGGGAAGTATTTGCGGTGTATGTTTACTTGATGACGCACCAATGCAATTGTCAATATAAGCATTTGGGTGTTTATTTCATTTAGGGGCATCAATGCAGTTTATTGGTTTAAAAGCACCAAAGAGCATTTTTTTGCAAAAAAATAATACCGTGAACGAATTACGTATGTCATGCCCTGTATATTGAGTTCATTTTTTTAAAATTCCATTAACAATCATAAAATGAAATATTTTTTATAATAATAATAATATTTTAATTTTAATTATTGTGTTTGGATATAATGATTGTATTAATGTGTTATACCATTGAATTACACATATGTTCATTGTAATATTTAATCATCCATATGTTTAATCAACAATGTGACATTTTACAACATTGAACAATGCAATAATAAGAAACCCATTTTATTATATAGAAATAAGAAACCCTTCTTCATGCAAAATGGGACAACAAAAAGGTCTACAATAATCAAAATGTCAATATGTAATTCTTACACTTATTGGTAACCGATTCAGACAATATGTCTATTACATTATACAAAATGTCCGATTTTCAAGACAATCATTTTAAAACATACAACTTGCATTAACATCCAATTATATATATGGATTGTCATTTTCACTTGAATTGTTGCCAATGCTCAAGCTATTTGCATGGCGCCTCATTTCTTCAACACTTGAAAACGATATTGTACTTGGGTTATTTGGACAAATGTTTTATTGATTGGCTCGATTTTGTTCCTCCTCTTCATGTTCCAACTACAGACATAAAAATAAAGTGTGATGAGTATATCTACATCAGTAGGAATAATGCAAAAATAAATCATATACATGATTATGTAAATAAAAAAAACATACCATAGCAAGAAGTGATTCATAAATAGTACACATTCTTTCAAAGTCATTCATCATTACATTTCTCAACAACTCTTCTATTGGCTCCACTCCATACTTTGTTTTCTACAAATTTTAAACATTATGACAAATTTATACATTTAAATATAAAGTTTTCTTGTTGTTTTATTAATTACAAAATGAGAGAAGTAAAACAACATATCTACTTGCACAATTAACTCTTGATATTGCACCATATACTCAAAACCCATACTTTACCTAATGCCAATCAATTCTTTGGATGACTTTTCTTTGTATTTTAACACCTATTAGAAGACATCCAAGGATGTGTGTAAAACAATTGAAATATAAAGATCAGAACAAATACAAAATTTTTAGTAAGGAAAACACAAGTGCTCACAAACTTTGCGATCAACCATTTTCTTCCTTGTCGTCTTGTCTTATGTGTTGAATTGGTTCCATTTTGTTTTCTTTTATGTGTCGAAACAATTGAAAATTAGTATTTCATGTAGTATTTATTTTGTAAGTAAGTATGTATTATATTAATTAAAAAAGTACATGTCCAACATTACAATTCTATCTCATAGCCATAGCAAAAGGCATAAAAACCACACTGTAGACTTACCCAGACTCCTCCCCTCATAACCTCGGCAATCTTACTACATAAAAGATACTTTCCAACATACACCCGATATACAAAAGAGCCAGACTACCAACCAACTATACTGACGATATGACTATCTTACTACATCGAGGAGATTTTCAACCATAAACCTGAAATACAAAAAGGACCAAACTATCAACCATCTATACCGATAATGACAATATTAACCGTTCTGACATAACTCCTTACCAAAACATGACTGATCGTTATAGATTTGAACAGAAGGAAACTATAGGAATTGAAGGGTCCCAGGCACAAACATGGGAGCATGATAAGCCTTATTAAGCATTGCCATGGCATTTCCATAGACAACAGAAGTAGGTTGAGCCATATTAGGATGAACAACTTTAGAACCCCCAGACGGTGATGGGTGAGGGAGGAACCTTATCCCCATCTTGCTTGCAATAACGTCCACCTTGTGATGCATCAGGAGATAGTCTGAATTGTGTTCTTTCCATGTTCGAATTGGCTCCATGTCTCCTTATTCCTTTGCATTTCGTTCAATCAAAACTCGTGCGAGAATAGCTTTAGTCACCTAGGGGGTCGTCGGAATGCGGTCATATGCCAACAACTGCCCACGCGTCGAACCAGGATCCTGCACCCATTCCATAAGGATGTCAAACTTGTTGAACTTTGGTTGTCATTGATGTAAACTAATGTCAAAGAGGATGTCAATTGATTCAGTTAGAGTCATTGATGTCAATTGATGTCAAAGTGAGTACAACATTCCTACAACAGTGTGAAGAAGTATATGGAAACCACTTTGAAGAAGTATCTGTGCAAAATGGTGAAGGATATGGATGCCAATATGAAAAAAGCATATCTAGATACTGCATCAATTATGAATATATGTGCCCAAGAACACATCATGCAGATCCATTTTGAAGAAGTACATAACAAGGATACATCATGCATGATTAGTGTGAAGAAGTACATAAAAAAGGTACATCATGAAATGTATCCTACTTCAAGTATTACCTACGCAGAGGTCAAGTCCACCATGTCATACACTTTCATGGTAGCAATCAAAAGACTGGTTGGACAAATGGTACATGTGCACAATCAACCAAGGATTTGGTTGAGCAAATAATACAAGTGTGTAAGCATGTTGAAAGAAGTCTCTGGTATGCGCAAGCATTGCTTGGTTAAAGTTCGGAAGTGCACAAGCAGTAAGAAACAACAAATGGTTGGATAGTATTAAAAGCGCTCAAGTTTATCCAATCAAAATATGCTTTCAGTTAGTGTAATGTGTGCAAGATCCTAGAAGGGTATAGCGGTTGAAGTAATTCTATGATCAAATTCCACAGCCAATGGTACAACAGGTGTGCAAGTCCCACAAGTGATGACAAGGCAAAGGTCAAAGTTCCACCAAGTAGAATATGGAGTATGTGCAGAATCCACAAAGTGTCAATGCATCAAGTGCGCAGTACTCACAAGTGATGAAGCGATTAGGGTCAAAGTCCCACCAATTAGAAGTTGGAGTATGCGCAAATACCATAAAGCATTAATGCACCAAGTGCGCATTACCCACAAGGGATGGTACATCAAGGGTCGCAGACTCATCAAGTTGAAGAACAAGGATACACACATACCTCAAAGCAATGGTACATCAATAGCGCAAAAGATCACACATGGAAAAAGCACAATCCATGAAATATGGAAGAAAGAATGCCACGACCAACTTGTGGACATACAATCTGTGTAGTTCCTGTATAAATCGAGATGCAAGTTGGAGATTTGAATTAAGCTTTATGGTGAGAGCATAAGAAATTCAAGTGTTTGTTACAGTTTGATATTCAGGGCATCAAAGGGCTCGGGGATAGAACTGAATGATCTAGCGAGGAGCCAAGAGCACACATGCAGCAAAATGCAGAACTGATGGTGTGCAGAATGATGCTATAGATCTGTGACAAATGCATAATTCCAGAAAGGAAGAAATACTGAAGTATGCGCAAGTGCTTGATGATTTGAATCAGCATGCCGATAGTCACAGACGTGGTAAAGACAAAAGCAAAGAGACAAAATTGAGATACATCAAATAATGTGCAAATGTCTAGACGATGCATATGAGCAGAAGTGAAAGTGTGCGAAGTTGAGAATACCATTTGATGCGCGATGACAAAACAACAGCAAGATCCAGTAAGCGCGTCATGATGCATATGATCTGAGACAAGTGCGTTAAACTAAATGGACGAATCATTTGATGCACAGGCTATCGCAGGTTGTCTAATAAACTGTAGCACTTAAACAAAATAGACATATTAGTAAGTGTGCAGTTCCATATGTTACTAGTGCCTTACTTCAGAACAACAAACTATCAATTGAAGGCACAATGTCAGTTTGTGAAAGCAGTAGCATCGTAACAGAACGAGATAGCTTACCTCAACAAATACTATAGTATCAGCGAGCACATAGTACATGAAGTAAAACACCAGCAAAAGTGTGAATTGAGAAGAATGAGAAGTCAAGTGATGTATGCAACTCAGTGACAGAGAATCGTCTGCATACAAAGGTAGCGCATAGCAAAATTATCTTTAGGAGATTATACGAAGTGCGCAGAGTTGTTCAGTAATTTAGAATCACATTTTGGATATCTGGGTAGAAGGATAGGGCAAGGAGAAAGGGGGTTGTAGCCTCCTCCCAGTTACTATTGGAGAAACACAAGGAGTTGGTGCTTCCTTCAGGTCGAAACTTGTAAAACCAGGGGGTTGGTGTTGTTAATGTAATTGTAACTTCGGAAGATATTCACTTGTATATTTTATATTGTATTTGTATTTTATTATTGTACCTCCGATGGAGATGTTTATTCCTCCGATCGGGAAAGTCATTATTGTATTTGAGTCATGCAAATTCATTGAGGTTAATCCTCCATTGTATGTCGAGGCATTAGACCCCAGAGTTAGGTTGTAATTGGGTTGTTAGACTCTCCTAGAGAAATCGGCCCAGTCAGGTACAACTAGGGGACGACCTAGTTGGGGTAAAGGTCAAGTGAAAGTTAAAGTATAAATAGAGAGGGTGCCTCTCTCATTTGGATCATTCACTCACTCACTCAATTCGCATTAGTGAGAGAGAGGAGGAGTTCGCACAAGTGGAGAAGAGAGAAGCTGCTGAAGACCATCTCTATATTTGGGTTTTATTTTCTGTTATTGTATTGGTGCTCATTCTATCTCTGAGGAAGTTGTGGGGTTTTCTCCTTTATGGTTTCCTCGAGGAAAATATTTGTGTCTCTTGTCTCTTGTGTTTATTGATGTGCATGTTATTCTCTCAGATAAGATCTTAGATAATATTGAATAAAATTGTGAAAAAACTAACATGGTATCAGAGCTAACCTGAGAAGAAGACACTATGCACCTGCGGAAGCTAGGGCTTCTTAATTTTTGGACTTATCTCCATAGATCATTAACAAAAAGAGGATAGGCTAACTCTCCTTAGAAGGGCGCATCTTTTTGTTGAAGCAGAAGTTGATTTTGAGGATTTTCACTTTTTGGCTGTCACTACTGCGGGAAATTAGGGCTTTTCACAGAAGTGGAATTTTGGAGTGCAATAAGCATAGGGAAGTGCTACTCATCAAATCAAAATTTAGAGACCAAGATCGAAGTTTTTGGTTGGGTAAAACTCCTGGAAAGTCAAACCCTAATTTGACTCTGGACCAGAAAAACCATAAAACCAGAAAACAAGAAAAAACCAGAAATTGTAGATTAGAATTTCGTAAGTCAATTTTCAGGGGTGGATTTTTGGAATCTTCATAAACCAAGTGTACCATCCTGCTCACCTCAGTCAAGCGCATATTTCTATCTAGACAAAAGTTTCAAATTCCAAATTTGAAAATTTAGGGTTTCTCTGACAAACCCTAACCAGCTCCAGAACCAGTTTCAACAAATCAAGTGGTAAGACCTAAAAGCTTTTCTATTTCCATTTGAAGTTCTCATTAAAGATGTCTCACCACACCAAGCTTGAGGATAAGCTTGAAGGGGATGATAATTTTGAGCATGGAAGTATAGTATTACACTAATCCTTGAAGAGAATAAATTGGACACTGTAAATGAAGAAGTTCCAGTTCCAGAGGGAGATGAGGCTAAAGCCTTACACAAGAAGAACTTAGTTAAGGCCAAGAGGATTATTTCTTATTCTATTAAGGATCACCTCATCCCACATGTGTCTTCCTTAAAGACACCTAAAGAGATGTTTGATTCCTTAACCAAGCTATTTGAAGGAAAGAACATAAATCAGAAGATGACCTTGCGAAACCAGTTGAAGAATGTGAAGATACAAAATGCAGAGACCATGTAGTCCTACTTTACAAGGGTCTCCCAGATAAAGGAACAACTTGAAGCTGTGGGATAAATTGTAGAGAATGGAGAAATAGTGATGACCACCTTGAATGGTATCCCTCGTTCATGGGATTCCTTTATTCAAGGAATTTGTGCTAGAAATAAGTTAATCACATTCAGTAGGTTGTGGGAGGAATGCTCAGAAGAAGAAGCTCGACTTGTAGCTCGAGAAGAGAAGATGGGTAATGAAGACCAGGCTCTCACAACACACACTAGGAAGAATAACACCAAGAGGGAGCATCCTCATCACAAGAAGGAAAGAAAAAACCACCATAACCAAAGAGGGAATTTCAAGAGAGATCTATCTCACATTCGATGCTATACTTGTGATGAGAGGGGACACTACTCCAAAGATTGCCCCAAGAACAAAAGTAGCTCCCACAAGAGGAAGAACAACAAGAAAAGACATCATGCTCACACTACAGAGGATGATGAACCTCCAAGGAAGAGAACTAGAGTAGGCAGTGAAGATTCTTCAAGTGATGAAGAGTATGTTTTGATTTAAGCTCTCACAGGCACTATTACACATGGGAGAAATGATTGGCTTGTAGATAGTGGGGCTTCCAAGCATATGACAGGATTTAAAGAATCCTTTGTGAACCTATCTGAACATGAGTCACCTCACAAGGTGAAACTTGGGGATGACTACCAATACGCCATAAAAGGAAGTGGTGAAGCTTCTTACAAGCTAGACTCTGGGAAGTCTTTGAATATAAAGGATGTCCTGTATGTACTAGGACTCAAAAATAATCTTCTCTCCATATCGACATTAGATGCAAAAGGCATGAGGGTTTCATTTGTAGATAACCAAGTTCTTATGTGGCCAAAAGGAAAGACCATAGATGATGCAGTAGTGATTGGAGAGCAAGAGGTTTATACAAACTGAAGGGCCAACCTGAACAAGCCTTGGTCCATGACTCCATGGAACTAAGTGAACTATGGCATAGGAGGATTGCACATGTACACTATAGAGCACTACCACTCGCAAGCAAAGCAGTTGAAGGTCTTCCATAAATCCAAGCAAAACATGAAGGCGTTTGCAAAGGATGTGCGAAGGGAAAGAACATAAAAAAGACATTTCCAAGTAGCGAGAGCAAGGCAAAAGGAATCTTGGAAATCAACCACTCCGATGTATGCGGTCTGATGTCATCCAGTTCATTGAGTGGGTATGTATATTATGTTTCTTTCATTGATGATTTTTCTAGGAAGACATGGATATATTTCTTGAAGAACAAAGATGAAGTATTCAACAAATTCAAGGAATTCAAAGCCTTGATTGAGAACCACACATAGAAGAAAATCAAGACCTTTCGATTAGACATGGCGGAGAGTTCACATAAGAATACTTCAACAAATTATGCAGAGATTCAGGGATTAAGAGGGAGTTTACCACTCCATACAATCCGCAGCAGAATGGAGTTGCAGAAAGGAAGAATAGAACAATCATGGAAGCAACAAGAGTGATGCTTCATGACCAGGATCTTCTTATGCATCTATGGGAAGAAGCTGTGAGGACAACCATGTATGTATAGAATCATACTCCACGTAGATTACTTGACAACAAGACACCAGAAGAAGCTTTCTCCGGTGAGAAACCAAAATTCATCCATCTCAGGATATTTGGCTGCCCAGTGTACATACATATTCCGAAAGAGAAGAGGACGAAGCTAGATCCTTCAGGAAAGAAGGGCATATTCGTGGGATATAGTGAAAGATCGAAGGCTTACATAATATATTTTCTAGGGTTCAAGAAGATCGACATCAGTAGGGACGTAACATTTGACAAAGACTCAGCCTACAACAAATCCAAAAAACTACCTGTTGAAGACATTGAAGAACCAGAAGCACCCAGGATCCAAGATACAACAATGAATGAAGCAACCCCATAAGAATATGAAGACCACGAGATGGAAGACCCACAGGAGCCTGTAGATCCACCACGTGAGAATAATTCTCACAAGAGGAAACCAGCATGGGTACAAGAGGAAATTCAAGATGCAGAGAGATATGGTGCTCCAGAGGGAATGCATAGAGAAAGCAAGAGACCGAGGCCATACTCCAGTTATGTAGCCCTGCTGTGCGACATCATTGACAAGGAACCTTCCAGCTATGAAGAAGCGATAGAGAGCAAGGAATGGAAAGATGCCATTATCGAGGAGTTCCAATCGATCATGAAGAATGATGTCTGGGATGTGGTCCTGAGACCAGTAGGGAAGTCTGTTGTGACTTCCAAGTGGATCTACAAGATCAAGCATGCTGCAAATGGAAGCATAGAGAAACACAAGGCAAGATTTGTGGCACGTGGCTTCTCCTAGAAGGAAGGGATAGACTATGAGGAGAAATTTGCACCTGTATCCAGATACACTTCCATCAGATCAGTGCTTGCTTTGGCTGCAGTGATGAAATGGAAGGTGTTAGCACTCAAAATGACCCTACGGTTGTGGGAAAAAGTCACTTCAAGGTAACCACAAAACCAAGCTTTAGGAAAGAGAGCTGGCTTCTTTCTTTCCAGAGAGGGATCTCTCACTGATTTGTTTAACAAGGCCAGATATATGAATAAGAATTAAAATCAGATTGTTGTTTGGTTGAAACAAGGTAAGCATTCGTTGGGCAATGGAGTCAAAATATAACACATATGTCAATTAACAGTGCTATGGCATGGAAATTTATAACAAAGGCAAGGTAGTTACTCATTTACAATCAAAATGTTGTTGTCTAGTGATAAAGAAGAAATGAAGAACAATCCATTAACATGGGAATCTAACAAGAATGAATCCAATGCTAACTTTAGTAGAAAAGATTTGTGAACATCCGAAACCAATAGACAGAGCATACATGTATGAATTCTGTACTATCCAACACTTATTTCAGACATAAAAAAGATAATGAAATGGAATAGATAACAAAGAACACATTCACATGAGGAAAGATGGTACAAACTGTAAAACAAATAACATAGGAATCTCTGCAAAAATGCCAGCCTCGGCTCTGTAATTTCTATTAAAGATAGATCTCAAATACAAAACTCAAGTTCTCACGGGTTCCAACACCCTTTTTTCTTCTCTATTACATATGATTATATAGGAGCAGACAACCCTCAGGCTCGAGTCACCCTAACAGAAAGTTGTTATAACCGTGATGACACCTATACAGACAGGTCCATCACCCTTGAAAATCAGTTACAATAGAAACAACAAAAGCTGACAAGTAGGATCAACTGCCTTTTACATGTGTCAATGAATACTTACTGACTAGTAACAGCTCCTAGTAAATAAACAAAGCCCAGGTCACTAATTCTTCAACTTGCAAAATATCCACGATCCTTATGCATGCAGCGTCAGCTTGGCTTTTCCATATTTCTCCATGATCTTCCATTGGTCGGCAGCTGACAAATATGTAGTGGCCACCTCCTTTAGCAAAGCCCTTAAGCTCCACATGATCTCTGTATGAATAGTTCTGTAGGTATGCACATGCTTCTTTGACCATCAGGACCAACTCAAACTCCTTTGCCAGCTTGTCCACAACCGTTTTACTTGACAATGATTGGCTCATGTCAACAAAGTCTGCATGATCCAACCTGCATTCCATCAACTTGTCTTGATACTCTTTTTGAGTCAGCATGGTACCATCTTCCTCCAAAAAGAGTGGGAGTCCCTTCTTGAACAATGGATCAAACATATATCTGAAAAGCTTCAATTGGTGTGCCATAATATTTATCCTGGCTTGAATTGTACCTAACTGCCGATGTTTATTTTCCACCTTCTTGGCCCAAATAATGGTAGATAATCTGTCTTTTATGCCTGCTGCTTTCACTTCATACTCAGTTAACCCATTCAAAAACTCTATGGCATTTGCAGCACATTCAATGGGCTTCTTGTTCAGCTTCTCTTTCATTGATGTTACACTCTGCTTTGTCAATTTGATGACAGCTTCCTTGTCTAAAATAAAATCGAGGTAGGGTCTTAATTTGTTTGTTTTAGCTATAACATCATCCCAGATTACTTGCTTTGCTTCCTGCAGTGATGTTTGACTTGTAGCCTGTTGATGTATATGTAGCTTCGGAATGTATTTCATATATATTTATTGTACCCTTATTAGAGATGTGTTATTCCTCTATAAGGAAGTGTCGTCATGTGGATTGACAAGTGTCGCAAATGTGTGTACTTGCCGATGGGTTATTAGACCACCATGTGTGGGGTCGGCCCTGAAATATATATTATATTGTGGATGTATCTAGATAGACAAGTCGGCCCCATAGTGTAACTGGGCAAACATGTTAAGTATAAATAGAGATAAGGAGATCTCTATTTGGATCATTCGAAAAGTCATATCTCTCTCACTCAGAAAGTGGCGCACTAGTGAGGAGGAGGATCATCTACTACTAGGAGACTATCTCAGTGTATTTTGGTTGTACTTTGGTTGATCCATTGCTCTCTCTATCTTTGAGGAAGTTGTGGGGTTTTTCACCTTAGGGTTTTCCCCACGGAAACTCTGTGTCTCTTGTCTCTCATGCTTTTGATTCTTGTGATGCTTGTCATGCTTATTGTGATTGTTATGCATTGATATACTGTATATGTTATTCTCTCAGTGAAGATCCTAGAGTATTGTGAATTAATGCTCAAAATTTAACATAGCCTGCTTCATTAATTCATCATATTTAGCCTGTAACTCTAGGTACTTAGCTTCCCAAGTCTTCCTCTCCTGCTCTTCTTCTGAAACTCTACTTTCCAGATCTGTGTTCTGCTTCTGCAACTTTTCTAGCTCTAAATCCTTCAGACTTACCTGTGCCATTGCTTGAACAATGGAGAAATCTCCAGATTCAATGGAGGAAGAGGTGATCATACCCTCCAACTCCTTACCTTTCTCTTGCAACTTCTTCTCCAAATCTTCAGCTTTGGCCTTTAGATTCTTCTCACTCTCCACTATAAGGGAAATATCCCTTTGCCACTGCTTTTCTTTCTCTTCAAACTTAAACAACTTGGCTTTACAATCTGTTAATTCACTTTTCAACTCTTCTCTTTTCTTCTCTAGCTCTGTCAGCTTAGATGCTTCTACCAACTGAGTGGAAGGAATCTTTAGTTTCTTCTTTAGTGTTTGAATAGTATTATCATTATCATTTAATAGATTTTGTATGATTTCCCTTTTGTTTGTTTGGCATTCAGTAGCCAACAATGTTGTCTGCAACTTTTTGATTTTGTGCTTGGTGGGATTTATTCTCCACCTTTTCCTGTATGAGCTTATTCCCAATCTTATCCTTACTGGATTGTAATTTGGACAATTCTAATGCAACTTTCAACAACTTAGCATAAATAACATCTCCAGTCTCTTTATGTATATGGATCATGCCAGGAATGGGAATGTCCTCCAGGTTCATTTTCACCTCAATGGCCTTATCTTTGGTTGCTAGGGCCAAATTCAAAGTGCTCTTAGCAGGGCTCCTGACATTGACCAAGGACACATTCTTATTGGATATCTGTCTAAACTCTGCATACAACTTTGATTCTTCTGAAGCTACATATTCCTTTTCTTTATACTCATCTAACAGTTCTGATCTACTTTTTCCTTGTGCAACGGGCTCAGTAGCTGCTTTATCAAACACATACTCCTTGATTTCCAAGGAAGGTACATTGGCCTTTACCTGCTTCTTCTTTCCTCGAACAGTATTCACCTGTACAATCTGCTGCCCTGTCCCCTCCACTTTTTGCCTCTTTGGGGCTCTTTCTGTGCCCTCATCTTCTACATCCATGGCATCAATGGCTTCCACTGTGTTGGATTTCTCAGAACAACTGGCAAGGGGTATAATTTCTCCAATTGCTGGGACCAAGCTGGAGGTGCCAGGTTGTGGTGGTGTGGATTTTTGTACAGGGGAGGTGGAATCATCTTGTATATCTACATCCATCTGGCCTTTGCTGGGATATTCCAACCAGTTAGCAGTCTCGGCCATACCTGCAAGCTCAAAATGCACAAAGCCCTTTCTGTTACTGTCTTTCCTTCTATTGGAGATGATGTGATGGGGATCATAGTTGTTGGCAACCTTTGCTTGAAATCCCATTTCTCTTATCACACACTCAAAGGCTAAAAGGGAAACTTTATTCTTAATGATGAATGGGCCTACAACCCATGGGAATGAAATGTCTGAAGCCTTCTTATGATCTAGAAAATGTTCAGTTTCTACCCTTAACCTTTGCCTGATAAATTCTAGAGAAAACACTCTAGGAGTTAGGAATGTTGGCAATACATAAGGCGAACGAGAAAACCCATACACTCCGATCACTGTGCCATGTTTCAAGAGGAACCAATCTCCAATTTTCTTCTCAGGAGAAGGTTGCAGCATCTCCTTCATCTCTGTTAACACCCTAGGAAATCTTTCTGATAAAAAACATTATAAACCTCTGACATGAGGTTGTTCATGAACTTGCTGTAATTTGTGTGCATTTCCTTTGTGAGCATCATCTCAGGAAGATGCAAATTTTATTCATTAAATGACAAGAACATCCTTAGCAAATATGCTTGAAACCTGAAACTTCTGGTCTTGTGGAAGTCCACTAGCTGAGAATGTATATTCTCAGCTAGGGACTCATCAAATTTAAGGCAAGCACACTGGACTGACTGGTCAGAATCTTCAGACTCTAATGGGCAGGTTCTAAGGACGAACAACAAACTCATCAAGGGCTCAGTGACATACATATTTGTGTCTAATCCTAAGAATTGGTTTAGCATGGTTATGACACACTGAGATTCTTCAGTAAAGAGACCGACTTCGGCTGGGAAAGGTTGGTCCTGCAATGAGACACTAGGTCTTAGGAAAACTCTGAAGAAACTTTGCTCCAACTCAACTGAAGACTGTCTAAAATACTGAATTAGGTATTCTTCCTTGTAATCCTTGGACTTCAGACTGAATTCATCAGGAATTGACAGGGCCTTTCTTATAACGATAGGGTTGACAGGACACAAGATCTTCGAATTGGACGCATCCATAACTACCCTCTCAGAGGAGGAGTAATTAGTAGTGCACTAGTCGACAAATTCGAGGCAATTTAGGGTTTGGTCGACTGAGAAAAACTGAAAAAATGACTTGTACACCTTATGGACATCTATACCTTGGTCCCTAATAAGCTTCAGTCTGTCCTTTACTACTTCAACAAGTCCATTTGGCAGTATTGTGTCATAAATCTCAGCATCTTTATCTTCTGACAGTTCTTCTATCTTCTGGTGTTCAAAACCCGGGGGCTCTACTTCTCCAAGCTCAGCCATTTAAATAGTTTTATATGAGGACAAGATGCCTACCTGGTTTACTGACAGCTGGTCTAAGATTCGTGCATGAGGTGGATGTTTTCTGCACTGTCGTCGACTTTCGCTTTCCAATGCACAAGACAAACAATACTCAGATCCCCGTGCAAACGTATTTTTATATTGTTTATCCTTTCATATCAGTCTTGCATCTCTTGTGATAGAGGACTTCTTTGAGTTGTCCATCTGCACGATCGATCTTGTGCCATTGATCTCTTTCCCTGTTTAACTTCTCAATCCCTCGCAGCCTTCAACCTTTCAACTGTTTCCTTCCTCGCACCTCTATCCTGCGAAGCCAATGCTGAGCGCAGATCTGAGCCTTGTCTGCATCCTAACCGTCCAAAGGCACGGTCTCTACCAAGCCTCGCAAATCCGAAAGTGTTGGTTGTTTGTGCATGTTGAATTTGCGAACAAAATGCCCACCATTGATGCTCATCTCTGCCAGATCCACGCCGTCAAACCATGTGGATCCTACCACTACTTCGCAGATCCAAAATTTTTGTTTCTCCGCGCATGTCTAATCGGTGAACCAATTGATGACCGTAGATCCCTTTTTCCATCCGTCGATCCAACCGTCGATTTTCCCATGGGTTAGCAACACTCCGCCCCTACCCAAAACCATGCATCTTTCTTTGCGAAGCCACTTTGCAGCCATTGATCTCCACCATCATAGATCTGCTCCGTTCATTGATGCCTTCATATAACCTTGAGCGTATTTTTACATTTACCCTCATTTGCAGTGTTGAGACTTAAACAATTCAATCATTTTCATTCCCAACCTACGAATAAACATTCAGAGATCTCAGTTGCATTCTGCAGGGTCATATAACTCAAGAATTTCAGACCTTATAGGTTACTTGCAGGGATCGAATCTTCTCCACCAATTTAACCCAAACTAGTGCTAACAGAAGGTACACCAGATGGATGTCAAGACAACGTTATTGAATGGTGTAGTGGAAGATGAAGTGTATGTGGAGCAGCCACTCAGATTTGAGACACATGACAGACAAAATCATGTGTGCAAATTGAAGAAATCCTTGTATGGTTTGAAGCAGGCACGCAGGACGTGGTACGGAAGGATAGATAGAGTAAAGTGGATTCCAACCTTTACTACAAGGTTGAGGAAGGGAACCCAGTGATACTCCTACTCTATGTAGATGACCTGTTTGTGACAAGTGAGGATGGGTTGATTGCAGACATGAAGAGGAAGCTTGCCACTGAGTTAGAGATGATCAAGGACTTGGGTATGATGCACTACTTTCTAGGCATGGAGGTGTGGCAGAGCGTGGATGGAATCTTCCTTAGACAAGGGAAGTATGCAGTGGAGATCTTGAAGAGGTTTGGGATGATGGAATGCAAGGTCATGAACACACCTATGGCATCAAACTTGAAGCTATTGAGTGGTGCTTCATCAGAGTCGGTTGATGCCACGATGCATATTCGTTAGATGATTGGATCTTTGATGTACTTGACGAATACGAGACCAGATATTTGCTTTGTTGTGAACACATTTAGCCAGTTCCTGACGGATCCGAGACATGTTCACTTGATTGCTGCAAAGCATATTCTGAGGTACCTGAAGGGTACAGTTGATTATGGGCTCAAGTATGACACGAATCAGAATATTAACCTAGAGGGTTATGTTGATTCAGATTGGGTAGGCAGTGTCGCAGATAGGAAGAGCACTTCGGGGAGCTGCTTCAGTATGGGATCAGGTGCGATCTCCTGGTTTAGCAGGAAGCAGTCCTGTATGGCACTGAGTACAGCTGAAGCAGAGTATGTTGCAGCTTGTTCGGCTAGTTATGAGGCAGTATGTCTGAGGAAGCTACTATCTGATTTGTTTGATCTCCAGTTGGATGCGACTTGTATATTTTGCAACAACTAGAGTTGTGTGAAGTTGTCCAAGAACCCAGTGTTCCACAACAATTTGAAGCACATTGAGATCAAGTATCACTATAGCAGGGATATGGTGCAGAGAGGAGCAGTGAAGCTCCAGTATGTTGCAACGAACGAGCAGATAGCCGATGTGTTGACCAAGCTGCTAGCCAAAGTGAGGTTTGAATACTTCAGAGAGAATCTTGGTGTACTTCAGATCGAGGTTCCTTCCAAGGGGAAGTGATGAGTACGAAAGACACAGATGCACATGAGCCATTCTCACATGGTGGTAGGTGTGTCCTCCCATGGTGCAGATGTAAGGGCTGGAGCCATTCTCACATGGTGGTAGGTGTGTCCTCCCATGGTGTAGATGCAAGGGATGGGGCCATTCCAACATGGTTGTAGGTGTGTCTTCCCATGGTCATTGATATAAGTGCTGAGCCATTCCAACATGGTTGAGGTTTGTCTTCCCATGGTTTTTGATGTAAGTGCTGAGCCATTTCAACATGGTTGAGGTTTGTCTTCCCATGGCTGTTGACATAAGTGTTGTGCCTTTCCGGCATGGTTGTAGGTTTGTCTTCCCATGGCTGTGATGTAAGTGATGAGCCTTTCCCTAATGGTTGTAGGTTCGTCTTCCCATGTCGGTTGATGTAAGTGCCCTGTGATGTGCATCTGGGCTGTGCTCCATATGACGATGAGATGATATGAAGATGATGAGGTGATAGTAGGAGACGCATGTTTTTGCAGAGGCAATATAATAAGTCCTAGTATGTACCTAATTGATGGCTTTCTCGTAGAGATGATGAATACCTACATGGAGGCTAGGCCTACATCCAGCATGAAAAAGGGCTGGCTCTGTAGAACTTCCTATGACAAGTAGATTCGATATATGTCACCATTTGATGATCGAGATGATGAGGATAGCAACAGTAGTGACGATGATGATCCAGCGTTGATGATGATCTAGCATTGATGATGATCCAGCGTTGAAGACTTGTGTCTATATGTATTGATGTATGTGTCAAGAGAATACCTTCCTAGTTAAGAGGGAGTGTTAATGTAATTGTAAATTCAAAAGATATTCACTTGTATATTTTATATTGTATTTGCATTTTATTATTGTACATCTGACGGAGATGTTTATTCCTCTGATCGGGAAAGTCATTATTGTATTTGAGTCATGCAAATTCATTGAGGTTAACCCTCCATTGTATGTCAGGGCATTATACCCCAGAGTTAAGTTGTAATTGGGTTATTAGACTCTCCTACAGAAGTCGGCCCAGACAGGTACAATTAGTGGCCGACCTAGTTGGGGTAAAGGTCAAGTGAAAGTTAAAGTATAAATACAGAGGGTGCCTCTCTCATTTGGATCATTCACTCACTCACTCAATTCGCATTAGTGAGAGAGAGGAGGAGTTCGCACAAGTGGAGAAGAGAGAAGCTGCTGAAAACCATCTCTATATTTGGGTTTACTTTTCTGCTATTATATTGGTGCTCATTCTATCTCTGAGGAAGTTGCGGGGTTTCCTCCTTTATGGTTTCCCAGAGGAAAATCTTTGTGTCTCTTGTCTCTTGTGTTTATTACTGTGCATGTTATTCTCTCAGATAAGGTCCTAGATAATATTGAATAAAATTGTGAAAAGCTAACAGGTGCCTCCTTCTAGTTGGTGCTGGTAAACACAAGAAGTTGGTGCTTCCTTGAATGTATTTTTTCTCATTATAAAGAACCATTCCGTGGTTTTCTCCCAATTGGGTTTCCACGTCAAAATTCTCGTGTTCCGTGTTCTTTGTCTTGGTGAATTTATGGATGAATGTTTTATTTATTGATGCATAACTGAAGATAATAATTAAGTAAAGGATAATCTGTTTAAGAAGGTACAAATTGATGATAACTGTGCTAATACTGATTCACCCCCCCTCTCAATATTAAATCAATTCCAACAAAACTACTCCTGAGAATGCATCTCATGAAATTCCTCCCACATACTGCACTCTATATCCTCTATCTCTTCCTGGATGGGGACATGAATCTTTGGTTTGAAGAATTGTGTGGGTTAACTGGCCCTTCATTGTTCCCTGGTGGCCCGGGGTGCCGTGGCCACCCCTTTCCCCTTTCCTTCATGCCTTGCCTACTTACCCCTAGTTTCCATCACCTTTTGGCGCAGGACCCCAAATCAATAACCAAAAACCAACAGCAATTTCTTACGGGAATGTAAACACTCAGGTTTCCCAGCTCGATGCTCTCATATGAAAACCTCGAACCTCTACCCGTATAAGAACCCCTGCCATCATAAACTCTCATAACTACTTCCATTATTTCCCCATGAGTCCATCCATATTTCACCTCTTCGCTCGATCCATTCACACTCTCCGCCATAATTTTCCAAGTGCTGAGCTTTGTACTTTCTTTAGGTTTGTACCATCCCATCTCCCCATTACTGGGATCCCCAATAACTGCTATCAGTCGCTTTAATTTCCATCCTGCATGGGGTTAAGGATGTCATCATAACACGATCCTCCTTCAAAGTCAAGTACTTGGCTCACGCAATCGACGCGTACCCATTCCTCTCTCCTCCATCACCCGCATCCAGGAGTATTTCATGTAATAATTAAATTCTATGTACATAAAAAATAAATCTAAAATTACATACATTTGAAGCACGTTGTTGTTGAGATGGCTCTTCCTGCGATGCGATTATGTTCATTTCTTTAACCATATGCTTTTTGTACACTTTTTTTAGCATCCCTACCATATTTTTTCGCATATCACCTCATTCGTCCTTTGAAATTTTCAAAATCTTCCTAAGAACAAAACAAAAAAAATTATATTGGTATGAAAGTAAATGTATATAGTTGAACTATTAATTTCATATTTTTTTTGTATTGGCATATACACATTAGAGAAAACATGTTTAAGAATAATACCTTTTAAATGATTTTTCTTTTGTTATTGTATGCTTTTGCTATTGCAAGTTTGATAACTCTCATTGACCATTGATTTGGAAACACTTCCTGTAGTTTATACATAACCTGATTCTTCAACTCATTGGATTGATTTTTGTATTGCAAGTGGAAAGTATGTCTGTACATTCTTTCCACTATATCCCTCATAGTTTTATAAAAGTCCCCCCCTTTTCATTAATTTCCAGCACCACTCCATATGAACTGATGACCAATTCATCCTCATATACATCCTTCATATTTTTTATCTTCTTAGGACGACATTCCCTTCCCTTGTTGTTGATCCTTGCACAACACTCAATAAATGTGAAATAGATTGTTTGAAACATGTTATCAAATATTCTTAATAAGTGCATTATTACTGGAAATTCAAAGAAACTTTTTTGAATTTACGCTCTTTCAACTTTTCCATCAAGGTTTTACGCTCTTTTGCACTTAGATTTCAAATAATCTTATCAAGTATCTTCAAATTTTTGCTCTACATGACACACATTAACCAATATACATCATTTGAATTCACTAATAATTCAAATATATTAATTTGATACTAAAATTTTAAAGAGCTTGCCTTGTTCTCTTTTTTGGATGTGCTTCCATTATGCTCATTGCAACAAGTTCTTTTCCTCGAACTTTTATCATACATATTCTATCAATAAATGCCCTGCATCATTAAATAGAGAAAAAATTTATTTTATTTTTCACAAATAAATTAAATATTTTTTTGCTAAAAACATTTCTTTGTTAATCGATGCATTTTTTAGTGAAGCGCACCAATGCATTATTGTGTATACTAAGCATTGAAAAAGCAACAACATTTAAAAAAAATTGACATGGTCGACATGTTTTGGCAGTTGATGTAACGAGTGGACCCATTACAATTGATGCCTCATATATAAAAGCACAAAGACATCAAACGTACAATGTCTACACAAAAAAACTTGCTTTGTGAAATAAAAGAGATGATTAAACCCTAATGATAAGTATTGCAGTCACATAAAACAAAAAGGGAAGCAATAAGAAAACAAGGGTTTGTAGCATTAAAGGTAACTAGTATTTTTTTCTCATAATATTCTCTTAATGTTATTAGGAAAGGTTTGTTAATGGATTTTTTTAAACTATTAGGGGAAAATTGAATACCTTTAATTTCTGCTATGTAGAGTTGTATGTGACCCACAATACCTTACCAATTTTGTCTCTTTAGAAAATTTTGGCCTCCCCGAAGTCTTCCCTGGAAGTATATCTTATAGAACTGTCCCTCAAAATTTTGGCAAAATATTGAGATAGTGATTATATTTTCTTTTATAAACACATTTTTTGCAATTTGCTTTTTGAAAATAAAATTCTTGCTCATTTACCCGCTAGATATTTATGTACATTGATGAAAAATGTGTGTTTTTTTTTTAATATTTTCATTTTCTGTGCATATAAATGGCTAAAGCGCATTGGTGCACCTTCATATATAACTCACCGCCATTTATTAAATAGAAAAATTCAAATGCAAACCTCCTCTATTATATCTCAACAGATTATTTATTTTCCATTTCTCACAATTGTTCCTCACTTCTTGATTGGACTTGCTATTTTTTTGGGTGTTTTGAAGGTATTACCTCTCTTATGGAGATTAATGATGGAATTAGTTTTAGGGGTTTATCACAGCAAACGTGGCCACCAAATGAAGGACAAGTTCAACCATGTCAAGGGCCAATTTTATGCATCATGGTTGAATGTTTGAAGGGACCTATTCTCTTTATTTGTAACTTACAAGATTTATGAGAGATGCACCATGCTTTTCCTCGATGATCATGATGTATCAGTGCTCCATTATGGTCTTGGAGCACTTTGCTCCATCCTTATCTTGGAGAATCACTGCTTCATTCTAGTTTTGGATCGCTGGTGGTCAACTATGGTATTGGAGAACTAGTACTATCGATACTCCACTTTGGTATGGGAGCACCATCCCTCAACTTTTCACATCTTACTGCTAATGGATGAATGATTTTGGAGAGTTTTCACCAAATTGTTTACATGTAATGATTGACATAATATTTTGTAATTATATGAGATTCTCATTAAGTGGCTCAAATGTTTTTACACTAACCTTGGTTTTGTTTTGGTGGTTTTACTACCCCTATTGATTGTAAAAATCAACATTTCAATATTAATTATTGTAAACTTTCATGATATTTGTCTCTATTCATTTATAATTTCGTTTTTGATACGATTTTAAATCATTTTCTTTCTTTCTTGTATATTTCAATAAAAAATTACAAGAGATCCATTAACAAAAACGGGGAAGAACTAGTACTGGAAATGATTCAATATTTTAGCAAATATTGAAAATAAATTTTATGATATCAAAACTCAATTTTTCTCTTGGAGAATTGGTGATCCACTTTGGTCATGGAGCACTGGTACTCCATATCTATTTTAGAGAACCATAACTCCTAACATTCCTATTATTAATAATGATCATATATCATTGGTGTAATGTTGTGCAATATTTGTATTGGCACATTGAAAAAATTATACAAAAACCTTTGCTCATCAACCAAAAACCTTCACCAAATATTTGCAAGAACCTGTACTAAATCATCTTCTAAAACCTCCACTTCCAACTATGGATATATTTGCATATGTTTTTTTGAAACTTTGGGCCATGCATTAACATTAAAATCATTTGCTCAAATTATATTTCCTAGTAGTGATTGGAGCTATCTTCATCTAGTTCTCTCCTCTTGTCTATTTTCTTTATGCTTTTTATTTATTTATTTATTTGAGCTTTTATCTATGTATTTTCTTTCTCTTTCCTTCCTTTTCTTGTTCCCTAGTGGACTTGGCTTATCTTCTATAAATATCCTCCCTTTGGCATCATCGTCTATCACTTTCTCTAGTCCCTTATGCTTCTCCCTTTCTTGACACTCTCATTTATTTTGGTCCTATTATACTCACTTTCACTATTTGGAGTTCATGTTCTTTTCCTGCATTGATGTTGGTATTGTTTCCCTTTTCCCTCTCTTGATGTTGTATTTTTCTTCTTTAGTTGTAGTAGGTTTGGTGATACATCCTTTGCTATTAGTACGTTGTTCATGATCCAACTATATGGTTGATCATCTAAGAACAATTAAATGGAGGGTCTACCCTAAGCTACCACACATACTCCTTCCTTTCTTTTAGGCCTTCTTTTCTACCCTATCATTTTTCTCTGTCTTCTTTTTCATGGCCATTTAAATTCTTTTGTTGAAGAAGATCAACGATCTGTTTATAGTTTCCACTTATCAAGTGATATGAATTGGATTCTACACCTTTTTTCTACGTCCAATACATTCTACATCTATCCCAAAGCCCTATAATACCTAGTCCTTTAAGACTCCCTTACTTCCTCTACTACTAGCTTCAAAGAGAGACTTATGTCCTAGTGGTCTTCCTCATAGCCTATGTGTCCTTGTAACCTTTTTTGAACCTTTTTTTTGTCTTATTACCTCTGTCCTTAATATCCTTGATGTATGTGGAAAACTCATGGCACACCTTGTGTGTGTATAGATCTATTTCATTCATAGTGGACACTTCACATGCTTTGTTTCTTGCATCCCCTCTTGACTAGGTGTTTTCTTGTTCATCCTCCACATTGGAGGCATTGGTTATGTCCTCCAACAGACTTGAGATTACTATAATTGTTCCTAAGGTTCCATTTGTACATTTTGGACTTGTTGAAATTCCTCCTCCAAATATGGTATCCTTTTATAGAAACAATATGAAACTATGTAGAATTCCATCAAGTGTTTTGTAGGGAATACACATCTCTATTCCATGAATAATAAAGGCATGGTCTAATTTGTACAACATGGATAATTATTGATCCACCACCTCAATGATGCAGGAGCATCGTCCTAAGTTATATGTTTTTCTGATTAGAGCAGTCTTTGTTATTTGCCTTGTAATGTTCTAGAATGTCTAGGGTTAGTTGCTGATTAGTTGTCATTTGGTTTTGGTTGTAATAATGGCGAATTGACACAGATGTCCTCGAATCTTGTAGGGGATAGCTTGAGGATATGGTTTGTTGTGTCTTTGCTGTTTATAGGAGTCCCAATCCTGCTTAGTTGGATCTAACAGGTTCATGAAGTCCTTATTTAATCACTGTATGTAATCGAGCTAGAGGTTGTTGATGAAATGAAGAACAAAGCTTAAAACTCTGTGTTTGATTGCATATTTGTTGTCTTCTTTAAATAACCAAAAATACATGTAATTTGCCTGTGTATGAGTGAGTAAGGTGTTAATTTCCGAAAGTATTAAGAGATTGAAAGCGTGTTGTTACCCTTCAAAGGAACCAAGTGGAAATCGATCGTTGCATTGATCGATTTACTACCTCGTAGTCTGATAAATATGTGAAGTAAAGATTTGGACGGTCCAAATCAGAGAAAAGAGGAAGATTGACGGTCTAGAATAGTTTCCGCAAGGTCGAGATGCGAGCTTGTTAAAGTTGCAGTAGTTAGACTTCCGAGATCCTTAAGGTTGACGATCCACACTTGAACATAGATCAATGGACAAGATAGGCCCCGCAAATATCAACAGTCTGGATGGTATCGAAAATCCAAAGCAATTGAGGAAGCCAATTGCGGGAGGAGTTTGCAAAGGCGCATCCTCAACTGCGGAACCAAGCACATCCGCGAACTGCGGAATGAGCATTGCGGGAATCGATTTGCGGAAGTCACTTTCGAGAGTTCACGAAAAGTGCACCCGCAATCCACAACCTGCAATTGCGGAGGGAAGACGATTGTAGAAAGGAGCATTGCAGACGCCAAATTGCGGAGGCTGTTTGCGGAAGCAAGTTACAAAAGTACCCCCACAATTGTGGAAGGAAGGTGCGCCCACAAATTGTGGAAAGGACAATTGCAGAAGAAATATTTAGCTGTTGTTTGCTAAGTTTGGAGGTTCTACCCTACTTAGAACCTAGTTATTCTTGGGTTAGCGGATTGGGTTGTTTTTACTGATCCGATTATGCATTAATTGGTATCAGAGCATGTTTATAACAAGGGTAAAGATGCCACTAAGACGAGGCCGAGCGCATGGAGTTCCAGTTGGAGGTGGTCGAGGAAGATAAGATGCAGACGCAGATGCAAACATGCAAAGAGAATTAAGACGACTCCAAGCCAGAATGGAAGCCACGAAGAGAAGAAATATCGGGCTTGTAGATGTTAGTGAGGAAGAAGAATATTCTGAAGAAGAACCAGAGGAGGTTGATGAAGAAGTGAAGGTATTGAGGATTCTGGTAAAGGTTGGTAGCAGACCTAAAGTGGAAGTCCCCATGTATGAAGGTAACCTGAACGTTGAAGAGCTCATGGCCTGGATAAATGCCTTGGAAAAGTACTTTGACTTTGAAGAAGCTGATGACAAAAAGAAGATGAAGTATGCAACAACCAGACTGAAAGGATATGCATCCATTTGGTGGGATGAACTACAGATCCGCAGAGAAAGGAAAGGTAAGTCCAAAATCAAAAGTTGGGATAAAATGTTGGGTAAAATTAAAAGTCAATTTATGCCTAAGGATTATCATTTAACTCTCATTAGGCAGCTGCAATATCTTAGACAAAAAGGTATGAGTGTTAAAGAATACACATAAGAATTCTTTAGGCTGAGTATTAGAGCTGGACATACACAAGGAGACATGGAGAGAGTGGCTAGGTATCTAAATGGACTGAGGTATGACATACAAGATGAAATAAGCTTATTGAATTTCATGACTGTTGAATATGCTTATCAGGCAGCCAATAAGGTGGAAGAGAAGTTACTAAGAAAACAAAACCAAAAGAATAAAGGAAGGAGTATAGCAAGAGGGAAAGGATCTTCAAACAAAGGAGAAAGATTTTCAACTTCTATGAATGAAGCAGAAGGTTCCAGCAGCCAACCACCCCAAAGAGGAGGATTCAAGGGAGGAAGATTTGGTGCTAGAGGAAGAGGCAAAGGCAAAGAAGTGTAATGTTATGCATGTGGTGAGATTGGACACATGTCTTGGGAGTGTCCAAGAAACAAACCAACAAGTTAGAGGAATGCAAACATTGCAGAGGCTAGAGAGGATCCCAATGAGAGACTAGAGATGGGAAATCCTCCTAAGGAAGGAGAATCTATTATGATGAAGAGAGTTTTGGTGAAAACAAAGAAAGAAGTGCATGAACCAACACATAGGAAGAGTCTATTCAGGACTAAGTGCAAGTCACAAGAGAAGTGTTGCAAGGTGATCATTGATAGTGGTAGTACAGACAATTTGGTCTCCACTGAGATGGTAGAGAAGTTGGGATTGAAGAGGATGAAACATCCCAATCCTTATAAAGTGTCTTGGTTGCAGAAAGGACATCAGCTCTTGGTGAATGAGCAGTACAAGGTGGAGTTACAAATCGGTAACTACAAAGATGTGGTGTTGTGTGATGTGACGCCTATGGATGTGTGCCATATACTTTTAGGAAGACCATGGCAATATGACAGAAAGGATGCTCATGATGGAAGAAGAAACACTTATTCTCTGGAAAAAGATGGAAAGGAGCATGTGCTGCTACCTTTGAAGGATGAAACCGTTCAAGAAGTTGCAATACCTAGTATTTTGATGATGACTGGGAAAGAGCTATTACAAGACGTCCAGAAGGATGAGGAGCTACATTTTGCCCTTATAGGAAAACCAAAGGTAATTTTGATTGCCACAAACTTAGATGATTTTCCTACTGAAGTTAGAATTATGCTTGATGATTTTGTTGATATTATTGTGGATGAGTTACCAAATGCTTTGCCTTGTGTGAGAAGTATTAGTCATCATATTGACTTAATACCTGGTGTAAGATTACCAAATAAGGCAACCTATAGATTGACACCTCAAGAGAATGAAGAAATTAAATAACATGTACAAGAGTTACTGGATAAATGTTCGGTGAAAGAAAGTTTGAGTCCCTATGCAGTGCCTACAGTGCCGAGCCCAAAGAAAGATGGTGCATGGCATGTGTGTATTGATTCTCGAATAATCAATAATATCACTATTGGGTACAGATTTCCCTTACCTCGTATTGATGATTTGATGGATTGTTTGAGTGGGTCCAAGTATTTTTCAAAGATAGATTTGAATAGTGGTTATCATCATATAAGAATTAGAGAAGGGGATGAATGGAAAACTGCATTCAAGACCAATAATGGGTTGTATGAATGGCTAGTAATGCCCTTTGGGCTTACTAATGAACCTAGTACTTTTATGATATTAATGAATGAAGTTTCGAAGGAATACACTGGAAAGTTTGTGATAGTGTACCTAGATGATATTTGATCTTCAGACAGAGTAAGGAAGAACATCTGAGACATCTCAAATTGGTGTTGAATACCCTACAGAAGGAGAAACTGCTGATCAATTTGAAAAAGTGTAGTTTCATGAAGAATGAGTTGATTTATTTGGGTTTTGTAGTCTCAGAAGAAGGGTTAAAGATGGATCCATAAAAGATACAAGCAATTCTCAGTTGGCCAATCCCGAAGAGCACTTTTGAGGCCATAAGTTTTCATGGTCTTGCAAGTTTTTATACAAAATTCATCAGGAATTTTCGTCAGATTTGTGCACCTATAATAGACACCTTCAGGGAAAGTAGACAACCTTTCAAGTGGACAGAAGCAACATAGATAAATTTCAATCTGTTGAAGAAGAAGATCACTAAGAAGCCTATTTTGGCTTTACCAAGTTTTGATAAAGTTTTTCAAGTGGAGGCAGATGCTAGTGGGACAACAATAGGAGATGTTATGAGCCAAGAACAGAGACCAATGGCATATTTTAGTGAGAAGTTAAATGAAGCAAAACATAAATATTCCTCATATGACAAAGAATTATATGTTGTTGTGCAGGTTCTTAAGAAATGGAGGCATTACTTGATGCCCAAAGAGTTATTTTTATATTCAGATAATCATGCTTTGCAATTCATAAATAGTCAACCTAAATTGAATCAGAAACATGCTAAGTGGGTGGAATTTTTACAGAATTTTAATTTTGTGATCAAGCATACAAATGGAAAATCTAATAAGGTACCTGATGCCTTAAGCATAGTGAATTTAATCCTACAGGAAATTAAGGTCAATACTTTGGGATTTGAAAACTTGATTAATATGTATAAAGAAGATGATGATTTCAAGGATATATATGCATCCTGTGAGAATCCAATTTCCCATAACAGAAGCCAATGCTTGGACTACATGCTACAAGAAGGACTGTTGTTCAAAAACAATAAATTGTGCATCCCTAACTGTTCTATGAGAGAAAATTTAATAAAGGAGAAGCATAGTGGAGGTTTGTCGGGTAAATTTGTACATGACAAAAAATTTGCTTAGTTGAGTACGTTTTATTTTTGGCCAACAATGCAGCAGGATGTGAAGGAGTTTGTTGATACATGTAGAGTATGTAAACATGCCAAAGGAAGGAGCCAGAACACTGGACTGTATCATCCCCTACCTATTCCAACTGGACCTTGGGATTCCATCATTATGGATTTTCTTTTGGGATTGGCTAGAACTCAGAGGCGTAATGATTCTATTTATGTAGTAGTGGATAGGTTTTAAAAAATGGTTCATTTCATTGCTTGTAAAAAGACTAATGATGCAACAAATATTGCAAATTTGTTCTTTTCAGAAGTTGTTAAGTTTCATGGTTTGCCTTTGAGCATTGTATCAGATAGAGACACTAAATTTGTTGGTCATTTTTGGAGAACTTTATGGAAGAAATTGGGAACCAATGTTAGTTTTAGCTCTGCTTATCACCCTCAAACTGATGGCCAGACTGAAGTGGTAAATATAATATTGGGGGATATATGAGAATTCTTGTTTATGAAAATCCAAAACAATGGGATTTACCTCTTGCTCAAGCTGAGTTTTCTTATAATGATTCACCTAACAGAAGTACATGCATGAGCCCATTTCAGATAGTGTATGGGATGCATCCAAGGGGGGTGTATGAACTCAGGAATTTGGGAGAGTTGGGAATGAGGAGTGCAGATGGTGAAGAATTTGCCTATAGTATGCACGAGCTACAGGAAAATGTCAAAAATAAATTGTAGGAGAGTGCAAATAAGATTTGAAGAGACGGGAATTTGATCTTCAGGTTGGAGATTTAGTAATGGCATATCTCAGGAAGGAAAGGTTTCCTAAGGGAACTTACAATAAACTGAAACTCAAGAAAATTGGGCCTTGTAAAATTTTGAGGAAGTTTTCTGCAAATGCTTATGAAATTGAAATTCCTTCTGAATTTGGAATTTCCCCAATTTTTAATGTTTCGGATTTGTATCCTTTTAAAGATTCAGGTGTTTAGATAGAAGAAACAATTGCAGGTAAGGATGGTCAAGTGGTAGATTGGAAAGAACATTTACCTCAGAAGGAGCAATCACAGATTGAAGCTATATTGGACAAGAATATTTCAAAGAAAACCAGAAACAAGGATTACTTCCAGTATTTAGTCAAATGGAGAGGACAACCATCTGAAGATGCAATGTGGATGAACGCAATGGAGATTTCTAAGTTCAATGTGGACCCTGAAGACTTATTGAAGACTTATTTTTCTCCCTGGAGTATGATATAGGAGCATCGTCCTAAGTTCTATGTTTTTCTGATTAGAGCAGTCAATGCTATTTTCCTTGTAATAGTTCTAAAATGTCTAGGGTTAGTTGCCGATTAGTTTCCATTTGGTTTTGGTTGTAATAATGACGAATTAGCACAAATGTCCTCGAATATTGTAGGGGATAGCTCGAGGATAGGGTTTGTTGTGTCTTTGTTGTTTATAGGAGTCTCGATCCTGCTGAGTCGGATCTGACAGGTTCATGAAATCCTTATTTAATCACTGTATGTAATCGAGCTAGAGTTTGTTGATGAAATGAAGAACAGAGCTTAAAACTCTGTGTTTGATTACATATTTGTTGTCTTCTTTCAATAACCAAAACTACATGTAATTTTATCGTGTATGAGTGAGTAAGGTGTTAATTTCCGAAAGTATTTAGAGATTGAAAGCGTGTTGTAACCCTTCGAAGGAACCAAGTGGAAATCGATTGTTGCACTGATTGATTTACTACCTCACAGTCTGATAAACCTATGAAGTAAAGATTTGGATGGCCCAAATTAGAGAAGAGAGGAAGAACGACGGTCTGAAATAGTTTCCGCAAGGTCGAGATGCGAGCTTGTTAAAGTTGTGGGAGTTACACTTCCAAGATCCTTAAGGTTGACGATCCGCACTTGAACGTAGATCAACAGACAAGATAGGCCCTGCAAAGATCAACGGTCCAGACGGTATCGACAATCCAAAGCAATCACAGAAGCCAATTGTGGGAGGAGTTTGCAAAGGTGCATCTGCAACTGTGGAACCGAGCACATCTGCAAACTGCAGAACGAGCATTGCGGGAACTGATTTGTGGAAGCCTTTTGCGGAAGTCACTTTCAAGAGTTTGCGAAAAGTGCACCCGCAATCTGCAGCCTGCAATTGCGGAGGGAAGAAGATTACGGAAAGGAGCATTGCAGACGCCAAATTGCGGATGCTGTTTGTGGAACAAAGTTACAAAAGCACCCCCGCAATTGAAGAAGGAAGGTGCGGCCGCAAATTGCAGAAGAAAGATTTAGCTGTTGTTTGCTAAGTTTGGAGGTTCTACCCTACTTAGAACCTAATTATTCCCAGGTTAGCGGATTGGGTTGGTTTTACTAATCCGTTTCTGCATCACTCAATTGTTTTTACCACTATTTACCCCACTCAAGGGGAAACTTGTATTACATCTTCTTTTTATAAACAATGCTAAAAAAGAAGATGAGTTAGCCTTAAAAAACCTTAGAGCAAATAAGGACATCGTTATCCTGAAAGCGGACAAAGGGGGAGCCACAGTAGTCTTGGATAGGACATATTACAATAATAAAATGATTGATCATCTCACTAATAGTGGAAGCTACAGAAAATTAGGTAAAAACCCCATTCCTAAGGCTATTAAAGAGGTTAAGAAAGCCATCATGCACTCTAATTTAGAGGAAAGACTAAAGAAACATTTAATCCCTAACCAAGAGATCATACCTAGAATATATGGCCTTCCCAAAATCCATAAAGAAGGTATTCCTCTTCGACCTATTGTCAACACTATAGGATCCCCTACCTATGAACTCGCTAAATATGTAGCAAAAATCTTGAGTCCCCTAGTAGGCAACACGAATTCCTTCATCATAGACTCCAGTGAGTTTGTGAAACTAATCAAAGATGAGAAGATTGGACCTAAAGACATGATCCTTAGCTTTGATGTGGTTTCACTTTTCACCAAGATACCTTTGGATGAAGCCATCCAAGTCATTAAAGAAGCTGCAGACCCTCACACAGCTAGGTTAGCAGAGGTTTTCCTTAGATCAACCTTTTTTAGCTTCCAAGGTGAATTCTACGAACAAACCACTGGGGTAGCCATGGGATCCCGCCTATCACCCATAGTGGCCAACCTTTTTATGGAAAAATTTGAGAAAGCAGCTCTAGACTCCTACCCATTGAAACCAACAAGATGGAAGAGACATGTAGATGACATCAATGTGATCTGGCCACATGGTGAGGCTGAACTAAATAAGTTATTTACACATCTTAACAATCTCTCCCCTAAAATTAAGTTCAAAATGGAACTAGAGGAGAATGGAAGCATCCCCTTTCTTGACGTCCTGTTAATTAGAAAAGAAGATGGCACATTATGACACAAAGTCTTTAGAAAAAAGACCCATAGTGACAGCTACCTTCACGCAGACTCTCACCACCATCCTACCCAGAAGATAGGAGTTCTAAACACCTTAACGATTAGGGCCTCTAGGATCTCGGATGTAGAACATCTTGGAAAGGAGTTAGACCACCTCAAGGAGGTCTTCGTAAACATAGGTTACAAGCCCACAGATATCAATAAATCCATAGTCAAAGCCCTCAATAATAACCATGCTAATAAGGAAAACTCCAATAATATGACCTCCAACCCTAGAGCTTACCTACCTTACATTCAAGGGGTCACAGATAAGATCTCTAGAATCCTTAAGAAGAATGATATTACAACTTCCTTCAAACCCCTTGAGACCATTAGACGGAAAATGAGATCCGTTAAAGACCCAATTGATATAAGACAATTTAGGGGTGTTTATAAAGTCCCTTGTTCTTGTGTTTTTGGCTATATAGGTGAGATAGGTCGTTCCTTTCAGACTCGATTAAAAGAACATGGAGCGGACATAAGGAATAATCATACCCGTACCTCAACTCTCGCAGAACACTGTACCAATACTAAACACCACGTTCGCTTAGAGGACACCATAATCATCGCAAGAGAAGACCACTACTTCAAAAGGAAATTTAGGGAAGCTATTGAAATAATCAAAGATCCTAACAATCTTAACAGGGATGGAGGCTTTGAAGTTAGTGCTAGTTGGCTTCCTTCTCTACTCAACCGCTAATCATTATAATAACCTTTAAGAAACCTATTATGTATTTAGACCTTTAATTAACACGCAATTCAAACTATATATAAACTCATTAATTCACATTTTAATGTATTTAAATGAATGGTAATACTTAATCTCAAAATTAAATTTATAATTGTTAGGTTAGACTAATACTTTCCTTAGGTTAGTTTATAATACTCATTAAAATATTCAACCACAATTAAAAAAAATTTAATTAATATTCCATTAATTTAGATTAATAAAACATTAAGTCAAAATATTTTGTTAAATTAACATTAATTTAATATAATATTAATAATTTAAATTGACATTCTAATATTTTCAATTAATAGCAACGCTTAATGTAACAAACTATATCCATACTTATTAGGTTATTTTAATAATTTAATAAACCATATTAGTACTTAATTAAGTTTTCAAATAAAATTAAAATTAAAGACAATTAAGAACAATGTTAAATTTCATTTTTCTACAATACCTTTCTTAATTAACCTAATTTCCGAGAAGCCGACCTTAATATTTTAATAATTTAATAAACCATATTAGTACTTAATTAAGTTTTCAAATAAAATTAAAATTAAAGACAATTAAGAACAATGTTAAATTTCATTTTTCTACAATACCTTTCTTAATTAACCTAATTTCCGAGAAGCCGACCTTAGATTTTTAATACTTTATCTCTACTCCTCACACTATTAATACCTTATTTCTCACACTCTCCAATAGATTGACTTGCGTCCTGATGATGAATCTTGATATGGATTCGAAACGTCGACTTCGTAACCTTGACACTGTGGATGCTTCGAGATTACCACCTGCATCAAACAACCATAGAAATTTAGCAACAGAAAATGCTAAAAAAACTATTTGTCTCTAGTATTTTCCTTACCAAATCCCAAAGAGCAACAATGATTATTATCAATTTCTATAAAGTCATGGGGTATCCATGAAATGCCCATACATGAATGTATGAGTAGGTGTATTTGTCAAACCAATCCCCTACTTCCTCAATAACCAAACATCCTTCTATGCCAAACCATTCAATCTATATCTCCACTTCCCTTTCAATGTATTTAACCCATTGAAGGACAATCTTCTCAACCTTTTGATAGGACCTCCATTGGTTCTTAACTCACTTGGAAGAGAAATGGAAGGGTTTGGGTAGTACTTCCTTTTCGTATGTCAATAAGACAATTGCAGAGGGAGAATTTCAACAATTAAATAGTAATACATTTCAAAATCATTGGAATGTTATTCATCTACTTAAAGTAGTTGTTGTTGGATTTGTTCCTCAAATGATCTTTAACATAGTCCATTTGGAATCCATTGTCTCTCATGCTCTCTACAAATAACAAACGCTCTATCATCCATGTGGTACAACCATGCATGTCATAATCTAGACTACCATCCTTTTGGTAACCTCATCTTTAATTTCTTTCTTCTTGCACTCCTAGTGTAATTAATTTGTTATTTTCCACCTTCATAGCATGTCCTTATCACCCTATGGGCAATCACAGACTCTCTAACGAGTTTTCTTAGCATCCCACGCTTTTCAGGCATAATATAAAAAAATAATATTGGTTTCCACACTGAGACTAATTTACAAGTCAATCTCTGCAGTGACCACCATATTATGTATCTCATCACAATGTTTTCCAATCATGTAAATCGATTCTTAAAAAATACAACCTTAGACATAGACACAATCTGATGTAGACTTGAAAGAATCCAATATTGTTGCATACCCTTGTTTTTATATGTAATGGTTGATATATATAAATCCTTGCCATTGTTGATATTAGTAGTATTTGTAATTGCCATAGCTACTTTCAATATTTTGTAATCTTAAGCTCTACAATTTCCTTTGTTTTCTCCCTTTGTACACTGCTTTGTTTGCTCTTTTATTTCCCAATCTAGTTGTGACTATCTGCCACATGGAACAAAAAGTCTCATTACTACAACTATATTTAATTAATGGCATGCAAGCTTGAGATATTTACACCTTAGCTCCATGACTCTTCCATTCAGAATCTCTTTCAAATGCATATGATATTTTTCCTCACCACTAATTTTCTCTGGCAACCTGTAATAAATGCATGACATAATTCCATACCTATCCGTATATTTACCCATCTCATATCAAGTGCATCATGCAAAACCTATGCATCATATGTTAAATGAGACAACCTCATTCAATTTCTAGTCACTTACACTTTTCGAGTGCCATGTGAACCACCTATAAAGTGTTTGTACCAACATTTTTTCTTATTCAACTTTATGGCCACCTTTTCTCTCTTTCGTATCCACATTGGACTACTATGTTTCTCTTGTCTTATCTTCATGCATTATGATGAATTATATTCCTAGCTGTTATCCATTACGTTTTGGTCCATCATTGGCATTTTTTTGAACAATGAGTCTCTTAGTATGCCTCAAAATGGAATTTCCCATCCATTCCCGTATTGGTAACTTATTGACAATGCCATTCTCTTTGTAGACACATCCCTTATCTTTCTTCAACCCATCCTGTCCTTTACCATGTGGATCATCTATCTTCCCTTTCTTCCCATGAAATTATTCTCCCAATAGACTATTTGGTTGAAAATGAGACTTTGAAAAAAATCAAAAGAGACATTAGATGAATTTCCCATTGTTCTTTCCATTTCACCCATTTTCTCATATTTTGGTCACGAGGTGGACTTTTCGAAACATCTCTTTGTTTTATATCCTCTAGACATGCATTTCTAAGGCCTGTCCCATCTAAGTGAGGACTTCCCAAGATATTTATCTTCTACTAGACATCATTGCTTTATTTTGTTTATGCTAGTTATAAAGCTTTTACTTATAATGTCCACAATTAGATCAATTGTCTTTCTTTGTGTCCCCATTAAGTCTTTATACATTGGTGTTTAAGTCTAGGTAACTCTACTTTTCTAATTGTAATCCAATTTTTCTAGTAATTCTCATGGTGGTTGGTGTCTTCATTGTCACCAACCCTTATCACCAGACTTCCTGATATCCTTCTCTATTGCGGTCCTTTCATTAATTTTTTGATTTAATACTCATATAATTTTCTTGCTTTACTTATGCCATGTTATGATCCCATAAGAGAGTTACCTATGTTGCCCTCCTTGTGAAGTGGATCAATCATGGATGCATTAGATCCCTATACATTTATGTTTTGAAGACCTTGATTATTAACCTCCTTACTTCCTAATGTCTAGATCACTCATGATATTGTTATGGCTATGTCCAAGCTCCTACTGTCCATCTACCTCATACTCTCTTTCTTACCAAAGGACTCCTTTATTAATTTAGATTTGTCAAACTCTACCCAATATTGGTTATCCTAGTGGATCACTGGAGTCCCTTTTAGCAGTTTTAGAGTCTCGATAACTTTAGTTACCCCATTTATCAACTTTTGATGTAAAGGTATTCCCTACTTGCTAGATTCCTTTTAGCTCGAGTCTAGAGTGTCATATTTCCCTCAAGCATCATTTAATGCCTAGTATGTTATGTTAGGTCAACTTTCAATGAATAGAGGCCCTATGACAACCATCTCAAGTAAAAATCCCCACTATTGGTCTTACTACTAGTTTCACCCAGTGTATCCAACATTTATTACGAAGCAAGTTTTTATCCCATATTGTGTTATCATGTCCATTTGACTACCAATTTCCTCATAGACTTGCTAGGTAAGGCACTTTCTACCCACTAGTTGGCCTTATATAGTGTCCATCTAAAAAATCCTCGATGTGATGGATCATATAGGAACACAATGAATGCTACAACACGCAAACAAAAAAAATACTCTATTTTCTTCAATTGATTTTCATCTTAAAAACACATTAGAAAAAAATACCTCATTTCTTTTTTCTTGGAGTCTTAACACTTACAAATCAATAGATATTTGTTGCATAATAAATGCCTTTTCTAGAGAGTTCTCTGACCACAACATACCACATCAAATATTACAACAACCAAAAAACAATTATATACTGACGCTTTCCTCTATTTATAATCACGGTGGGAGAAATTAATCCTTTATTCCAACACTCCCCTTTAATTTCTACCACTAGCTGCTTTATCGGCCTTAATACCCAAATGATGTATTTGGAGTTCAAAATTCTCTTTTTCTATTGCTTGTATAAATATATATTCCAATTGATCTTCTAATCTACAAAACTCTAAGTAGATTTCTCCATTGTTCACTAGTTCTATGATGAAATGATACATAGTATCAATGTGCTATATACTCTTGCGAAAAACATGATTCTTTGATAATGCAATTGTAGACTTGTTATCATGAAATATTGGAGTTGGATTGTCTTGATCAGGCAATAAATCTGACAATGTTCGACGTATCCAAACTAATTGACATGTTGTTGATGTTGCTGCCACATACTCAGGAGCAAAAGTGTATAAAATAAAATCTTTGCTGAAGTCAGGAGACATCAGAGCGGGGGCTTCCGCAATGGCCTTACGGATTTCAGAAAAAGCGTTTCTTTGTTCATCAGACCACTTATATTGGGCATCCTTTTTAATCAATTATTACAATGGTTTGACAATTTGAACAAAATTTGGAACAAATCTGTGAACAAAATTTATCTTACCTAAAAAAGATAGCATGGCTTTACGTGAACTGGGTAGGCCGATCTTTGCAATGGATTCTGTGCGTTCTGGATCAATGATCATGCTGTGCTTCGAAACGATGAAACCTAACAGCTTACCCTTAGTGACTGCAAATATAGATTTCTTTGGATTGAGTGAAATTTCGTACTTTCTGAAGAGCTCAAACACCTGTTTAAGAGCAGACAAATGTTCATGTTGTTTTTTAGAATAAATAGTAATATCATCTAAATAAACAACAACATAATTGTGCATTAATCCTCTGAAAGCTATGTCCATAGCTCTCTGGAACGTGGCACTTGCATTTATCAGCCCAAAAGGCATTTGCTTGTGGGCAAAGGTTCCCCAAGGGGCTATGAAAGTTGTTTTCAACTGATCAGTGGGAGCAACCAGGACTTGGTTATATCCTGAGAAGCCATCAAGGAGAGAAAACATCTCAACACCTGCTACCTTTTGTAAAATCTGTTCCATGGGGGGAACATGGTAATTGTCCTTTTCAGAAGATTTGTTTAGGTTTATGAAATCAACACATAGTCTAATTTCCCGATTCTTCTTCCGAACAGGTACCAGGTTTGCAATCCACTGTGTATGTCTGATAGGAAAAACAATTCTTACTGCCAACAGTTTCTCAAGCTCCTTTTTGATAGATGGTTCAAGGATGGTGATGCAAGTCACCTTACTGGAATACTCTCTTGCTTAACAATACACACGACACAAACCACAATGCTTACATGAACAAGGTGTAAACGAGATGCCAGAAGTGGCTTTATATTACTTCTCTGAATTCGGTTACAATGCGGAATAACTGTAAACAAATAACTAACTACAACTGGCCTTAGCCGTTACAACTTAGAAGTAACTATGTTGTGTTCTCCCTATGTGTCGACCTCACCCTCTCCTGGTTCAACTCGGAACTCTGAGCTATGGCTCGATCTCAACTCTCTTCTTCTTCGACCGGTGTGGCTCTTCACAACTCCTCTCAACTTTGCTCTCTGATGCTGCTGTTCAAAGACTGAAGATGATGATCCTCTTACTGGTTTCCTCTCCTTCATCTTCTACCCTGCTGTGGCTGTTCTCAAGATTACTGCGATCCCCGAGACACGCATCCTCCTGTCCACCGATCCTTCCAAATCCTGCAGACTTGCAACTTTCAGCTCTCAACCGTGCTGCATAGCCTCTATCCATGACGTCACCTGTCATGTCTTTCACCTACTCGCAATAACTGTATTAACTTCCTCAGCAACCCTGAACGGCTACCAGTTACAGTCCCTTGACTTCTTGCTCTTTCAACCCTGCTACAGTAGTCGGTCACATTTCGACCTTCTTGTCGGCTTACTTATCTTCTTCTGCGGTTCGCCAGTCCTCACCTTCCTCCACGCTTGACTTTGCCAAGCCTATCGCGTCGTAGTTTGACCACTCGTCGACTACCCAACGTCTTACTCCACTTGTCGTCTATCGACCATTACCTGTCGATTCTCGACCTAACACAACATCTGTTGCACTGCTCCAATCGGTCGCATTGCTACTGCTTCTGCTCGACTTGTTGACTTCGACAAGTCAACCTGCTTTCCGCACCAGTGGTCATCGGCACTCCCGTTGGTCGGCTCCCTCCTGTCGATCAACCTCGACTGATCTGCCTAGGCCTCGATGCTCCTGCATCAGACTCCCCAGGTGAAAACGAATTTGACTGCTCTGTCAGTCTCCTGAACTCTTCCTCGGAAATCCATGTCGCCTCATGCAACTCATCATCTTTCCATTGCACTAAGTATTCCTTCTTCCGTGCGCTATGCGTTCGCCCAACCTCGTGCTCTTCGACTACTTCTGCGATCTCTTCTTTGTGTCGATCTGGAATTTGGTCTGTCCAGTCGATGCTTATCACTTCCTCGCTTCCGCTGCTTGACCCCTCTTCAAACTTATACAGATCTGAAACATTGAATGTTGCTGAAATGTTGAAGTCTTCTAGCAATTCCAACACATAAGCATTGTCCGAAATCTTCTTCAGAATTTTGCATGGTCCTATTTTCTTTAGCTTCAGCTTGTTGTATGTACCTGTCGGAAATATTTCCTTCCATAGATATGCATAGACTAAGTCCCCTTCTTGGAAGGATTGTAGCCTCTTTTTTCTGTCGGCCCTCAACTTGTATGCCGCGTTACTCTTTTCTATGCACTTTCACACATTTTCATGAACTTCATGCATATGCTCTGCGAATGATTCTGCATCCGCGCTCTTCCTGGTTTCTGTCGACAACTTGACCAAATCCACCACTTCGTGTGGGCTTCTCCCCTGAACAATCTGGAATGGGCTCAATCCCGCCAACCGATTCACATAATTGTTATATGCAAACTCCGCCTGTGCCAACACATTCTCCCACTGCTTGGGTCTGTCGGCTGCTAGACATTTGAGAAGGTTTCCCAAACTTCTGTTTACCACCTCGGTATGTCCATCTGTCTGCGGATGGTATGCCAAGCTAAACTGCAACTTCGTGTCTAGTTTCTTCCATAGGGTTCTCCAGAAATGCCCCATAAATTTGGTATCCCGATCCGACATGATACTCTTTGGAAACCCATGCAATCTGACTATCTCCTTGAAGAATAGTACAACAATCCCTGTGGCGTCACTCATCTTCTTACACGGTATGAAATGCTCCATCTTCGAAAATCTGTTGACTACAACAAATATTGAGTCACTTCCTTGCTGAGTCTTCGGTAATCCTAACACAAAATCCATGCTAAGATGCTCCCAAGGGTTATCTCGTACCGTCAATGGTGTATACAACCCCGTGTTTTGACTCCTTCCCTTTTCCAACTAGCAAACTTGACATTGTCGAACCCACCTTTCGACATTTGTTGACATCCCTGGCCAAAAATACTTCTCGTCAACCAATGCTTTGGTCTTGTCGCTGCCAAAATGTCTTGCTGACCTGCCATTATGAAATTCTCGGATTAGGTTCTCTCTTACTGATCCTCTGGGAATTCACAACTGACTTCCCCTGAACAGATAGCCTTCTTGGATGAAGTAACTCAAATATGGAGTCTTGTCGATACTCCAAGGTTCACGACAAGCCTTCCATGCTTTCGCAAAATCCTCGTCGGTCTCATACTCCATCTTTATCGACTCTATCCCTGTTGCCTAAACTGTCGTCGTGTTCAATAGCACAACTCTCCTACTCAATGCATCGGAAACTTTATTCGACTTGCCCGACCTATGTCATAACACGAATGTATATCTCTGAAGTAGTTCCACCCACTTCATGTGTCTCTGATCCAATTTCGATTGAGTGTTCAAATACCTCAGTGCTTGGTGATCTATGTATAACACAAATTCCTTGGGCAACAAATAATGCCTCCACTTCTCCAGTGCTTAAATGATAGCATAAAATTCCTGGCCGTAGACCAAATACTTTTGCTTTGCTCCATTCAGCTTTTCACTAAAGAATGTAATTGGTCGACCCTCCTGGATCAACACTGCTCCAATTGCCGTTCCACTTGCATCATAATCGACTTGGAAAAATTTGTCAAAGTCTGGGAGCACCAAGACTGGGATCTCAGTGACCTTTTCCTTCAACTCGTTGAAATCTCTCTGGGCTTAGTCCGTCCACTCGAATTCACCCTTTCTCATGCATTCTGTCAATGGTGCACAAATTCGACTGAATCCTCGAATGAACTTCCGGTAGAAACTAGCAAGTCCATGGAAACTTCTTACTCCAGTCATGCTTGTCGGTTCCGACCAATCTACTATTGCCTTCACCTTCTCTGGGTCCATCACCAACCCTTTACTCAAGATTACAAACCCCAGGTACACCAATTCCTTCTTCAAGAAGAAACACTTTTGCAGGTTCACCATCAGCTTTTCTTCTTGCAATTTCTGCAATACTTATCGAACGTGCTCCAAGTGCTTTGCCTTGGTTCGACTGAAAATCAGAATGTCATCTAAGTAGACTACGACAAAATTTCTGAAAAATGGCTTCAACACCTCATTCATCAATCTCATGAATGTGCTGGGTGCATTAGTCAACCCAAATGGCATGACTAACCACTCATATAACCCTTCTTTTGTCTTGAATGTTGTCTTCCATTCATCTCCTTCTCTGACCCTGATTTGGTGATAACCACTCTTCAGGTCTATCTTCGTGAAGTATGTCGCTCCACTCAGGCAATCCATCAAGTCATCCATTCTCAGCAATGGAAACCGATATTTGATCGTGATCCTGTTGATGGCTTTGGAGTCGATACACATTCTCCATTCTCCACCCTTATTTGGTGTCAATACCGTTGATATTGCACACGGGCTCAGACTTTCTCTAATTAACCCTCTGTCCAACAACTCTTGGACCTTTTGGTTGAGTTCCTGTCCCTTTGTCAGACTCATCCTATATGGTTCTTTGTTTGGAAGACTCGACCTTGGAATCAAGTCGATCTGATGGGATATGCTCCTGGTCGGCGGCAATCCCGTCGATTTCTCATCAGCCATTATGTCCCTAAACTCTTTGAGCAACTCCTCGATCTCGACTGGAATATTCTCCTCTCTGGTCGTTCTTTCGACATAAGGTCCTTTTGGAATGATCACAAAACATCTCGATTGCCTCTCCTCTTCTGTGAGGAATTCCTTCGCGGTGCTCATCAACACTCGCTTCTCCAAAATATTTCTCTCATCATGCTTACTGTTGGCTTGCTCTTCTCGCCTCGGTTTAAGAGTCCTCTTCACGCCATTCTTCCACACTGTGATTGTGTTGGCTCGACCATCATAGATCATTTTCCGATCATATTGCCATGGTCTTCATAAAAACAGATGGCATGCATCCATGGGAACTACATCACACAGTACGCTGTCCTCTAATCCCTCAACTCTGAAGTTGATCAGGCACTGTCTGGTCACCCTGACATGGTGTCCTTTCTGCAACCATGAGATCTTGTAGGGGTGTGGGTATTCTTGACACTTCAACCCGATCTTGTCGATGACTTCTGTTGACACAAGATTCTCCGTGCTGCCACCATCAACTATGGTTTTGCAACGCCATTCTCTGATTCGCACCTTGATTCGAAAGATCACCTTCCGTTGTGCTGGCTCCATCGGGTTGCGTTGATCTTCCTGGATCAAGGCTCTCTGAACCGTCAGATTCTAGTTCTTCTTCTTTCCACCTCCACTGCTGTTGGATGTCGATTCTTCCCTCTCGTCGACTTGCTCATCCTTTTGATGTCTGGGTTTCGACTCCTCTGCAGCATGTAGGTTCTTTGGGAACTCATAGGCCTTGTGTCCCGTTCCTCGACACTTGTAACAGATTATGGCTGGTTTGTTAGCTCCTTTCTTTTCGGATGGACCACTTCGACTATACGCACCTCGATCGTGGTTCTCACGACCATCGTGTCAGTTTTCTTGCGCTTTCTCCCGTGTCGATGTCCCTTCTATGTGTTGGCTATCTTCGACATGTTCCTTCCTGTACCGTAGAGACAGTTCTCGCACCCCGACCAGTCATCTTTCCCCTGGTCACTGTGGATTTTCCTGACAGTGACATGCTGAGTTCATCCTGAATAGCATATTTTATTCCGTTCACATGCCTAGCGACAACTTCTTCTCCTTCATCAGTTTGTCCTGACCGAATCGACAATTGGTAGAAATCCTCCGTTTACTCCTTCATGGTCATTTCTTTCTGTAGAAAGTTCTGTAACTTCCTGAACAAGGAAATCACATAGTCATTTGGAAAGAACTTTCCCTTCAACATGGCAACCATTTTGTCCCAAGACTTGATTTTCTCCTTGCCTTTCTTGAGTCTGTCAGCCTGTACATTGTCCCACCACAACGAGGCATGACCCTTCAACCTCAGACATGCAGTCTTAACCCGTTTAGGATCCTCGATTTGCTCTATGTCGAAGTATTTATCCATCTCTCTGAACCAGTTGATCAAATCTTCTAGGTCCATGCTTCCCGAGTACGTACACACGTCTATCTTCGCCTGACCTCTCATATCTGTCAGAAGTTTGATCAATTTTTCCTCTAGTTCCTTTGCGGCTTCTTTCCAAGCTTCCACCTCTTCGACTTCCTTGTCGTTGTGGTATATTGCTTCAGGAATGCAACCATGCCTCTGGCTTTCTTTGATCGCTGTGACTTCATTTGTCAAAGTTTGCATCGTTCTGATGCATTCGTCGAACATCTCACGATCCACTGTGATGGCTGCTGCGCCACGCGCTCTTCATCCTCGGACATTAACACCTCTATGAGCCATTTCCAACCTCTGTTGAAACTCTCACACGTCCAATTGCAACTGGAATTTAAACAAGTCGTGCACAACTCTACCCAACCGCAGCTGGAGTTGTCCAACTCACTTGCAGGCTCAATATCATGAACTTGAAGGATTCTTCTGCGCTGATACCAACTGATGCAAGTTAGGTTGGTATAGTCGTATTCTCAACCGGACTTTCTTCGAGCTCTTTGTTCCACTCTGATATGCTGCAATCCGCGCTCTGATACCAACTGACGCAAGTCACCTTACTGGAATACTTTCTTGCTTAACAATACACATGACACAAACCACAATGCTTACACGAACAAGGTGTAAACAGGATGCCAGAAGTGGCTTTATATTACTTCTTTGAATTCGGTTACAATGCGAAATAACTGTAAACAAATAACTAACTACAATCAGCCTCAGCCGTTACAACTTAGAAGTAACTATGGTGTGTTCTCCCTGTGTGTCGACCTCACCCTATCTTGGTTCAACTTGAAACTCTAAGCTATGGCTAGATCTCAACTCTCTTCTTCTTCGACTGGTGTGACTCTTCACAACTCCTTTAGGCTTTGCTCTCTGATGCTGCTGCTCAAAGACTGAAGATGATGATCCTCTTATTGGTTTCCTCTCCTTCGTATTCTACGCTACTGTGGCTATTCCTGAGATTACTGCGATCCCCGAGACATGCATCCTCCTATCCGCCGATCCTTCCAAATCCTACAGACTTGCAACTGTTAGCTCTCAACCGTGCTGCACAACCTCTGTCCATGACGTCACCTGTCATGTCTTTCACCTACTCGCAATAATTGTATTAACCTCCTTAGAAACCCTGAACGGTGGCTACCAGGTATAGTCCCTTGACTTCTTGCTCTTCTAACCCTGCTACAGTAGTCGGTGACATCTCGACCTTCTTGTCGGCTTACTTCTCTTCTTCTGCGGTTCGCTAGTCCTCCCCTTCCTTCGCGCTTGGCTCTTCCAAACCTGTTGCATCGTAGTTTGACCACTCATTGACTACCCGATGTCTTACTCCACTTATCGTCTATCGACCATTACCTATCGATTCTCGACCTAACACAACATCCGCTGCGCTGCTCCAGTCGGTCGCCTTCCAACTGCTTCTGCTCGACTTGTTGACTTCGACAAGTCAACCTGCTCTCCGCACCAGTGGTCATTAGCACTCCTGCTGGTCAGCTCCCTCCTGTCAATAAACCTCGACTGATCTGCCTAGTCCCCGATGCTCCTACATCAGATGGGATGCATTTTCCTTAACTTTTACTGATAGGGTTTCACATCAGGTCTCATAGGTATGTTATGATGCATTACATTGGTATCAAAGGTTTTGAGTTCATCATATGTCTAGGCGAACACATCTTTGAACTCTTTGCACAGTTTGATGAAAGCAATCTTATCCTCAGGAGAGCAGTCAACCCATATATTGATTAACCGAGGGTTTTGTTCAGTTCCTAGGTTGACAGGCTCATAATTGAGGGAGGAAATTTGAGTTTTACAGTTTGTCTTATGCTTGAACTTATCTTGTAGATCATAATATTTTTCCAGTTTGATAACTGACTTGGGAATCAGATTGGAAGGGTAACGTGAGGGTAACTGGGATCAGACAAAGGCTTCTCATGATCATCTTCATCTATTGCCACATCCTGAAAAGTGTCCCAGGCTATGAGAAAATCTAATATTTGTTGGTCATCATCAAATACCTTCCAATTAGTTACATTGTCAGGAATCAAAGGTTTGTACATCAGCTCAATAGAAAAAGTGTTAGGTGACAAACCTTCTGGAGGAATTAACCTGGATGTAGTGTTAGCCAACAGGTCTGCATCAAAATTCCGAGACCTTGGGACTGACTTAATATTGAATGCAGAAAAAGAATTAGTTAAGTCCCTTACTAGTTTCTGATAGCAGACGAGGAGATAAACAATGGATTTTGTTTCTCACCTATTTTACTGTAATCTCAGAATCTCCATAACATTCAATTACCTGGGCTCCCATGTCAATTGCCTTCCTGAGTCCTTGAACCAGGGCCTCATACTCAGCAAAGTTGTTGGTGCATTCAAATTCAAGCCTGTAGGCAATCATTGTTTTGGTCCCTTTGGGATCAATTAAGACACATCCTGCACGAGCTCCATCTTTAGATCTAGAGCCATAAAAAAACAAAGTCCATGCATTCAAATCTATCATAAAATTAGTATTTACATTGTATACATTATGTACAACAAAGCCTGAGAATGGTACAGTAGTAAGATTAACAATTTGGGACTGGTTCTGAGCATTCACAGTTGGTGACAAATCTGCAGGTAGATCCCCAAAGAAAGTATTGAAACTGTAGTGTTCCACATGTGAGCTAAAGTATGCAGCAGGCTCACTATGATCATTTAAGTCTATGACAATTTGTTTCATGTAAGCTTCTCTGCTGATTTTGATTCTATTTGGTCTTCCATTGTAAGGAAGCCATAAGTGGTATCAGTCAGTAGCGAAATAGCCCTTGAGATTTTCTGACCAATCCCTTCTCACATTCCATACATTTTAGGGATACCAACCACAATAATATCCACAGTAAGGTGGATTCTAGGGTCAGCAGACAATGTTAATAGGACATTCTTCAGTTCTCCCACTACCCTAACTTTGGATCGATCAAGTTGAACAATTTGAGTAGGGCAGGGCTCCTAAGCGGCATTCAACTTTTTGCAAACAGATAGAGGTATCACATTGGATGAAGCCCCTTAGTCTATCATACAATTATGGACATTCCTATTGAAATCTTCAAAAGTAAGTAGGAAAGGAGGTGTTTTCTTACTACCTAGTTTCTGGTTTCCAGGTTTAGAGTATGTTTCTAAATTGTTGTTCTGAGCCTCTCTGGGTTTGTTGACAATCATACTTTTGGGTAGACTGCCTCTCATAGTAGGTATTTTCAGAAGCTTGAAGAGAGATATGTTGGCTTTCACTCTTTTCAAGTCATCAATCAAGCTGTACTCTATTTCAGGAATGAGGGTGTCCTTTTGTGTTGCAGTTTTAACTCTGTTTGGTGTGGGCGTTGAAGTGGAAGCTTCCTGCATGGGATGTCCTTTGCTCCTTGTATTATAGGGGTGTTGGACATTGAAAAGAGCCTCAGGCTCATCTTCCTCTTCAACCATAGGAAGTTCTGAGAAGAAATTGATAGTGTTTATCTGCTAGTCCTCTACTTCTTCTAGCGGTTCAGGATCTTGATTCTCTTGTGGGTTTTCATCTGCGTGATCAGGAGAATGATGAGATTCTGAAACCAAAGATAAAGAATTTCTTTAGATTTTAATCCTTCATCAAGATTAGGTGGGACTTGGTTCGGTGGAGGTTGATAAGGTCTTTTGAAAAGTGGTCTATTGAATCCCCTTTTATTGTTTTGGTTTTCTGTGTTGGTCTTTTTTAGGTATACCATTTCCTTGGAAATATTTTGAAGGAAATTTTTCATGTCGTTCATTTCAAAAGGGTCCTTATTCTGCACAGTGGGTTTTGGAGGATTATCTGGTTTCTTGCGAGAGGTAGAAGGTTGTTCTAATGAGGCATCAAGGTTATCTTTCAAGCAGAATATATCTTTTTCAACCTGAATGGCCTCAGCAAAAGTCTCATGCAAGTTATCTTTATGTGCTCTTTTTACCCACATAGAAATGGGAACGGGTAAACCTTTGACACAATAAGCAACCGGCAGTTCTTCTACAGGAAGAATAATGGTAGGGATTCTATTTTTCAAGTAAGAGAACCTTTGGTTATAATATTTGACTCTTTCCTTGCCCCTGATTTTCATTGACGACAAATATATGACCAAGTCCTCTGGATTTTTGTCATCTCCAAATTTCCGGATAAACATTTTTTCAAAGTCATCCCAGGAAGAAATGGATCTGGCTTCTAGGGAAAAGTACCAAGTGGATTCTTTTCCCTGGAAGGTGTAAGGGAACAATCTACAAAATACATGTTCATGAATGACATTCCTAAGTCTGATGGCATGCATAAAAGTTTTAATATGATCAAGTGAAGGTGATTTTTCATCAGGATCAAACTTAGGGAGCCACTTTTCAGGGTTCTTTGGGAGTCTGTGTTGCTCTCCAACAATAAATACAGCATCCTGGTCTAGCCAGGGTTTGTTTCCACCTTCTGCCATGGGTATATCCTTGGAAGATGACTCACTGTTTGATGACTCTTCAGATGAGGATGAAGAAGATGAAGGAGGTGTTAGTGGTAGTCCACCTATTGCAACGTTGGGATGATCTTGTTCTATCTCTTGGAATAAAGAATCAAGGTTAAAATCTGGGGACATTTGGTTTTGAGATGAATCAGTATTTTGGTCACCTGAGTTTTGATTATCTTGATTATTAGTCTCCGGTTCGTTGTTTTGGTGATGTTGGATTGTTGCTAGTCCAAGATTGTATTCTTCTTCGATCCTTTGTTGTAATCTAGCAACACTATTAGAAGAAACTTTCAATAATTGTTCAAGTTAAGGGCCCCCCTAGTGGGTGATATAAAAACAATTTTGGCCCTTCTAGTTTCCTGCTCTATCAAAGGGGTGGCAGGAATCGCGGTTGGTTGTTGCATTGGTTGTTCTACAGATGTTGATGCCTGCGTGTGACTATGGGTAACAACCAGTGATCTTGCTGGAGAAGATCTATTGATGTTTTGTTTAGGCATATCTTGCTTCTGGCCCTCCTTCTAGCGCCATTTGTTGAAGCCTTGGGTATGTAGGTTGCTGGAATGTTGTCCAAGGATAGCAACAGAGGGTGAAAACCCAATCTGAAAGGATTCAAAAATCTCTGCGCAAGAGCAGTTATATCCCCAGACTGTTTGGTATAGTTAACTCCCACGGATATTAGGCCTCCACTGGCACTTATATGGGTTGATCCTGAAAGGATCTGACTTCCTGTTGGGGAAATTTAGAGTGTTCTATCCCTAGAAGTAAGTTTGCTTTAAAGCAAATCTAAACTAAGTTAGATCTAGATTAAAGAGATGTATTTTAATGTGCAAGATAACTTGATCTGAATTTTAATAAGTATTTCACCAGTTTGACAGAAATGTGAAATGGATCTTTACTTATTAGCTTAATATATAACCAGAAGATGAAAATCAATTGGTTGTAGCTTAAGGATGGAAGTGCATGCAAGATTATCTTGTATATGAAATGCTAATTGAAAAATTGGCATTAATTTATTAATGTCCGTTAATCATTTGCAGAAATAGATAAATGTTTTAAATAAATAAATTCACTTAAAACATAAAGACACACAGATCATAAGTTAAGACAAATCGGAACTGTAGATCAATGTATTAATAATAATTGCAAAGTTAAAACAAAACTCATTCATAGATTGAAGCGAAAATCAACATTCACCAAACAAATTTGATAAATTAACAAAAGAGAAATCAAGAGAAAACTAACTGTATTACTTCAAGGCTGCAATAAATTACAATCTCTTCATTAATCAAAGTATCTCCAGTCTTCTTTTGATGATTTTCTCCCCCCCTCTCCCCTGTGAGATCTCTACTCTTTAAATAATAATTACAAAATAGTTACAAAGGGTAAACTTCCCATAAAACAGGGATTACAAAATATTGCTTCAACCACTAAAAGCATCTTCAAGAGTGATTAATACTGAGCTTTTCACAAAATTCCAAAAATATTTCACCACATACTTTCGGGGAAGTATCCCGTAATAAACTGTGGAATATACTGACAATCTACTAGATATCTGTGACGAATGATAACGGAATTAAAATATCTTTCTTAGAAGATTCATGATGATCGAAAATGTCCTAAAAAACCGAAAAATCGGCCACTTGACCTTCCTTCAGGGGGATTGGTGGAGTTACAGGTACTGCATTGATTATCAAATCCCGGATAATCGTATCGTCTCGATCAACATATTTTTCAGCGATCTTCCTTCTCTTCCTCTAAGGGAGTCATATATACATGGATTGAGTCTCATAGTCTTCTTTTTCACTATCAGTGCTATCATCTAAAACATCTGCTTGAAAAGGTGGTGGCACAGGTTCACAATATTCAAGAGGCTGAAGTTCTTTCTTGTCACAAAATTTGACTGAAGATTTGTGATTTTTCTGCATCTTGCTCACAATATGCAACTGTTAGAAGGAAATCTTTGGAAATTGATTAATAAGACTTTCTATGCAATACTGACGACCAACGAGTTGATCATATTAATCTTTGTATTTTAAAAGAATACTAAAGACTCCATAATGACTGATTGTAAGGAATTTCCATGATTAAAACCTTCCGGTCTAAGAATTGCAATTATCATGACTGCAAACGAAATAACACATAGCATGTGTCAACAAAATTTGGATTAAGACGAGATAATATTTTCTTTATATCATGTATGATTTGATGTCAAATCTAAACATTCGATCATTATGAATTAGTCAGATCAATGATTATGATTTCATATTTGGCTGATAGTGAAATTCACAGTTAGGAACCTGATTGAAAATTTGAAAATGGCAAAGGAAAAACAGAAAATCTAAATATTTATTCAAATCACATAGTGTAATCTCATCCGTAGTATCAAGACAAATCAACGGTTAAGATTAAAACAAAAAATGAGGAAAGAGAGTTGTGGAAGTTTATTATTTCAACAATGTACATTCTTTCCTCAATTCGAAATCCGCAATGCGGGTTGTAGGTTGCGGAACCACAAATCTAAATATATACAGACCAAAAATTTCTGCAATCCACAATCCACAATTGCGTGTTGCGGGTTGTGGAAATGCAAATGACACAAATTAAAATAATGATATTTTCATAATCTGCAATCTGCATTTGCGGGTTGTGGGTTGCGGAAAAGCAAAACACAAATTTATTTTGAAAGTCTTCCCGCAATCCGCAATTGCGGGTTGCGGGTGCGACAAACCACAATTATTGAAAAATATTTCCACATCCGCAAACCGCATTGCGTATTTCAAATTGTGGAAAGACAATATTTCAAATCCAAAAAACCAAGCTTCCGCAATCTGCATTGCAGATTACAGATTGTGGGTTGCGGAAAGAACAAACTTTTGGGAAAAATTACTTCTTTTCGCAACTCACAAAAACACACAAAAATCAAAGGGAATTTCTAAGGGAAATTTTATTAACTGAATCAAATCATGACAAAGATGTGAAAGGCATGATAAGCAGGATAAAAACCCCAAAATGACTAAGGAATTTCAACATTGCCTTTGCATATAAAAAATTGGGGCTCCCATGTTTTGATTAAAACATGGGATCTGTTGTACCTACAACACCCCCCAAAAAGGGTCAGGTCTGTGAATTCCTTATAAAGCAAGTCACCCTCGATTACGCCTAGGGTGTTTACTCCTCCTCCACCTGAAAGTACTGAGGCCCCTCCATCAGCCATTCACCTAGAAACCTCATTACGCAGGTCAAGTAGATTGCCAAGAACCCAATTATAAACATTGTTCTCAGATTTGGACGACTTCGCTAATGAGCAAGGGATTTCAACAATATAATAAACATTTAAAGCCTTCAGCGTTTAGGTAAGAGCAGGTATAAGGATTCCAGTTGTCAATTCCACTCCAAGACCACAAGACTTAAAATCCGGTGCCAAGATGGTTCATTTCTGCACCTGACGGAGAACACTGAGAAACGAGTGATTTAATAAGTGACGGGGGCTAACCAATTTGACCGCTGGTTCCATTCCTAATTTGCACCATACCCTAGGGACAAAAAAAGAATACTTACCATAGATAAGCCCTTACTGGCAGAAAACAGAAGATAAGAACCCTTTCAATCCTTACCCGACTCAGAGGTCATACCCTTAACAAAAAACACACAATATACCGAATGGGGCACACATGTAAACAAAGGATAAATTTATAACCAGGTCGGAGGGATTCAATTTTCTCACCGATTTAGGGGGAATTCTCTCCTCTTCTTGGCGAATGTGGCCTACTCTGTGACCTCCGGATCATACAACAAGTTCATACTACTACCTATCCTCCTCAGCGACCTCTAGTTCATACAACAATTTCCTCTGCAACCTTCGACTCAGTAGGAATGCGGTCGGTTCACTTGGTTCGTGGGTAAAGCCGGAGTAGGAATGCCAATTGGTTTGTGGGTAAATGCGTAGGAATTCCAAAGCAAAGAGCAAAGATTGACTTGGTTCGTGTTTCTCTTTGCGTAAGAGCAAAGAGCAAAGATCGGTTTGTAGTTTTTTGGCATGTTGTGTTATGTTTATTATATATATATAATAATAATAATAATAATAAACATAATGGGCTTACTACCAATTCGCTCCTTTGATGAACTGACAATGAATTGGGTGAAAAATAATAGGGAAATGGGCTCCAAGAATGCGAATCGAAGGAGTACGTTGGCATTGCTGTTGGAGGGATACTGAGTGCGCTGGAATCAGGCAGATGCTGTGGTGAAATCAAGAGCCAAGATACTGCGTAGGCCAGACGATCTCCTTCATTATCGCCCAGACCCTGGACAGATGATAGGCGAGCGCCAAGATTACGGTAGATGATCGAGTTTACTGGATATGAGTGTGGAGAACGAGCAGAATGACTTACAGGGTTCCTTTCTGAAGATCTGGGCATACAAATTTGCTGGCATTGCTGATCTTTGTCTGATATTTGGAGCTGGGTGGAATACTGACGGGGATTGCAGAGGGATTTGAACCCTTGTTGAGGCCGATTCGGTGCTGATTGGGTTGGGGATAGGGCTCTGGGGATTCTATTCTGTCTGCCCTGTTGATCTGGGGCGAGATGGCAAGCAGTTATGAGTAGGAGGTGGACTACACCTCGGATGGAGACTGTGCCAGAGGGATTTTCGATCTTGGAACAATCACTGCTGCAGCTTCTGGGTCGAGGGCATCAATGGGATCACTCTTGACTGGCAGGGGGACATGGTTCTCTCCTGGGCCAGCGGATGAACGGCCTGACTTGGCGGACCTGATAGGGCGGACACTACAACCATGATTGGGGAATTTCAGAAACTTCCCAACCTGCTCGGATACCTTATGTGTGGAGGGGATTGATACAATGACTAGAAGTGGCAGACGGAGGAAGGACCTGGGTGGTGGTTTGTTATCAGCTGGGAATTTGGCTAGGTCTGTGGAATCTGGTGATTCTGATGACAGGGGACAGGGTAGGGGAGGATTGGGTTCCTCCTCCAGTGGACACATAGCGGGAGCTACGGGTGGTGGTGATGCATCCATGCTAGCTCCTCGTGCAGGGATTTCTACGAAGGCAGAATTACACAAAAACACTGCTAAAAAGGTCAAGGAACGGAAGCGGAAGGATAAGCTTGTGCTGGGCGTGGATGTATCGATTGAGGAGGCTGAGGATTTCTCAAAAATTGCAGTGGTTGGACATGTCTGTGGTAAAAGACTTGGACAAGGTTCCCTCCAGCGATGGGCAGCCGAGCAGTGGAAAGATATCGTGGCTAATGCACCTATTGTTCGAGTTTTAACGAAAGGATGGTTCTCCTTCATCCTGTCGAATATTGGGGAGGTTGATGCTGTCTTACGCCGACATTGGTCAATGTTGGGCGTACCTATTATCCTGAAACGTTGGTCTCCTTTCTTCGATTCCAAACAGGAGAAAATTGACAAAGAACCGCTATGGGTGAAGCTTCCTGGGTTTCCCATGCACCTATGGAATGAAACACGGTTTGCAGCGATTGGGAACTACCTTGGAGACTATGTATGCTCTGATTATTCCCATATTGAAACAGGCATTTACACAGTGGCAAAGATTCTGGTTAACATCGATCTTCGACTGGGTTTAACAGCTGAGATCAATGTACAAACGAAGGATGGGGCATTCGTTCAAATACTGGACTATGTGGGTGTGCCGTTTAGGTGCCACCGCTGTCACAGTTTTGGACACTTGGTTTCCTGTTGCCCATTGTCATTTAGGGGTAGCAGACCGAAGGTTATGGCAGCAGCTGCTGATTGCATAGAGAAGGTGGTGCACACTGAACCTATCGAGCCTCCATTTGGCAATCGGGCAGAACATTCTCCGGTGGTACCTGATGCATTGAGTGGGCAGCAGGGATCCAAGGAACATTCAGCAACAATGGCGAACAATGGGTTGGATGTTCCTGGGAACATGGAAACCGTTGAAGTAGGGGCAAATATGGGTACCACGACACCATTGACGCGGGCAGCCTCCAGGAAGCTCCAGGAGCAGTTAACTATCAGCCGGGGCTCATTTTCGAACAACTTGGGTTTGTTTCATTTAACCTCTGCTGTTTCTTTAATTAATGACCCTATTGTTTTGGGGGAGGATTATCTTGGGACATCTTCTCCGGTTCGATCTGCTATTTGTCCTGTTGCTCCTTGTACTGTTCCGGATAGTGTATACACACCGTCCATTGTTTCTACTAAACACTCACCCAGCACTGGACGTAGTATCCGATATGCTCTCCGAAACAGGATGATCACTGCTGATGGCTCAGGGGGTAAGGGACTTGCTGAAATGGCTGTTAGTGTTGGGGGGAAAGGGCGGGGCCGAAAATCTCATTTGTCATTAGCTCAAGAGCGGGCAAAAGTTGATCTAGTTATGGGTACACAATACTCTATCGAATGGGCACTTAGAGCAGCGAAAACCCAGGAAGGGGGTTTCATATGAAATTATTGTCTTTCAACTGTCGTGGGTTGGCGAGTCCCATTAAAAAATCGTCACTTCGGAGGTTGGTGGATTTAAATCAACCGGATGTCCTACTGTTACAAGAAACTTTGGGTGGCAGTGAGGAGGTTGTTAGGGCATTGGAACTATTGCTACCTGGTTGGAAGTTTGTTGGTGTGGATGCTCGTGGACGCTCTGGAGGGCTGGCCACAGGGTGGAAGATGAAAAGCTGCAGATATGATTGCTCTTGGGGCATTCCCTCTGGTATTGGTTTGGAAGTTTGGGATGCATCGATGGGGAGGAGGATCACAGTTCTCAATATCTATGGGCCCTATTTAAATAGGGTTGGATTCTGGGATTCTTTGTTTAGTATGGACATCTTTGCTGGAAGGGATGTGATATTGGGTGGGGATCTCAACCTTACACTGGGGACTTCTGAATTTTGGGGGCCTCGGGCTGCTCCGGATCCACTAGCAAATTATTTCATACAAGCCTTTGCAAGGAAGGACCTCCTTGACATACAACCTACCAGGATAACCCCTACATGGAGGAATAATAGAATAGGGGATCAACGGGTGGCTAAGAGGCTGGATAGGTTTCTGGTAACTGTTGTGTTGGCTTTGGGAGTTGATGTGGTCAAGCAATGGGTTGGGACAGGGGGGGTTTCTGATCACTGCCCAATCCTGCTGGAATTACGAGGAGGTAGAGAAAAACCCCCCAGCCCATTCAAATTCAATCCTAGCTGGTTGAAGGAGGAGGATTTTCTCAAATTAGTACAGGATCAGTGGGTTCATCGACCACCGGAATCTCTGATGCATGCGGGAGAACACTTTCAACACAATCTCAAGCGAATTAAAGAGGCCACCATTCTCTGGGCATCTGATAAACGAGGGAAAGATGAACAAAAGCTGAGGGATGCTGAGATGAACATTGATCGACTACTACACTGTAGGGGCTTGGGTTATCTGGATGAAGTGCAGAAAGGTGAGCTGTTGGAGTGGGAATGCTGCAGAAATATGATTCTGTCTGAAAGAGAAGAGATGTGGAGAATGAAGAGCAGGGTGCTCTGGCTACAGTGTGGGGACGAGAACACAAAATTTTTTCAAGCCTATGCAAAGGGGAGAAAAGATACTAACACTATTTGGGAACTATCCTCTTCTGAAGGGGAACAGGTTTCCAGCTTTGATGGTTTGGCTGATATGGGAGTACGACACTTTGGAGAATTATTCACAGCACAAACTGGGGCCTCTATTGCTGAGGTAATTCGAATGACTCAGCTCTTCCCTCGTTTTGTGGGAGAGGAGGAGAACATTATGTTGATGGCAGAGGTGTTGCCGGATGAGCTTTCACAGGTTATGCACTCCTTCCAGAAAGATAAGAGTCCGGGGCCCGATGGGTGGCCTATAGAATTTTTCTTGGGTTTCTTTGATTTGTTAGGGGAAGAACTTTTGAACGTGGTGGAAGAATCTAGAAAGGCTGGATTTGTACATGGACCCTTCAATTCGACCTTTTTAGCTCTCATACCTAAATCGGACAAGCCTGACAGCTTTGATGCATTCAGACCTATTTCTCTCTGCAACTACATCTATAAGATTATTTCAAAGGTTATGGCGAGGAGACTCAAGATTATCCTGTCTCAGAATATTTCTAGTGAACAGTTTGGGTTCTTGGAAGGACGGAAAATTCACGAGGCCATTGGAGTTGCACAGGAAGGAATACACATTATGAAGGTGCAGAAGCAGAAGGGTGCTGTGATCAAAATTGATCTCTCCAAAGCATTTGACCGGGTTAGCTGGCTCTATATCCGGTTGCTTCTTACACATCTGGGCTTCTGCTATGAATTTATACGATGGATTATGGCCTGCATCACCACGGTGAGCTTTGCTGTACTGATTAATGGTTCAGCGAGTCCATTCTTTCACGCTGGCAGGGGCCTACGACAAGGATGCCCACTGTCACCACTATTATTTCTCCTTGTAGCTGAAGGCCTCAGTCGATTTATTTTGAAAGCAAAAGCTGATGGTTCTTTTCGTGGCATTTCCATCTCACAGGTTTTGTATATTACACATCTCCTTTTCGTTGATGACATCCTGATATTTTGTGATGGATCGAGACAGGATATCGACAAGGTAGCTGAAGGTCTCATTTTGATGCAAGAGGCAGCGGGTATGTTAGTTAACATTGATAAATCAACGATCACATGCTCTCATCTTAACGAGATGGAGATTCACAGATTGGCTATGAGACTACCCTACAGGACATATGATATTGATGCTGGTTTAAAGTACCTTGGCTTTCACTTGAAACCGAATGCATATTTGAAAGCAGACTGGCACTGGCTAATTGCTAAATTAGAACAGAGACTTCGTGGATGGAGTCACAAATGGCTTTCGAGGGCAGGGAGGCTGGTTTTGGTTAAATCAGTTTTGGAAGCGATTCCTGTGTATTGGATGTCACTCGCTTGGATTCCCAAAGGAGTCTTGGAGATGATCCGGCGGTTGTGTTTTGCCTTTCTTTGGAAGGGTAAGGGTGATAACCGTGCTTTGGTGTGGGTCAGATGGGATAAGATCGCGGTCCCCAAAGCACTGGGAGGATGGGGCCTAAAGAATATTTTCCTTTTTGATAAAGCCTTGGGGGCTAAGGTGGCATGGCGTATCATACAAACTCAGAGTCTCTGGACCAGAGTGGTGTACCATAAATATATTGCTCCATTAACTCTTCTCGAATGGATTCGGCAGGGCAATAAGACGCGGGCAAATTGCTCTTTGGTCTGGAAAGCGGTGGTGCAGCATTTTCATTTGATTGGGTCTGGCTTAGTGTGGAGAATCGGCAATGGGAGATACACTCGTATTGGACTGGATCCCTGGGTAGGCTGTAGCGGTGGACATGTCCTACCGGCGGCCTTAAGGAGTTTTCTGGCAGCTAGAGGTTGTCACTTTCTGGCTGATATTGACCAACCGGGATCATCCACTCTATGGCAACAGGGGTGGATCTCTGCACAGCATCTTGAGATTCCAGATGACTTGCTTGGAGCTTGGGAGAATTATATTCGGAATTTAAGATACACTAATATTTGCCTTACAAATCGGATTAATGAACTTATCTGGGAACACCATCCATCTGGTAAATACACCCCTAAACATGGATATATTCAGCTGAATGTGAATATACATAACAGGGATTTGGTGTGGTGGTGGAAACATCTGTGGACACTAAAGTGCCCGGGGAAAGCAAAATTACTCTCTTGGGCTATATTGGAAAATAAGGCACCGACATGGGACATTCTGCAGAAGCGATTCACCCAGGGGCCGGGGTTCTGTCCTCTTTGTAGGGAAGCGGAAGAGACAAATTCACATATATTTGTTCACTGTAGTTTTACTCAAGCTGTATGCGCTGCCACTTGCAAACATCTGGCGATCAATGTGAGTTGGTGGGGAGTGGACTTTCCTAACGCCTTTCAACTGTGGTGGACATCTCTCAAGCATCCAACGTTTCGGGCTGTCCCCTGTATTCTCGCCTGGGGCATATGGATCACTCGAAACAAGATCATATTTCAGGATTGTCGGGTCCCTATGGAGCAGGTTGTGGCACAAGCGGTGGCTGTTATTCTACACTACAAGTCATCCATCAAAGCGATTAGCATCAGACCTGTGATCACGGAATTAATAGATAAATCCATGCCGTGGGCTTATTTTGATGGCTCATCTATTAACCAACAATCGGTGTGTGGTGGAGGTGGTGTTCTTCACAAATCAGAGTCCCATTATTTTCATATAATGGCTGGTTTGGGGAGTGGTTCAAATAACTACGCTGAACTAATGTCACTTAAGCTACTGTTGCTTTTTGCACTTGAACAAGGTTGTTTAACACTCCAGATTTTTGGAGACTCTCTAATTGTTATTGAATGGGCCAAGGAGCGTACACAATGTCATGTGATGATACTCTTACCAATATTGGAGGAGGTATTACGGTTAAAACAGGCTTTTAACTGCATTACATTCACACATGTCTACAGAGAGCAAAATGGGACGGCTGACCTGCTATCTAAAGAAGCTCAATCTTTGATTTTTGGCACATGGAGGATCACGATTCATTCAACAGAAGGCATCTACAGCTATATACACAGGCCTTTCTTTGGGGAAATTGTGGACCATATGGAGAATTAGATCAACCTTTTAATATTGTGATAATTATCGGCTGTATGGACAGAATTTAAATTTCTGCTGATTGGATACTTTTTTTGAGACAGTGATATATGTTGATTGTGGACTGTATCAGCTGTTTGCGAGCTGTATTGGATTCATTTTTTGGACAGACATTAACAAAGATACATTGGACTGTATCGAGCTGTTTGGACAGAATTATTTCTGTTGAATGACTACTTTGTGAGACCGATTTGCGGCATATTGGCTGTATAAAATTTGCTGATTGGATACATTACACAGACAGTGTGGACTGTATAGTGCTGTAGACATTAACTCAGATACATTGACTGTATCGAGGGAATTATTTTCTGCTGATTGATACTTTCAGATCTGTGATACTTACTATGTAAGGGACAATAGACAGTCATCTCTGACTGTCATATGTACCCGGATATCGGTGGACTGTTTGGTCATATGGACAGTATATGTTGACAATGTAGGGATATCTAAGATTCTATTACATGTGCAGAATGTAATTTTGTTCATTAATGAAATAAAATTACGACTTTTTCCAAGGAAAAAAAATAATAATAAACATAAAACATTAAACATAAAACATAAACCATAATAAACATAATAATATAATGCATTAAACATTAAACGTTAAACATAAACCATACATTTTCCAATAGGAAAATATCCATCACTTTAAATAAAAAGTGATCGTGGACTGTCCTCTAGGGACTTCATTATATACCAAAAAGGATTACAATACTGATCATAAGTTCATGAGTCTGATTGCATTTTAGGCTACAAAGGTAAATTCAAAAACAACTATTCAAACTGACTGTCTTTCCCAATGTTTCTTACTGCCAAAATAAACTGTCTAAAGCTATATATCCATCATCTGGTTGAAATCTAGCTGATTATTTGAAAAAACTGTTACCTCAAGTCTTCCAGGAGGTAAGGCAAGCGCCAGTTTTGAAAGGTAATCTGCTTCAAAGTTTAATTCCTGATATACATGTGAGAACTGGATATATTCAAAGTTCGAGATTAGAAATCTGATTGCATGAAGGAGGTGCTGAAGATGCGATGCATTTATTTGGATTTTTTCATTAATTTGCCCAGTGGTCATTTTAGAGTCTCCGAAAAGTTGTATCTGCTTCACCTGGTTCTCTGTTGCAACCATCAAAGTAGCCCCTAACGCTGCTAATTCTGCCTTGCTATTGGAAGCATGACCTGGAGAAAACTTTATATGCCACTTCTTACTGATCGAGAAGTGTATGATTTCTCCAGCACTGCCCAATGAGGGGGAGCCCTGACTGGCTCCATCAAAGAAAGCCCAGGGAATATCTTTGTTGATGGAAGGGTGAACGAGAACTCTTGGCGATTTTTTTGACGGTTGTGTTTTATATTCTCTTATTTTCTGCATCAGAATCAATATAGAGATGTCTGGAGGAATGAGGGTGCCTTGAAAAGTCGTCTTGTTTATGGCTTCCCAAATAGTAAAAATGAAAAGGGCAGGATAGGCTTGGAACAAACATACCCTACAATCGTTCCACCAGTCCATTACATTCTTTTCCACTGAGCTTTGATGTAGATGATATGCATAGTTGAGATTCTTGGTTGTATTCCTCCATACATAATCTGCATATGAGCAATGGCAGAAAATATGTGAGATAGAGTCCTCATCCATGTTGCATAGGACACATCTGCTAGGACCTTGAAATCCTCTTTTCTGCAGATTGGCCCAGGTGATTAGTTTATTGCTCAAAGCCAACCAGAGAGTGATGATGGACTTTAGGGGGGCCGAGATTTTCCAAATTTTTTTCCACCATGGTCATAGATCCTCCCTTGCCACTGTGTCTACAACAGCTTCATAACCAATCTTTGCAGAGAATGATCCGTCCTTATTGTTCTTGGTCTAGACTAACTTGTCTGGCTCTCCTTCTCTTAGGAGGATGAAGTCCTTTTTTAGGAGGTTAATGTAACTGGTCCATTATTCTTCCTGATGTCCTCCTAGACCCAATTGAGTGGCGGATTTCCACCCTCCTCTGCTACTTCTTCTATTCACATGGTTGCATGCATTGTGCAGTGTGTAAATGCTCTTGGAATGCAATTCTCTAAGGAGTTCAACAAACAATCTGTAGTGTTCACCTGCCCCAACCCAGGGGTCCTCTCCAATCCGAATACATCTCCCATCCCCTATTAGTGGGAAGGCTAGCACCAATTCCTTCCAACCTATAGAACAGTTCTTGAAACTTTTGTTAGGTTGCCTGAACCATTCTGTGATGGTGAGAGGATGACAATATTTGGAGAGTAGGGTTCTTCCCCATAGTGAACTTGGAGATTCTGCTAATCTCCATAGAGTTTTCGCATCTAAAGCTTTGCAGAAAAGATCAGGGTTTTTGACCCCCCACCCACCCAAAGACTTGGGTTTGGAAATGGTTGTCCAATTGACCAATGGGATTCCTTCCCTTTGTTTGTTGGATTTCCAAAGAAAGGAGAAGCATTTCTTCCTAATTTTGACTAGGATCCCTTTTGGAATGTAAGATATCGAAGCCCAGTATACTGGGATGCTTTGAAGGACCGATCTCAGTAGGATTAAACCTCCTCCTCTAGAGAGAAAATGATTTTCCCATAAAGAGATTCTATTTTCAATTTTTTTATATAACCAGAGCCAGTCCTGGAAAGCATAGGCATTGGGTTTGAGGGATAACCCTAGGTATTTCAGACCTTCAGAGAGAGGTGATAGGGGAAAGGGCGAGGTAAGAGCTAAAGTAGCCTTCATAGATTCTGATAGATTGTTGTAAGCCAGCCTGGATTTTTCTGTATTGATTACCATACCTGTGGCTTTTTTGTAGAGGTCCAAGATCTTTGTAATGGTATGAAATTGCCTAGGGTGCCTTCTCCAAAAAGTAGAACATCATCGACAAATAAGGTGTGAGTCAGAGTGACTGAGGTAGAAAGACTGATTCCTTTAAGGCCCCCTCTGAATTGGCTTTATGCAACATCCGGCTCAATGCATCGGCTACAAGCAGAAAAAGGAAGGGGGACATGGGGAAACCCTGTCGAATTCCTTGCGATGGACGAAAGAAGGATGAAGGGGAACCATTTATTAGAACAACGCATGAAGTCGAATGTATGCATCCCATTATCCAATCAACCAAAGGCAGTGGCATTCCTATCTGTATTAGAAGAAGCTGGAGGAAGGTCCAATTGACTCGATCATAGGCCTTGGAGAGATCTAGCTTTAGAGCTAGGGATGGTAATTTCTTTTTATTGATGGAGTGGAAGACTTCCTGGGCTATAGACACTGCATCATGTATTTGATGATTAAAGAGGAATCCAAATTGTTCTTCAGTGATTATCTTGCCGAGGACAGGTTTGAGACACTGGGCTATGACCTTGGAGATTATTTTGTAAATCATGTTGTAGCATGCTATGGGTCTGTAATCGTCAAAAGTTCCACCTTTTTGTTTTTTGGGGATCAGGCTTATGAAGGTAGAGTTAAAAGTCCCTAGTATTTTACCTAAGCTCTGGGATTATTGGATGACCTTGAGTAAGACCTCCTTCAAAAGTTCATAAAACACTAGGAAGAATTCTACGGTGAAACCATCTGGCCCTGGGCTCTTTCCTTTATGAAAGGAGTGGAGAACTAAGTGGATTTCTTCCTCTTTTACTTCTTCTCCTAAATCACATTTCATTTCATCTGAGATTAAGGTGGGGAAGAGATTAATTACCTCTAGGATTTCTTCTATCGGGCATCCTGGAGGGGTCGTGAGCCGAGATTTGAAATGTGCTTCTGCTGCTTTAGTATTTTCCAGAAAAGACTGATCAAGGTTTCCATGGTCATCCTTGATCTCCAAAATGGTGTTTGTATTCTTTTTGTGTGCTGCAAAGCAGTGAAGGAACTTTGTGTTCTTGTTCCCCTCCTTTATCCATAGAGCTCTGCTCTTCAATCTCCATAATGCTTCTTCTTTTGCTAGTAAGGAAGCCTTCTTTCCTTCTAACGTTTTTAGGGTGATTAATTGCTCATTGGAGAAAATTCCGTTGGGCAACGAATTGTGCGGTTCTTTGAGTTTGAATTCAATTTCCTTTAGGTCCCGTTGGTTAATTTCCTCCTATTCCCTACCCCATGCTTTGGTGAGGGTTTTGATTCGAGATAGGTTGATGTCAAACTGTTTCATGAAGGAGGTATTGGATGAGGGAGTTAGAGGACACCAATTGTCCTTCACCAGTTTGTAGAAGCCTTCATACTCTAACCAAGAGGGGTTGAATCTGAAAGGGGCGGGAGGCTTCTTTTCCGGCACAGTGATAGACAGAGAAATTGGTCTGTGATCGGAGGATCCCCCTACTTCGATAGAGGAGCTGAAAATGAGCCTTAGCTAGAACAGGTCTTCCGAAATAAGGAATCTGTCCAACCTCTTGGAGATTGCCTGGTCTGCTCCTCTATTGTTCCTCCAAGTTGGAGTGATTTTAACCGGCTGAACGTCTATTAAGTTTTTCCTTTCGAACAGATTGAGGAAGAAAGGGGTTCGTGAGTCCAGATGGGCATTCTTGCCCCAGAATTCTCCCGTACCCAGAGTTAGGTTGAGGTCACCGGCGAGAATGAGCTTGTGAGAATTCAACACTCCTGAGAGACTCAGGGTGTCCCAGTAGGATTTGCGGTCATGGAAAGGACCGTAAACATTTAGAAAGGAGATCTGCTGGTTTAGCTCTAGAATTAAAAATTCCATTTTGAGGGGCTGACGTGAATACAACATAGGAGAGAAGCTTCAAATCCGGGCTCTACGCTGTGAAGAGACCCCCAGAGTGAGCGTCTGTGTTCGTAGTTTCCACATTCCAGTCCTTGAAGAGGTATTTTAACACCTCTGCTGCTCTTATACCTTCCATCATCATTTCCTGTAGTAATAGAACTTTCGATTTTTGTAACTCTATTTGCCTTTTGAGGGTGAGTTGTATGGGCCTACCCGCTAGACCCCTTATATTGAAGGAGAGCGCTAGCATTAAGCACCTTTCGAGAGGACTTTTTCCACTCTAAGTGCCCTATCGATAGTTCTACGTTTTCCATTTTTGACATCATTGGCGGCCTGTAATTGCGCTTTGGTAAGAAGATATCTCCGTCCAACCTTGGTTTTTAAAGGTGGATCCAAAGCGATGCCACCTGTGGAAATTATGGGGGGTTATATACTAGAATAGGACCAGAGGTCGTATTTCCATTTTGGCAGAGGAGAAAGTGTTGTAGCAAGGCTGGGGGAGCGAGGCGAGTTTTGGTGGGAGGAAGAAGGGACAGAGTGGACCACACTTGAAGGAGCAACGAAATTCGTAATGGGAATAGTTGAAATTGAAACGAGACTTAAGGGAATACCTTTTGGCGCAGCGTCGATTTCTGAGCTAGGGCTTCCTTCAAAGTTGTCGTGTGGGTGTGTAACCCCAACTCCCAAAGTATCCGCTTTTGCTGCCACCTTTTTGCATGCAACGTCTTGAGGAGCTTTAGCTGTCACCTTGCATGCCGAATTTTTTTTATCCACCATATCATCCATAGGAGTTGCTGGGTAAGTATCTGTCATCTTACATGCCACAGATGAATTAACTAACGTATCTTCCATAGGTGCTCTAGCAGCGACATCCGTTAACCTGTTTTTTCTAACCCAAGTTTTCTTATAGGGAGGTCTGGAAGAGCTATCTTGTTTCGGTGTTGTGTAGTCTCTATGTAGATGGCCGACTTGTCTGTAGTTAAAATAGCGGAATGGAAATTTCTAGTAGTCGAGCCTTTGCGTCCATGTAATCCCCCACATTTCAAGTTTGATCTCCTTAGACAGTCCATCCCTTAAATCCATTTTGACAAGAATGCGTGCGCATCATCTATCCATTTTCGAATTCCAGTCTTCTTCTAGAGCAATAAATTTCCTTAATTTGTTGCTAATTGCTTCCAGAATTGGGTCTTGCCAAAACACCATCAGTAATCCGGGGAGGATGACCCAAATTTGTTGTAAGTTGTGGGGTTCTTTGTTCGCATTGAAATCCAATGACCGAGCTTTCAAGATTTAGCCAGAAGTCCCCCAACTCCATTGTTGGCTCAGAAGTGAAGCTGCATTATGCTTTGAGTGAACTTTGAAGAGAAACCAGCCTCGCGGTAGTATGTGGAAATCCAGAACGTATCCAATTGTAGGAAGCCAAAAACGCTCCATCCAGGAATAGAGGGTTGCCTTACCAGTTATTTTGCCATAGAAGTGACCAACCAAGGTGTGTTTTAGGTAATCTGGGATTTCTGATAGACGTATATCCTTGCCAACCACTAACTCAGGGCTGGATTTTTTTGGTTTGATGCTTCTTTTTTTCGGACGTCTAAAAAGAGGTGCGCTGTACCGATGTTCATTATTGCTGGGACTGGGCGGTGGGGGAACTATTGATGAAGGGTCAAAGATATGAGATGGGATTGGCGGCGTAAAAGTAGTCTTGGAACCCAAGCCAGGGAGGGGGGATGTGTAAGGGCTTCTGGGTTGCGCATGATGGGTCTTTGGCATGTGCATATTGAGGAGAAGCGGAGGTTTCATAACCTTTAAAGAGCAACGTATCTCCTTGTCCGTGCAGAAAATGGGGGCGTCA